>QELA01000006.1:630000-1014381 GCA_003243815.1 Fermentozyma sake | reverse complement strand
CACCGCCGTAGTAAAAGATCATCACCGCCGTAGTAAAAGATCATCACCGCCGTAGTAAAAGATCATCACCGCCGTAAAAGATCATCACCGCCGTACAAAGGGCCGCACTCGGACTTTTTGAGAGGCGCATAATTCACGAGATATATTTAGAACCCGAGCCTCGCGACTTGGAGTTTGACGCACAGCCTCATCCAAGAGCCCCCTGATAACTCCTTAAATAGCTGAAAATGACGTGACACTGCCCAACATCATGTCTCCCATGCGCTCTTCGTGTTAAATTGAAGTACCCTATGCATCGTGCCATCCAACTTTTTGCTTTCGTTACGTAGAGAGCGAAAATATTTGAGCCTTTCACAAATCATCGTTTACGGTTAGTAGCCAATACCGAGTGGATATTCTAACGGCTAAATGTGCTGTCAAATTTGGAATCCGAGGTATTTTTGATGACTCTGGATTACTAAATAAGCTGAGAGGGCTTGAGCAGGCTTCAACGATCTATCAATATAGGTGAAATAAAACGAATGACTACTTTTTCATTCAATATGTATGGCAACCTTAGAGAACTTTTGAATGGACAAGAACTCAAGATATGTAGGAATTCTATAGTACAACCCTTTTTATATTTCTAATGTGAAAGTTTTTTAGTAAATATGTATTGATTTTTTGGCAAAAAGAAGAATTAGAGAATGATTGAGTTCTATACTACGAAAAGAACATTCTTCATTTTCTAAAATATCAGAAGTCCATCAATTTGTAGATATCAATTTATTACAATTAAATTTGAGGTATATACTTAAATTATCGAATCAACTATCTAATAATATTTTTCCATATATCACCGAATTATTCAAAAACTTCGAATTCGGCCATTTTATAAATTTCAAAAAATGGCTCAAACGGGACGTATATCATTTAGAGATTCATTGTTCCTCAAAATAGTTTAGAAGTTATGATACGCAGGTCGTTTATTGGAAATGTCTGGGGTAACAACATTTGCTCGTAATTCAAATCTCGAAGAAGAATCGCACGAAAGGGGCCATATGAAGTCCAATGAGGGGAGTACTAGAGCTACTAAAATTACATCTGGCGAGACATGGAGAGTTTTGGTTGAATGATATGTTTGTTACTTCTTCATATTGGCGATATTAAACTGCAATCGATCATAAATTTTGCAGCCTATTTGATAGGAGCCTCCAAGGAAGCTTCAAAAAGAGAAGTGAATTCAGTGGAGTTGGTGAGAAGTAGTGGATTAAAAACATTGATCAAGTATGGGACTACTGCTTTTCATTCATTGGAACCTAAGAGACTCCAATATAACAGATATAATCTCTAAACAAGCCCAGTAGATACTACAGTTTTAAGAATATATTATACATTGGTCTGAGAGTCACATTAGTGAGAATCAGGTTAATATAAGTGAATAATTGGATGAGTATCTTCGAAACATTAAGTTTCAAAAGATTCTAAAATTCATGGGAAGAGTTTCGATCCTGGTGGATTTCCAAACATGATACAACAGAGTAAATAATATGGATGCTTCAAACCACAGTTTCATGCAACCATGTTGACAACCGATCCATCCGATATGCATCTCACAATTCAATAAAGAGAATTAACCAGTCGCACGGATCTGATGTTTCACGAGTTGTAGAACGACATATAAGAGTAGGACTATAGCATGACTTTCCTATATCCAAAGAGTGATGAATTCGTTCTGAAGTTTTGGATTTGTTAGATTGAATCCCAGTTTTATCTATTTAATAATGTGCCTACGATGTAAAAAGCTACATGTTCTTCAAACCATTGAATATCTATATCTTCGTATTTTCGTTCGAAACTTCCCTATGCATAATGTCTCTCCAACAATGTACTGAAGTCTTGGCATTTTCCATTACTGCCGGAAGTAAGGGGTGCGACATTTAATTAGGAAATATTCCGCGACACTTAAAAACGACAAATAAGATTTACGACATAGAATAAGACACGGTAGAACATAATTCGAACATACATATAGGTATTGGCTCGAAAAGACGACATATATCATTTAAAAAGCTTGGGCCATATCAATTTGTATAGTCAAAACATGTTCGTTAATAGTTGTTAAGAGAAGACTCAATTTATAAGTACAATATAGCGATGGGATACATAGAAAATGAAGCATCCTGCGTACGCGTACCCGAATCTATATTCGGTCTCGGGTATACATCCGATGGTCTTTAATTCAGGGAATTTATTATCTATGAAACGTTTTTTACATTTTATTCATGTGAATGGAATTACGGGTAATTTTTGATGAACGAAGATTGTTCAACTTTGAGGTACCGCCACCAACATGAACCGAAATCACGGTAGTAGAACGAGGTCATTCCGAGCCGACCTGGCGATCGTTTATCTTGGAAATTACCCAGGGACTTGGCCCCATGTTTTCTTTAAACTGCAATTTTTATAGTGGCAATTATACTTGTAAACTGTAAAATCCTCATAAATTCGTGATAAAATTCGGGTGGCGCACGCATTTGCCAAATGCCTCCAAAACATTTATTAAGTCTCCATCTCTATTAATCTTCAATTAATCTATTTTTTAGCATCTTTGAAGCTACAAATTCTACTAACATAATATTGAACTCAAGTTTAATACTGTAAGTACAACGATTGAAACTACGAGAAAATTTGACTGACTCAGGCAACTATTTTTCAAATCTTCTTAGCAGGTCTAGACCCGAATCAAGCTCCATTTTACTAACTACTACTCAGAGCTTGAAACTATATGTCTAAAAAACTGTCTTTTCGAAATAACCATGCTGTTTCATTAACTAGCGGAAGTGCTCTTTCTAAATTAGTTCTTCTTTTTACTCATGTTGTCAAATTAGTTCAAGCATTACCAGTCTTTGACACCAGGGACGCCAGTCAACATGCAGCAGCAGCAGCAGCAGTCGCTGCTGCCACCAAGAAGGTTGAGAAAATGACTCCTGAAGAATTCTACATGAATTTGGTCATTTCTGCCTTTCTTGTGCTTGCTGGTGGGGTTTTCGCCGGGTTGACTTTAGGGTTGATGGGCCAGGACGAGGTCTACCTTAAAGTTATGGCCAGTAGTGGTGAACCTAACGAAAAAGTTTATGCCCGTAAGGTCTTGCGTTTAATTGGTCATGGTAAACATTGGGTATTGGTCACTCTTTTATTATGCAATGTAATTACCAACGAAACGTTACCAATTGTTTTAGATCGTTGTTTGGGAGGTGGTTGGCCGGCCGTCGTTGCATCTACTGCTTCCATTGTGGTTTTTGGTGAGATTATTCCCCAGTCCATTTGTGTCAGATATGGTTTACAGGTCGGTGCTTTGTTTGCACCATTTGTATTGGTTTTGATGTATATTATGTATCCTATTGCGTACCCATGTGCCTTAATTTTGGATCATATTTTAGGTGAAGACCATGGTACCGTTTACAAGAAATCTGGGTTGAAGACTTTGGTTACTTTGCATAAAACTATGGGTGTCGAGAGATTGAACCAAGATGAAGTCACTATTATTAGTGCCGTCTTGGATTTGAAGGAAAAGGCTGTCAGCTCTATCATGACTCCAATGAATCGCGTCTATACCATGAGTGCTGATACTATCTTGGATGAACGTACTGTTGAAGAAATCTTCAACGCTGGATTTTCTAGAATTCCTATTCATTTGCCTAACGAACCAATGAACTTTATTGGTATGCTTTTAGTCAGAGTTTTGATCAGTTATGATCCTGAAGATGCTCTTCCTGTTGCATCGTTTCCTTTGGCCACTTTACCCGAAACAGGCTTGGAAACGTCTTGTCTTAACATTTTGAACTACTTCCAGGAAGGAAAATCGCACATGATTGTCGTCAGTGAGTATCCAGGTGAACCATCAGGCGCAATTGGTGTTTTAACTTTAGAAGATGTCATTGAAGAATTGATTGGAGAAGAAATCGTCGACGAATCAGATGTATACATCGACATAAACAAGAATATCAAGCGTGCTCAACCAGGACCTTTGTCCAAGAAAAATTTGACCGTTTACTTGCACAACTTGTACCAATCGAACACTTCTAAACGTAACTCTGTTGATAGCACGCAAGGACGTGATGCGTTCAGAATTGACCGAATTAGCAGTCCTTTAGGTGACCATGACGAACAACCACAACCAAAGAAGGGTGAAGGTCTCCATCCTGCTTTAGAAGAGCGCAAAGTAACCTCGTCGCCATTGTTAGGAGCCACTATTGATTCCGCAAAGATGTGGAAACCCAAAAATCTTGCTTTGAATCCATTGGAAACAAACAAGACGTTCGTTACCATCAAGAGACCTAATACCGACACAATCAACTCAGTGCTACCACCACCTAACAGGGAGACGCCCGCAGGCGCTAAATATGGAGCTATCCACATTTCCGAGGAAGGTGCCCTTCGTGAAGCCCAACGTCGTACATCAATGTCTAACGAAGAAATTGCCGAACGCACTGAACAACAATTAGACCCAAACCATATTTGTCATGAGGATGGGAAGGTCAGCAATGGTAACGAGTTCCATGTGGGTTCCAGGGATGTTCCATATTCGGACCATATGGATATTGGCCAGCCTGAATTCCAAGAAACAAGATCGTACAGAACAGGAGGAATCATTGAATCTGTAATCAATGTACAAGGGGTCCACAAAACCATTATTGAACATGTTAGTGACGATGAAAGCAACGATATCGCTATTGATGACTTGGAAGATCAGAGCAGACGTTCGTCCGCTACGCCGTCTACGTCATCAAAGAGAAAGAAGCCGCTTAAATCACGAAGTGATCTTTTCAACATGAACAATTATTCCAAGGACTCCTTAGTAAGCGGTGGTAGTAATAGTAATAGTGCTGAAGATCAAGGCGAAGACCAACCTTTCTTGAGAAAACAAGCCAACGGCAAGAAAAAGAACAGGAGAGGTAACTAGAAAGAATACTTTGTTAATGATGACTAGATGAATAGAACAAGTACTTTGTTGCTAGATCACTAGCAACTACAATTGTATCTACTGGTAACTAGACTATATCACTACTTGACTCTACTGAAAATTACTTTTCGTAACCCTTCTGGAGACAGACTCTTTTTAAGACTCTCTTTAACTAGACTCACTCTTATATTTAAATTACCCGGATGACATCGACTTTTCTATATAGTAGCTCCCAGCTTTCATCAATAATAACATTAAGTCAAATTGAATTAACACTATCTCCGTTACTTAGTAATTTTTATTTCCTATTCCTGAAACTTCGTATATTGATTTGTAAGCCTCGATCATTATAAAATAGTCGTTCCTCATACTTGCGCCCCACGATTTTAATGCCGAACACGGGTCATTTCGGCTATTAGAAAAGCACTCAAGTCACCAAAATCCAGTTCTAAAGGTTCCAAAGGACGGTGCAACACATCTGATACGATTCTAATAATACGACCCTGGCCTATACCAAGCCTCTACCGCCATGTGTAATATTCCTCAATATTCCCGTCTTCTCAACTCGTTTCCTGCCGGAAACTCGTTATATTTCATAACCGAGATTTCCACTAAGTCCGCCTGTGCGGGAGAACCCTTGACAGGCTCCGATCAGCGCGGCACAAGACACACGCAAGGCTAGGGAGATATTCACACAGCCGGACGGAAACCGGAGTAAGCCCGTCGCTAGTTCTAGGCTGTCCACACTCATCAATCGATATTCCGCTATTTTTCACTCACATTGTGGTGCAACTGTCACTGAAAAAAACTACAAAAAATAGTAACGACTTTCTTTACCACAGGTATCATAACATACATTAATCTAACTAATCCGAAGAGTTCCAGTCATTCGTGAACATCTGAGCTCATTCTCCCGGTAACTTAGTCGAAAATACGAATTACACATTTAGTAGGTGACCAAAAAATCGAAAATCTCATCAAAAATATCTCAACAAATCAATCGTTTCTCCAAGGGGGCAATTATACAAATAGTTTCAATTTCAGTTCGACTTTGACATCACCAGTTTAGAGGAGATTAGACGCCGCAGTCATAATGGGATTATTTTCGTCGTCAGCTTCCCTTCACAGTAAAAATGGACTGTCAGAAGACCATGAAGACATGCAAAAAAGTGGAGAATCTACGCAAGCTTCATCTCATATATTCTTTTTAAAGAAGAAGAATTCTCGTAATTCGTTGTCTCCCCAGACGAGTCCAAGTTCTATTGGTTCGTTTTTGAGAAAGAAGAATAATTCTAACCACTCTCCTTCCAACCATTCTCCTTTCAATCATTCCCCTTCGACGTTTTCTTTGTTTTCGCATGGTCAAGAGGCCGTTCATAGACATAGTGCTCCGTCTCCACATATGCATACAGACACAATGCTTACTGAGGCGATTCCTGATTCTGACGGTTCGTCCACTGCCCATGCATCTATTGGCTCTTCCGACGGCCACGCGGAACATAATCGAGCACATTTTGATTTACACAGTATTAACGACTCTTTACCGCCTACTCCTAGTTCCAAGGGTCTGCCTATATTACTGCCACAGGAACATAAAGACTCTACGAAACTTTCGAAAAAAGACAAATCCAAGTCTGAAAGCCACCACCACCATCATTTATCCTTAAGAAGGTTTCTTAAGAAGTTGAAACACACAGACTCACATTCTTCACACAAGTCCGACGCCTCCTCGATATATTCATCGAAGCAAAGTGCCGGAAAGCCAGATATCCTTCCTTCCAATTCATCTTCTGAGTTATTCAAGAAGTACGGAGGAGTCGGCAGACTCTTGGGAACTGGAGCCAGTGGATCTGTAAACCTTGTGACCTCGCACGATGATAGTAGTCAAATATTTGCCGTCAAGAAATTCAGAGCCAAGTTGCCTAGCGAAAACGAATCTGACTACAAAGTTAGAGTCAAGAACGAATTCAAGATTGGAGAATACTTGTCTCATGATAATTTGATTCATACCATGGAATTGATAAAAGACTACCCTACTGATAAACCAACCAATCTCAACCATCATACCATCACCAAGAACAAGGCCAGCAAACTACTCCAAGACCCAGTGTACTACATTGTGATGGAATATTGTCCATTTGACTTTTTCAATTTGGTGATGTCTGGACTCATGGACACCAACGAGATATTTTGCTACTTCAAACAAATAGTCGACGGAGTGTCGTTTCTTCATGAGAATGGATTGGCCCATCGTGATTTGAAGTTGGACAATTGTGTGGTGAACGACCATGGAATCTTGAAGTTGATTGACTTTGGCTCTGCTGTACAATTCCGCAAGGAAATCAATGCTTCTGCACCGCTTAATGCTACTGTTGACGAGATCATCGATGAAAAATACAAACTAGTGAGAGCAAGAGGTATCGTTGGCTCGGACCCTTACTTGGCTCCAGAAGTGTTTGAACCCTCCAATTTCGGCTATGACCCTAGAGCGGCGGATGTTTGGTCCATTGCTACTATCTATTGTTGTATGATATTGAAACGGTTTCCGTGGAAAATCCCCAAGATTTCCGAACCTTCGTATCGGTCATTTATAGGAATTCCTGAAGAATCAAAAGATTCCACGCCCGAAGACCCAAAGAAACCCCCAAGAGGTCCTGATAGACTTTTACGACTTTTACCAAAGGATTCAAGAGAGTTGTTGCGCAGCATGTTAATTATTGACCCCAAGAAACGGTTTTTGATGCCAGACATCGTCAAGGACGAATTCTACTTATCCATCGAAAAATGTAAGACGAAGACCGACGAAAAAGGCAAGATGTATGTTGAGAAACCTGACAACCACATCCATCACTTGATAACCGAAGAAGAACTCCAAAAACTCAATCAAGAGAAGGAAAAGTTGAAGAAACTCAAGGACGCGGGAATTGCTTAATTTCTGATTCTATAAGTACATTTATTTTGGGAATTGCTTAGCTTATGATTTATGTAAATACATTTATTTCTTTATGAGATTAATGAGTCTAAGTAACATCTAGACTCATTGATCTATGTTAATTAGACTTATTAGACTCCTTAATCTCAAATTCTGGAAACTCTAGACTTTTCAGATTTATTTAGATTGCGCGACCAAAACAATCTCACAAAGAAAATGACAACCGGCTAACATTTCGTCATCTTACCAGAACTTCTAGCGACGGCATAATTCTCTAGCGACGACGTAATTCTCCTTCTTCTAGCGACGGCTTGTGTCAGTAACTATTCTTGACAGCCTAGATCCTAGGAACTCCGACTCATTATATAATGTTTGGCGTGGTTCATATAAATACAAAACTTGTTGAACCCGTTCATCTAAGTCCGTGGGTCAACAAAATATGCTTATTTTCAAGTATTATAGCGACATTGATTATCCTCGGAAACATACTAGGCCACTTGAAGAACTATAGAAAACCTATGGAGCAGAGGTTGATGATCCGGATCCAATGGATTGTTCCGTTATTTGCATTATCGTGTTATTCTATGTTGGTAAACCAAACTTCGGTGTTTAATAAGTTTATCTTGGAACCTATAAGAGAAGTCTATGAAGCATTTGTTATCTATACCTTCTTTTCGCTTTTAACGCA
Organism: Fermentozyma sake; assembly: GCA_003243815.1. NCBI lineage: Eukaryota > Fungi > Ascomycota > Pichiomycetes > Serinales > Debaryomycetaceae > Fermentozyma > Fermentozyma sake. The sequence goes on along the minus strand of QELA01000006.1, from coordinate 1,005,816 downwards.
TATGTTGGGTGGAGAACGGAATATAATCATCATGACTAGTGGAAGGCGACCGGTCAGCCATCCTGGATTTATGGGCTATATCATGCGTCCGATGGATATCTCTGATCCATATACGTTTTTGGGGATCAAACGGGGTATTTTACAGTATGTGTGGTTGAAACCCATAATATGTATATCGATTATAGTGGCCGAATTGGTGGGATGGTATAATGTGAACGATATGAGTATCAAATCAGTGTATTTGTGGCTTACAGTGATGTATAATTTTAGCGTGACATTGTCGTTATATTGTCTTGCTATGTTTTGGAAGATCTTGTTTGATGATTTGAAACCGTTTAAGCCGGTGGGCAAGTTTTTATGTGTAAAGTTGATCATTTTTGCATCGTACTGGCAAGGTGTGTTGTTGGCGATTTTGAATGCGTTCCAAATATTACCTGGTGGCTCAGAGGCTGCAGAAAATGGTAGTATTGGAATATGTATCCAGAATGCGTTGCTCTGTGTGGAATTGATAGCGTTTGGAATTGGCCATTGGTTCTCATTCTCATATAAACCATTCACCATATCACAGCTTCCTAATGGACGGTTACGATTCAAGTTTGCATTTAAGGATATGATCGGAATCCGCGACTTGCTCCATGATTTCCAGTTGACATTTTATGGCGACTACTACAAAGATTACAAACAGTTTGATTCCGTGGGAGCATTGATTGCACATCCGGAGTCGAACGGCAGAATGGGAAGAATCAACCAGGGGCTTAGATACCATTTCGACGGTAAGCATAAACATTGGCTTCCCAGCCAATCTCCTCCAACAATACATCCCAGCAATACCAGGACGACTGCCGAGACCCAAGCAGTTTCCATGAATATATCTCCTTCCTTGCAGGCACAGGGTTCTGAATATTCGCCTTCACTCAAATCAACTGGAACGTCAACACGCGGATTATACTCGTCGTCTCCTAAGTTATTGGCCTCTCCACCGCCCTCTCCAGTTGTTTCAGCGACGACTATGGAGAATTCGAATTCCAAAAAGTCCATTTGCGATACGTTGATGAATGATCCTTTACTTTCTACAATCGACTACGACAAAGAATTGTTTGACGAAGACGAAATGTTCTATAAAAAGGCAACATCCGTGATCAACAGTTATAATCTTGACCAAACTGAAATCAAACGTCTTTTAAATTATCCAATAGTTGATGAAATGATCGACGGACATGTTTTTGGCTACAAAGTCAGCAAATTAAGACAAAATAGATTGAAAAATAACGGAGAACTGAACGAGTCTTTGAAATCTCGTTCCAACATTAATGAAAGCGGAAGATATGGGAGTATTGTATGAATATGTGGATACTAGAAATTTTTAGTATTGAATATATACAGAATTATCCTTATTTACAGGTCCCATGATTGTCTAGGCGGTGTATGCCTAGAATAGAATACAGAAGTTGATTATTCTTCTAGTCTTCTAGTCTTCTAGTTTTCTAGCCCTACTTGACTAGTATTCTTCATCTTCGTAGATGTCTAGATCATTCGTCTAGTTTGAACAGGTATAACGAGTCCAAATCGTCTTCCTTTTTGATGTTTGATTGTTTGGACTTCTCCAACTCCTTTTGTTTCGACGCTTTCTTTTGTTTTCTTGCCTCCTTGGCCGACACTTCGTCGTCAGTGATCTCAGGCGCAATGATAGCCTCTTCTTTTGGTATGATGTTGAAAGCAAATTTGGTCTCAAGCTTTCCCTCTGTTTTATATGTACATGGTAATTCGTCTATAATGGAGGTGAGAGCTTCGAATATCATTTCACGTCTCTTCAACTCCATTTCCAACGCATCTTCGTCTCTGTATTGTTTTGAGAACCGGATGTTGTCGGAGGTATGCATGGAAGGTTCTTCGCCGTCTTCTGCGTCTTCGTCTTCCTCTTCTGTAACTTCCCTGTTTCTCCAGTACTTACTTTTGAGATATATGACGAACTTTTCACCTTTGGCCAAACGGCGTTGGATCTCCGCCCGTTTTTGGTTCTTTAAATCGCCCACACTGATCTTCCAGAATATATTTAATAACTTTGCTGCCGACTTTTTCTTTTCTGCCTTTAATCGCTGATTTACAACCTTCTGGGCAACCTTACTGCCTCGTTGTAGGAGTTCTTGTTCCTTCAATGATGCCAACTCGTCAGAGTATATTTTCATCATTTCGTCGATCTTGACGACTTTGATTATGGGAAGACTTCCCTCTTGTGTAGCGGGAATAAGCTGAAACCCTTGAACCTTGAGATCAAGCCCATTGCAAATATCTACCAACAGCTTTTGTCCCAATTTGTTGGTAGCTGGATCGACGTAAGTCACGTTATATCCGGTATTTCCCAGACGGACTTTGGAAATCAACGATTTCAATGCATTTTGTGCTTGTTCTGACCCAGAGTTGAATTCAAACTTGACTACTCTCTTGGTGGGCTTGGGCCTAAGATCGTGGCCCTTGGTAGTCGAGTGTCTGTGGTTGGCGGGTCTATGTTTATTTGACGCTTTTATGTTGTCCTTGCTGTTCTTCTTATCGAACATGCTGGCAAACCTGTTAGCAGCCGGCTTAGATGTGTTTCCTTTCTTGGGTTGAACATCGTCTTTAAACATGCTGTTGATATTGAACTGGGCACCGGTTTTTTTGGCAGCGCTTTCAAATGGCTTCAAGCTTACGCTACTACTATGTAGACCCCTGAAGAGTCCTATATTGTAGCCCCTGACTCTTATAATTCCTAGCATAATTAGTATGAGAAAGTTAACTATGAGGGAAGTTTGAGAAGTTTGTGTTTTCATAATGATATTTTGTGTAATTTGAAGAAGATTTCAACCTAGTACACGACCTCTACTAGTTACTGAGGAGGATAGCGACTTAGAGACGATCTCAGATTCTAGTAGCCAAAGAGAACTATGAGCAATTGTTCTCTGAGGTATGTCTATACCGACTGAAGTTTATCTTTTTAAATTACCGGCGTCTCTACTTTATTATCTCATTCATAACACTATATGGATTATATGCAATACAACAATATGGGTAGATTCAGCTAGTGAAATATTGTACTAAATAGCCTCTTCTGACTAAATTCACATCTTGACTAACCTGATATAGTACCAATTGTCTTACATGCGATTTCTCCGTAATTTTAATAGTAATTATCTTGAGCTATAAATACTAAACGCAGGAGAGAATCTAAAGTAGTTAGAATCGAAGGTAATATTAGTGGAGATTAGTGAATGTAGTTAGGGAGATTTAATGGAATATTCGTTTTGAATTGTGAATATTAGTAGAGATTAGTGAATATTAGCGGATATTAGTGACTTACAGTATACATCTAATGTTAAGTACTTCCCTGCGTTCAGTATTTATTTAGTGAGAGAAATAGTACTGAGTACCAGTAATATTAGCAATGCAGACTATTCAATAGACTACTGAGAATGACTAAGAATAGTAATACATTAGCTCCCTAATACCCGAGAAATACTACTAGTCTAATTAGCGTAGTCGAAGCACCTAGCGATTTAGTGAACTAGCCGCACGAATTCCGATGCGAGCCACGGAGTTGGACGCGAGCCACGGAGTTAGGTGAAGATTTTTAGGTGTCAATTCTAGGTGTCAAATTTTGGTGTCAATTAATAATCACATCGTAAAGATAGGATTTATGCACGTTCTCATATAATATCTTAACTATAAGCTTAGGGAGGACAACCCTCCAAGGCCTGTCGTGTATTCGACTACAGGATAGGGGCTCCCACATTATCAAGCACGGTGTCAGCAATATAACCCCCCCTCTCCTCTAATAGCAATTCGCACTACTAAAGCAATTTAATGACCGTATAGTTGCTTTTCGCACCCAACGTCTTTGAAATCTAGCCCTTGCTATTGGATTAGTAAATTGCTCTCGTGATTAGTGAGACAGGGTCTGGACCTTCTGCTCTCTGACAGGTTATATTTAAGGCAAAATCCACTTAGTTCACTATTTGTCGTAAATTAAAACTAATATGATTTCTGAACACATTAAACCTAATACTGTTGACCCAGCAGTGTACTCCACGTCTAACGGGGTTCCTTATGCTAAACATCCATTGGGTGCACAAACCGCAGGTCCTGGGGGACCTCTCTTATTACAAGATTTCAACTTGTTGGATGATCTTTCTCACTTTGACAGAGAGAGGATTCCTGAAAGAGTTGTACACGCTAAAGGAGGTGGTGCTCATGGATACTTCGAATTGACAGACTCATTGTCTGACATCACCTATGCCAGACCATACCAAACTGTCGGATATCAGTGTCCCGTTTCGGTGAGATTCTCTACAGTCGGTGGAGAAAGCGGTACTCCAGACACATTGAGAGATCCAAGAGGGTTCTCGTTCAAGTTGAAGACTGATGTCGGTAACATGGACTGGGTGTACAACAATACTCCGGTTTTTTTCATCAGAGACCCAAACAAGTTCTCCAAGTTCATCCATACTCAAAAGAGAGATCCTTCTACACATCTTAATCAGAATACCGATTCCACGAGGACCTGGGATTACTTCACTCTTAACCCAGAAAGTTTGCATCAAGTGACGTATTTGTTCGGAAGAAGAGGTATCCCAAGCAGTTGGGCACGTATGAATGCATACTCGGGCCATACCTTCAAGTTCTACAATGCTAAGGACGAATTGACTTATGTTCAAGTCCATGTTATCGCTGACGGTGGGTTTGAAACGTATTCCAACGAAGAAGGTGCTAAGGTTGCCGGAGAATCTCCAGACCATAATATCAAGGACTTGTATGGAAGAATTAGTAGCGGTGAACATCCAAGTTATACCTGTTATGTCCAGACGATGACTCCAGACCAAGCGGAAAAATTCCGCTACTCCATCAATGATTTAACCAAGATCTGGCCCCACAAAGAGTTTCCTTTGAGGAAGTTTGGTAAGATTGTCTTGAACAAGAATCCAGTCAACTATTTTGCTGAGATTGAACAGCTTGCGTTCTCGCCTGCCCATTTGGTTCCTGGTATCGAGCCTTCCAACGATCCAGTCTTGCAATCGAGATTGTTTTCGTACTCAGACACCCATCGTCACAGATTGGGTCCTAACTACCAACAATTGCCTGTCAACAAACCAAGAACGTTTGAAAAAGGTTCGGGATGTCCATTCCGTGCTGGAAACTTCCAGAGAGACGGTGCCTTTGCCGTAGACAACCAAGAATTCAGACCTGACTACTTGAGCACTCAATTACCATTGAACTCAGTAGCCAACGAACCTGAAAAATATGTCAATGGCTTACCTCCAGTCGAAGAAAAGAAGTTTGTCGGTGTAGTTCCTCAACAAAGCCTTGATAAGTTTACTATCTTACAGAAGGAAAATGCAAAGAGAGCTCACGAAGAAGCTATCTGGTTGAAATCCTACGATTATATCTCCGGATTTAGTGAACTTGATGTTGAACAACCAAGAGAGTTGTACCAAAAGGTCTACAATGATGAGCAAAAGGAAGAGCTTGTTGAGGCTGTTGTCGGCCATGCATCCACCATAGCCATTCCTGCTATTAAAGAAAAGGTTCCACACTATTGGGGTTTGCTTGACAAAGAATTAGGTGCCAAGATCGCTAGTGGTTTGGGAGTTAAATATGAACATTGGACCCTTGATGAGTATATTAAGAACATTGGCGTAGCCCCTGCCAATTAGTGAATTATATAACAGAATATGAATATGAATATAAAAGAATATGAAATACATCGAGAAATGCAATTAATCTAGATTTACAATAACTTTGATTTGATTTTTTTATGACTGATTTAATCTAATGTAACAGGATCATCCCAACTACCTTTGCCTCGATAATCATTAGGGCGGGATATGCTTGGTAGCTGGATGAAATAATCGTCCAATCCATCGTTGAGCAAATTGTCCGTGCTATCCAACTGGGTGGGGTCATATTGGTCGTCAAGGTTGTCGTTATTGATTATGTCGGTTTGTAGAGGATTAGGTGTCAGATTATGTGTAGGAGGAGGAGGAAGAGGTTCGTCATCTTCTATATCTGAAAGAACTATAATGTCTTCGTTTGATACCGCGGCACTTGACTTGTGCCGTATGGTGTCGTCCACGATTCTATATCTGTTCATTTCGACTAGTTCTACCCGTTCAGTTTCTTTTGGTGTGCTTTTTACAAAGTAGTTGAACGAGTCGCTTATTAGTAAGTCGTTTAATGGAAATTTGATATCACATAATGGACATTTGTATGTAGGGACTTGTGGTTTGATGAATTTCAGTGTGTATGACGAGTTATTTTCGATATGGACTTGGTTTATAACAGTGATTTTGTTTCGAGCCATCATGGATTGTTTTGCTATGCTTTGTTTTCCGATGCTTTGTCTTCCTATGCTTTGCTTATCCTTTGTTAGTTTCTTGAATGACTTTTTTGCTAGTTCCTTTTTCATAAGAGTTTGAACTCCTGACGGAATCTTGTTAAATAGACAGAAATTCTCATAATCAAAGCATTCGAAATGTATACAGTGACAAGACTTTACAGGGAGCTTGATTTTGCTTCCGCCTAGTGGATCTTTGAGCGAAAAGACGATCTTGTCAACCGTGCCGAAGTCTTCGTCATTGAACTCACTCAATTCTTGTTCGACTATGGGTTTGATATTAATGGGTAACGGTCTGTACCCTTCTTGGGACCGTGTATGCAGTGGTTTTTTGGGTGACACGCGTTCATGCTTGACTACTGAAGGTGATACGGTGGTAGTTGTAGAGCTCGTTAGCGCTTTGTTCAACTCGGCATCTAGTGATGAGAGTTCATCTTCTGAAGAAGGTAATTCACTAATTTCTTCCTCCAGCTTTGTTCGTATTTTTGGGACATGATGTGACGTTTTTATTATAGCATCCTCCTCCTCTTCTTCTAGTTCGTCTGTTTCCTCTCGATTTGCATAGAACGTGGCTCCTGGGCCTGTATCTATAGGTTCAGATTTTTGTGGCCCATTTTCATACTCTTCATCAGATTCTTGTCGCCTTTTTTTATAATAGCTATCCTCCTCGACTTCTTTAAGAGTGTGTGATGGAAGTCTTATAGTCACATTCAACTTCTGTATTGTTTGCTGACTGGATTCGACGTATGTTTCTGTTACAAAAGACACCAATCTGCTTCTTAATCGTGGTCCTTTCAATCGTAGACTAGGTATCATCGTTATATGTTAACATCTGTGTATAAGGACAATATATAGAAGCTAACTGGAACAACGTCTATGGTGGATATGTGAGTTGTGGGTGTGAAGTGTGGGTATCTGTAATTTTATGTCAGCTGTAGGGTCTAGGTAGATATTTATCAAATGAGAATTTCTAGCGCGAAGATATGGAACCAGAAACCCTGACGAACTACTATGTAAATATACTTTATGATACAAGTACTAGCTTGTTGTATGAGAGTTGGGCAAAGAAGTTCTTAGACCATCTATAATATTAAATTTATAACAAAAGTCCACCTCTTCAGTTTATTCATCGCCTGTAAGGAGTTAAATCTACAAATATTTAGCGTATATGAAATGTTAGAAAGCTCAGATATTCTAGAGAGTATAGAAAGTATAGAAAAGATAACGTGTATCTTTTCGGTTTTAAAGTCATTAACTATGTAATGATGATAATATTTCAAGAGTGAATCATCTCTAATGTTGTGAATATAGAGATTTGGAAATAAAATAAGAACACCCTCATGATGGGACAAGGTACACCCTTTGCAGAAATTATCATGATTTACACTGTCTGCTTCAAACTCTCCTGACTGTCACTCCTTTTCATTCTTTCCGGTCTTCATTCCCTCTTTATTTTCATTCTTACCATCTTCTTCAGAGAGTTCCTCTAACCTGGAGAAATCTTGTCCTGAATATGTAGACTGGTTTGTAGTATGGATAGAGCTGTAAACTACTACCGTTGGTCCTCTAGTACCTTTTGGATGGAAACTGGATGTTAGTATATATAAGTAGCTGTCCCTTGATATACTTACTTATTGGGAATTATCCCCAGAGAAAACACCGCATCAACTATTCGATCTATTCCTTCAGCATTTATATTGGGTCCTCCACTGTTACTGGTATAGCCAGTATTGGAATTGAAAGTATAACCAGGATTTCTTGCATCTTCTGTGGGTGAATATGGAGGAGGGGCACCTAGATCCACTCCATCTTAAGGCATTTCCCATGGAGTCTTTTTTGTTTTCAAATTGATATACTGATATTTTCCTAGTTTCTTATCCCATAATGTTTTCCACCCTTCAGGGACAGGATGTGAAGGTTTCTTATCCTTCCTCCTGAAAAGTGCCATTAAAGAAAGTAAGAATGACGGGTTCGCACAAATTACGCTTAACAGTATTCAGAGGCTTCAGGGGGTGGATGCAAGTAACCATGATGGACACGTAGTAGCCTATATATAATAGACAGTTGGGTGTTCACGTCCCTTCTAGTATCTGGTTAGTTCCTCCAAATTTCTAAGAAATATCTTTATAGTGAACAAAAATGAAGTTATTCTTGACTCTTCAGAACCTTAGTAATGTATTCCTAGCCCTTATACTATTTTCTTGAACTATTGCTTTGGGATTTTAGGACACGATTAGGGACACGATTAGATAATAAAGCGGATATGGTATAATAGTCAACCTCTAATTAAATCTTGATGTTTATTCGCCGTTGGGTGCAAAAAAGAGAGTCACTGCTGAGTGTAGCAAAGTAAATACTAGAGGAGATTAATGTATTTAATACAAGTGGAGATTAACGAATAATAGTCGAGGTTTAGTGAACATTAGCGACTTACTGAATATCTTGCTACTTGAATGAATACTGTTTGAACCAACTTTTGTGACAAATCACCATCTTTTTGGTGATCTCTACCTTACGGCCAGGACAACAGTAGCTTCAATTATGGATCCCTTATCTTTTATCTTACTAAGGATTTGCAAAAGTATGTTGGATCAACTCAAGAATCACTTTTAAGTGTTGAAAGAGTGATGGCATCGACATACATCCGAATTAGCACCTTTTATCAGATATCCTATAGAGCTACTAGTTTGAACTCCAAGGAATACTCTCTATTGCCTGAGCTATCCAATATATATTAAACCGCTATTTACATGCTCGTATGAATGGTTCCTAATTTTCAATACCCTCAAACTTAAACTCAGTCTCTAATGCTTCAGAAACCTCTTGTTCCATAAGATCGGTGAGTGAAGAATTATCTCTTAAAGTTATCCACTTTCCTCCAATCAAATCGTATCTCTTGGGACCGCTTAAAGGACTGCTCAACCATATTTGTTTGTTTGGTGGTTGTTTGTTTATCACATATGTACCATTAGGAGGAACTGCCAATGTCATTACACCTTGAGAGAGTTCACAATCTATCTGGGGAAAATCTTCAGACAAAATCTCCAATTCGTCAGCTAGAGTCTCTAAATACTCATTGGCAACTTTGTTATACTGTTGGAGGGTTATTTGATCGATTTTATCTCCTATCGACTCACCTTCAGTCGATAATGAATATGATCTTTTGGTGACAAGACTAGCTCTGTTATATCCACGAACTCCACCAAACCCAGTAATGAGCTTAGAGTTTCTGGCACGACCAAACAACCGTATACCGCCTCCCGTTCTTAATCCAGTCTTGACTATTTGTCTCCACATACTGATTTACTAGTTACACTTATTCAAGTGATCATTGGTCGCTCTGAAAAAACTTTTTGAATCATTCTTAAAGGTACAGGGCACATCCGAAACCACCGCCAAATCACGTATCCACACTTGCATCATAGTGTCTATAATTCGTTGAAAGTAACTAACCACATCATCATCATATTGATCTCTACCACACTATAATGTTCTTTTTAATATTGGCTGTTGCAGTGATACTTGTCGCTGGTGTGTTATATTTGCCCTACGCAGCTGGATTGACTACGTTGGAGGTGGAAAAGAAGAAGAAGAAGATCCAGACCCATCAAGATGATGCAGACCAAGACTTTGGTTACGTTCCACCAGATGTGGCTGCGGCTAGAAGTGCAAAGAGCACCTCCATAAAATCCCAGGCCTCGTCATTGAGAGACAGAATTGCTTCTCAAGATATTCCCGTCAAAATCAAGTTGGATTCAAGTAATAATTTAAGACGGAGAACGAAGGAACGTTTGGATGTGGATTCAAATCCAAACAACTACGATTACGATATCGATGAGTTGATTCGTGAAGAGGCTGAAGAAGCTGCACAAGAACAAATGCGTCAAGATTACAAGGGTGAAGTGTTGGGAAAGGATAAGGAAGCAATGGTTTAGTCCACTAAGAGTCAGTATGGAGCATAGCGACTTAGTGACTTATATTTGGTTACTTCCCTCGGCTTCTAGCGATCCACTAGTCACTAAGGAGCGTAGCGACTTGGAGATGATTTCACGAATTCTTGCGATCCACTAGTTGCTACACTACTTCGTGTCGTAATGTCTATTTCTCGAGTTCAATCGATCCACTAGAACACCGACTTAGTGTATTTTACTTGATTACTTCGCTCGTCTTCTAGCGATTCACTTGAAGATTTACTACCACAAGTCGCTCTCCCCAGAGAATCAAAGCGTATTTTTACTCAATGAAGCTGCATCATCCAGTCGATACGTCAGCCTCATTCTAGTTGCTGAATTTTAGTACACTTAACAAACTTCAATATCAATACCATCGCATTACAATTTCTTTATGTTCGTAGTAAGAAAATCTTCAAATAGTCAATATCTAAAAAGGGTGACTCAACAAATTATCTCCATATATCGAGATATCTCAATATATAGCCAATTTGAAATGAGTCTGCTTATCGAATACCTCCACCTAGTACTAGCTATAAATGAACTAATAAAGAATCCAATAATACTATAAATATTACTACCAATGAACAAATTAAAAAGCGATCTTGTCAATGATTTAAATTATAAATCCATGAATAAATATGATCGTTTTATATGTGCTTAAACTGCATTTCATATAAATCATTGTACTACTAAGAACTTGCTCAAATAGATGGTAAATATAATCTCTGATAATTCCAAATACTCATGATTCACTCATCTCATAATCTCCACTTATTTCAACCGCGCAAGTATTTTTGCACCCATTAATTTAATACTTTATATTCTTATCCTCCTCAACTTCTCTCTAGCTATCATCACTTCTCTTATTTAGGATTAGTCACCGCTATTTCTCATTTCCTCGCTATCATCTATCTCTCGCTATTATCAATACCCTCTATTTTTGCTGTTAATGGATTTTAGTCTCCAGCAATTCGTGATTGTGGTTTATGAGAATTATCATCTTGTCAAGATATTGAATGGTGTGCTAATTGCTTTGGTTGTATGGATTCTCTTATATCCTAAACATAAGGATACGGAAATCTTAGGGATTGTAAAGATTCCAGAATATCCTGTTGTTGGTAATTTGTTTCAAATACTTAATAATCCCTCCAGAGTGTTTATGAAATGGGCGTTACAATATAACGCACAGGTATTTCAGATCCGTATGGGTATAACCAATGCCGTGGTTGTCAACTCATACCAGGATGTTTATTGCTTGTGGATTAAGCATTCTTATGCTAACAACTCCCGCCCGGTTCTGTATACATTCCATGATATCATTTCTGCCACTCAAGGATTTACCATTGGCTCTACACCAACCGGATTATCATACAATAAGAAGAAAAGGGCCATTTCAGCGCATTTGAACAAGGCAGCAGTTGAAGCTAGCTATAGTATTATCGACAAGCAATCAAAGTATATGATGAAGAATATCATCAAGACAAACCCCGAGATATCGGGACTTCCATCTTCCAGTATGTTTCGATATTCTCGATCTCCATTGGCCGATATCGATATTATGGAACATGGACAGTTTTTTGCGTTACGTTCGTCTATCTTCATCACGTACGGTATCAGTATTGATTGTTATCATGGCGATTCCGTGTTGGCCCGAGAGATTATTGAAGTAGAAAGTGAAATCATCAAACTCCGATCCCCCACCTCAAATCTCCAGGATTACTTACGGATATTGAGGTATATTCCTGGTATTAATAGAAAGGCAGACTCCCTTAGAGAAAGAAGAGAACTTTACATGGATTTGTTGCTTTCCATACTTAGAAAGAAATTAAAGGCAAACGACGCCATTGCTGCAAATTCAATGGTTGCAAAACTTTTATCAGCTTCGCATTGTCGAAATGGGCTCAACAACGCCGAGATCCAAAGTCTCTGTTTGACTATGGTTAGTGCAGGTCTAGACAACACACCATTAAACTTCAACCATTTGATGGGTCACTTATCGCAACCCTATGGAGAGACGATTCAAGAACATGCCTTTCAAAGCTTGTTAGAACTCTATAATAATGATCTTTTTCTAGCATGGAATAAGAGTGCCCTATTGATGGAGTGCGATTATGTCATTGCTTTGGTTCAAGAAACACTCCGGTATTTCACTTCTTCTCCCATGGCCTTGCCCAGATCCACCACTAAACCCATCTCATTTGGAAAGGTATCGATTCCTAAAGGTACGTTGATGTTCATGAACGCATACGCAGCGAACCACGATCCTAAAGTGTTTGAGAGTCCTCACCAATTTCTTCCTCAACGGTGGCTCAACAAGAATTTATTGGAAATAAACCACTTTGCATTTGGTGCTGGCTCCCGAATGTGTTCTGGAAAGTATTTGGCATTCAAGCAATTGTATACTCTCACTTGTAGAATGATACTTTATTTCAAAGTAAGACCACCAACCAGTGATACGTTGATGGGATTGGATCCATTTGTGAGTAATATGTCACCAAGTGCCACGGCCTTTGATCCAAAACTATTCAAAGTTAGATTGGAACCTCGTGTCACTCCAGATTCCCACAAACTCTACAATAGCCTCATGAAATCATGAGTTGAAGAGAGATTTCGTTCTATGAGTTGTCGGAACGTTTCATTCTTTGAGTAGACCATGACATTCTCAAATCAAGACTTGATTATCTCTAAATCCTACTATTCTTTCCTGAGATAATGTATCCTAGAAACCCATTAAATACATTCTATAACTCAAAATATTCTAGCTATTAATTAGACAAAAGATAAGTTGCAAAATCCAAAAACGACATCATCAAAGAAACTATCAAATAACTTGTACTATTGAGCGCTAGGGTCGATATATTGAACTTTATCAACAACAACAGAACGGGGATTGGAGCTCATTGGTAAATTGTACTTCAAGACTCCTCTTACTCTCAAGTCAAAAGGATGCTTGGCTATGACTTGCCATTTTTTGGAATTATCTGGGTCATTGTCTCCATCAACATTTCCAAGGTCATCATCAGTGTTAGTAAGATTTCTTCCAGGGCTCAATAATTTGATTTCTCCCGTTTGGCTGACAGCTTCTCGCGTGAAAAACCCTCCACTAAAACTCAAGGGGGACTCTAAGGTGGTCACCGTACCAATTAGAACGTTTTCGATTGCGCTATCGAGGGTCAAATCAATTGAATCTGATAAGTATCCACTCTTGGCGAAAATGTCTAATTCGACTTCGTCGATGTTAACAGCAAACCAACCAGGGTTGAAAGCTCTCACCACAATATTGAAAATTAATTCGTCTTGACTCACAACTGGACTTTCGATAGAAGTAATGGAAACATGCCGTAATTCCTTCGTGGTAGCCAACACAAACCCCATCATGAATCCCACCCCAAGTATACAAACAATACTTACCAAAGTATAGATAAAAGACTTGATGCAATTGGCTCGGTAGTGCTTAAATTCGCTGGATTGTTTTCTGGGAAGAAAGAAGTGATTGGCACTCGGTGAGAGATGTGGATGTGTATAGCGACCTCCACCATTATTAATTTTTCTTGAAGAGTTTCTTGGACGTTGATTGTGTTCGTTATGATTGTTTCCTACCTGTTCCTCTTCATCATACTCATCGAAATCATAGTAGTACTCTTGAGGGTCTTGATATTGATACGAAAACATGTCATCTTTGTTGGGAGGTAATGCAGGGTTGTCTGTATGTCCATTATCAGGGAGCACTGCTTGGCCGGTTGACATATAGCGCTTATTTTTCAAAGTAGAAGGCCTTTTTGTACCGGGAAAGTTCAAATTCAATGACCTATAATGTGGAAGCCTGTGACCTTGGCTAATTAACGGCGAATATTCGTTCAAATTGTTATTGTTTGTGTTGTAAGGAAACCGTATGTTATTATCGTAGTAAATCAATTCATCGTCAAAATCTTCTATATCAATATCGTCGGGAATGATGCTATACCTTCTTGGTTGAGATCCTTTCTTGTCAAACAATTTTGAGGTGGTAGATCTCAATTTCGATGACGACGTTGACGACTTGTAATTTTTCTTCGAGGTATTTTTGCTGGTAACGGAATTATTTGATGCAAAAGGATGTGGATGTTGATTGGAATTGTCAATTGCATTTTGGGTCGAGCCGTTTGCAGCATTTCCAGAATTATTTTCGCTGCTGCTTGTTAATCTGTTGGTAGCGGCTGCATTTGTTGAGCCTGTTGGTCTCGATGCATAGTAATCCCCTTCAATTGACACGTCATCGTCCAAGTTTTCGTCGTCATCATCGACTTCGTCATATGAGTAGTGTTCGTCGTTATAATCATTGACACTGTGTGCTCTTTGTGAGCTTGTTCCGTGATGGAAGCTTCTATTGGTTGGATCCAATAACCCTAAGCTGTGATGGTTAGAATGAGGATTACTATTGGCAGTCCCCTGAACATCACCGAATTGACTGAGAGGTGAGTGTTGAACAGAAGATCTTTCGGAATTTTGAATAGTCTTATTCAATTCATCAAGGGGAGTGGAATATGATGAGCTTGAGCGTTGGTGAGATAACTTTTTGTCTTTTCCCAAATTGTTTGGGTTGTTCGTTATAGATTCTAAGTAGACATTGCTGTTGTATGAATTTGAGATCGAAGGTGGTCTGTTGCTTGAAGGGGTTGAATTGTTTCCTACATTATTCTTAGGTCCCCTGGAATTTGAATGTACTGAATGAACCGATTCTGCCACATGATTAAAGTTAGATGAAGGAAAAGATGGAGGCAAGGGGAACTCTAGATTCTGGTCAGCAACTGGTGGTGAATTCAATGCAGGGGCATTACTCGCCCCACCTGCAACACTTCCTTGTATACTACTAGTGTCAGTCGTTATCACGTTATTGGCATTGCTTATTGTTTCATACTCATTGGCGTTATTGTTTTCATAAACAAACGTTTCATCACTGTCACTACTCTCAATATCGTCCACAGCACTGGCCAACTTAGCAGCAAAAAAGTCTGTTCTCGTTGAACTTTGTTTGGCAATCTTTTTGTGTTTGCCCTTGAGAGAAGTTTGATTAGTCAAGTTTGAAGTGGATCCCAAATCTGCAACACTTCCGATCGTCGTATTTGGAGTGGTTGTATTAGATGTTGTTTGTGTGTTAGTAGCATTGCTGAGATTATTCAATGGGTTCGATGGTTGTGGATGGCTCAAACCAACAATTACAGGATTGGCCAAGTTTGGAGGTGGATGTGTAGTTGAAGTTGTTTGTGACTGTTGATTGCCTGGATTTATTGGAGTATTAGGATGGGGGGTGCTACTTACAGGATTTTCTTCCGACTCCGTTTGGTTAGATATATTGTTGGGAAACACTGTTGATTGTGGAGAAGTGTTCATCATTTCAGTAATCAACGTGGAATTCTTTGGATGAGGTTCACGAGAGTTGATGATTTTTTGTTTTGCCTTGAGTGATTTATTTAAACTTGATATTATATTTTTGTTTTGCAGTGAAGGTGGGGGGCCAATTCCTGGGGTTGCGGATGGTGAGGCCATTAATGAGATGGGATTAGAAATAGGTGAGGTGACGGAGCTGTTGTTTATACTCAGTGGAGCATTTATAGGCGCTGCCGATCGTTGTTGAGTATCTCCTGTATTTATACTAGCAGGTATATTGGTAGATGCATTAGATAAGCGTGAATTTAATTCTTTACTATCAGACACAAGAATGTTTTTGGGGACTTTAAAAAGACCCGAGCTTGAGTTTGCATTGGACAATACGTTTCGGTTATCGTTGGGAGGTGATAGTTTATTATCATTTGGTTTACTATCCTCACTATCTTTTCCATTTATTTTGCCGTCCTTGGACGGCGTTGTGTCTGCCATTTTGTATAACTGCTCGTATTAAAGTCACACCTGATGAGCACAGTTCTCAGTTCAATCTCACACTTCAGTTGTAAGTCCACACCAGTCACCAGTACCAAAATGAGAACGCAATACTACCGCTATTTGTATATTTACTTGTTGAAACACTTTCAAATTAATTTTAGGAGGTATAATTAATTTGCCACTATTATTACTCTTATAGGTGTATACTTGGTATATAATTAACTCGTAGACACTTGAGGTTTAGAGATTGGCTTTGTTGTTGCTAAAGTAAAATTTTGTACACCTATCAATCAAATAACTTTTCGGCTAAGAATTTGTATGCAGGAGGGAAATGGATTACTGGACAGACAGTTGTGGTCATTCCTCCTATACATGGATGGGTAATCGTCCTGAAACTCGCTTGACGCTACCGGAACAATATCACGAGCAGGTAAGGTTATCCAGGATTACTTTATAACAATTGTGTTGTATCGTTTACGAAGTTGCATAGACCGTATCAAAAAGTGTGGGAAGGAATTCCGAGTTGTTGGAGTTCTAACTTGCCTTTGATTCTCAGTGTCAATTTTGAGTACGTTTCCGTTATGCTTGTACACTGAGAACCTGGATTTCGGGTGACCTGGTCTCTGGTGCCTATAAACTACATGTAGAGGCACAAATTTGGTTATATTCAATAATATTCAAATGATAATTTCTTCTTATCTCCAGTAAATTTTAAACCATTTCAGTATATATTTCCCCGAGAACGGAATCGGAGAATAGAGTAGTTTGTACATAAATAAATTTAACGACGACAATCTATGGAGTTTAAGAACCATAGAAGAACCATAGACTCACAAATTCAATTCATTCTTTGACCGCTTCTGCTAACCTGTAATTGAGAGCGCTCTCTCTTTCAGGATTGGCCACCTCACTCGTCGGTGAGTGGCTCATTTGACCAAATGAGAAAACGCAATTTTATTTCACCAGAGTTGCATGAAATTCAAGTACCGAAGGGTCACCAAAGAAGAACATAGAATACTATTTTTTAAGCATTGTTACGAAGACTTAAATTGTTCATGAATTTGATTTATTTAAAGGTATTTAAAAACAATAATTAAATAGTTGAAGCTTCTATCTTATCGCAAAGACCGTGGCTCTAGAAGCTTATAACTATCTAGTCGTTCGAGTTCAAATTTTAGAACTAGTATGGTTGATACTGCGAGGTTTAATCTATATAGTATTATACCAGTAGTTTACCTAAATAACTCATAGTTTGCCCAATTATCGTCAGGACTGCATACCACTTAAATGTTGAACTTTAGTGTTTCACTGCATTTTTATGGATCCAAGCCTCATATTCTTCGTAAACATAGTTCCAAGATTTCTATTCACCAACTGAGATTTACTAGACGATGATAATTTCCCATTGTGTTGTGGACTGTCTATACTGATAACTAATGTAATCAGGTTTCATATTCTAGATATAATATCCAGATTATTTCAATCTTATGATGATGAAAATTCTTAGAGGTTTCTTTTTAGTTACACGATCTCAATTATTAAAGGATCTATATATGTTACACGTTCAAAATTTTAATATTATGTCACTACATAAAAATTTCTTTATGTGACTATATAAATTGAAACATTGAAACACTACTAGTCAATTTTGCATTCAAATTTGACATGATTTTTTGTGGGGTCATCAGCGCTCATATTCTGGCATATACATGATATAGTACATGAGTAAAAGACTATACAAGTAGAATCGCGAGTAGGGTCTATATAATTGTAGTAGAGTGGTTAAGAGGATATACTATCAACAAGAAATACTAGTGTTACAGCCAGTCAGGACCTTTGAGACTTCTTCTCTTTACCTGTTTTTTCAAGGTAGTCTCTTGGATTATTTTTGGTCCAAACAATCCTCGATAGAAGTTTACTGACTATCCAAGTTTATTGAATTAACTTTAACTGGATGACTCTTGTAGTCTTGTTTCATTGTTGCAAATCACAAACTTTTCGCGCTTAATGGTGATCAATTCATAGAGTATCTAGATGAAAGTGTAAAGAGCAGGAAGAGTACATACAAATTGGACGACGAATTAGTAGATCGTTTGTTGACTTGTTGTTATGCTGTCCAGATTCATAGGATTCATTTCTTAGCTTATAAACTTGGCTACATAGAAATCACAGAGTGAGGTTCCATAAACTTGTATATAGAAGCTTCTCTTGAACCATTTTGCAACTACTTTTGATCTCCATAAATTGTATATGTTAGAATCTTGCAATTACTAGCAAATGGGCTACATTTAGGTTTAGTGTCTAAATTAAAATTTCCATTCTTTTATTCAATTAAAGACTCCATCTCTGATTTCTTGTTCATAATAGTTTCTCAACTGGTTATGTCTCAAGGTACGAATTTTAGATTCGTTTTGAAACTTCTCCAACTCATATTTTTCAAAATTTTCAAGAAATGCAGCACAGTTTAGCAAATCATCTTTGATGCTGTTGAAGTTTTCCGTTTCATAATTGAGATTATTCTTACTTTTCAATATAGTCTTAGCTTGAAAATTGGAAATACTTCTGCTGACTTTGCGGGACAACGAAATCGAGGACCTTCTTTGGTAGTTGTTTCTTTTGAAATTACGAATTGAAAATCTTCTGCTTCTCCAATTGCTTTCTTGTCCAACAGGTGTGGTATAGTATCTGGAAATATATTCATTGTCACTTAAGCCGATGGAATTTCTATTAAAAACAATCATATCGACTTGATTCTTGAATTTGATTGACCCAGATGGTGCTTCCGACTCTTCACGTTTGGAAAACATCCGTAAACGTGGATTCAATTTATCCTTTAACGGGATCTGACGAGAGAATGCATCTTCTTCTAGAGGAGTTATTTGTATTGTAGTTCCAAACATTGTTTTTGATTGAAATTTGGTAATTAATTTCTTAAATCTGTGCAAGGTTCCTCTATTATCAGACACGTTTGATTCAAATGGACTCAAATTCATTATACCATCATCAGCTAAATCCAAAGGCTTGATAGGCCTCTCTTTATTTTCATTATCAGTAGACTCGTCCTTTCTTTTAGGTGCAAAATCAAAATCAAAACTGCCATAATCAAAGTCAAGACTTGCAATATCAAAATCAAAATCATTTATGATGGATGTATCCATTGAACAGTTTGGAATTGTAACTTTCTCATCATTTACTGACTTGAACTTATCATAAATTTCCAACACGTTGGTAACCATATTAACACTTTCTTCGTCCGCCTTGTATTCTTCTCTGTATGAGTATTCAGGAAGCGAGGGAGTAGTTTCGTCGGTAAAAAGTGAATTCAATATCAAAGACAGTTCAGAATTTGGAAGAGCAAACGAGCTAAGAGTATCACTTGTATCAGTTATGCTCTTAAAGTTGCTGTTTTCCGCTGAAGTATTCAATGAAGCATTCCTTAAAATTTCCGACGGAAAGAATGCGTTTGTGGATCTAATGGGTGAACGAAACAAGCCAATGCTTGGGCCCGAAGTTGAAAATATGGTCATTAACGCGGTTCCGTGGTGATTTCTTTGCAATTTGCTAGCTACTTTTGTAAAGTATTGTAAGAGTAGTGGAAGCTTTAGTTAGTTTATTCTGTTAAAGTTTTCGTTTGTGGTTATGGTTGCGAAAATTCAAAATAGAGCATACAATAATTTGCAGCCATTGAGGAAATTACACTGGCCACGAAATATGATTTATCGGTGAACTTTGAAGAGAATACCATTGGGCTTACTGACATAACAAAGCTTTTACTTTATTTTGGATATTTTTCAAATTTGGTTCCAAATCTCCAAATTTAATACTGGAAAGATCTCTTCATTGAAAAGAGTATATTCATTTACTATAATTGTGCTATACTAATTTAACGTTTATTTGATCTTAATATTGGTAATAGAGCCAATTGGGGACAGTTTGTAGAATATGCTTGAGATAATGTAACTTTTCATGTTATGATACTTACATCTTTCCTCTACTTATTAAAGTTGCATAGTCAACTCATTGATACCATAGTATCTAATAATCTTCATCTCCTAATAGTTTTCCCATTTCCATAAACTCTCACCGGGATTGACCAACTCGTTCTCAGACTTACTAAAAGAGGCACCCTTGTCAACACCTTGAGCTGCAATATTGTGTAAGTAATAGAAGAAATCAGCAAAGTCAAATCCTTTTGCCCATTTAGCCTGTGCTTCTTCGAGAGCTTCCTCTTTAGTATAGGTCTTTGAGACGTTCAAGGTAGCGTTATGATCCTTTTCCCACCTTTCTTTGACATCTTTGAAAGAGAGGGTACCACTGTGAATTCTGACGGTATCAGGAAGCGTTGCGGGATCTTGGAGAGCTACAGAAACTACCGATCTTCCGATATCAGCAATGGTGGAGTAGTCAAAAGTGTTGTCAAGACTTCCTCTAACAGTGATAGTTTTTGAGGTAGGATCAATTCCTGCATGGCCAACGAATTCATAGAGGAACGAGCCTGGTTTAGCAAAAAAATTGGTAATGATATCAACAGTTTTAATGCCTTGGGCTCTAGCAGCTATAGAACGATCGGTTTTAGCTTTCAAAAATCCAGGGAAAAGCTGATCAGCTTTCTCGATCTCAATTCCAAATTGTGAAGGAATATATAACTTGGGCTTCACAATAGAAATCACCTTGTCGACACCACTTGTGGCCGCGGGATTGAAGGCTACTAAATCTATAACCACATCGACATTCTTGATGGATTCAGCAACTTTTTCTGGCTCATCATAGTTGGCAACAATGTACTCGACCTTGTCGGTAGATACTTTTCCGGCACTAGTAGTTAAAGCCTTGATAGGGAACTTGATTTGATCTGCAAATATGGTCTGGGCAGCCTCAAGTGTAGGCTGACCTAAGACTCCAGAAAGACCGATAATAGCAATTGAAACTGACATGTGAATAGTGTAATAAGAGGGTGAATAAACTTAGAGAGAATATCTTAGAGTAAAAAGAATGTTCTGCTATCAGGATTTGCTTCTCCATTTATATTTGATTTTGATGGTGGCTTCTTTTACCGCCATACTTTGCTGCTCACCAACTATGGCTGTATGAGGTTTCAAATTGTTCATTTCGCAGCCACCTGTATATAATATTATATAATGAATTATTAATTTGAAACGATTACGCTATGGAGGTAATGCATATAAAGCGAAAGTTTCTATGATTACTAAGACCTTTGTTCAGAGTCTTAGTAACTGTCAAAACTATGGCGTAGCTTAGGACAGAGTGCATATAGAATATAGAAATACAACTGGGGTGAGTTACAAACCAGTGTCGTCCGGAATACTATCAATTTTCCCGTAGGAGATTAGTGCTTATTGTGAATAAATGAGTTGATGAAATTGGAGAAATTGAAAGTTGCAATTGTTGCTATACATTTAATTTGAAGTGGTACGGAGAAGAATTGATTTGGAATGGCCTGTAGAACAAGAATTTATGCCCTAGAATATGGACTTGTTTTGAAATCCCGAAATCCACAGTCAATACAAAAATCGAGATCCACGATTGTTCAATTAACAATTCTAGGGTGGAATAGCGAAATCAAAATGATTGATAAATAAACTTGTCTACTGACTTGGTTTAGAATCTCTTGTATACAAATTGCTGGAAGTTGTTTATTACCTCCCAAGGTCTAAAGAATATACATAAAAAGAACTTATATTGTTAAAGTTGACCCCAGTACTAAACCGGTTGTGAAATTGCTATCACAATGATAAGTATGGCAACTTATGAGAGAGTTTTTGACAGAAACATGACTCTCAACGTTTGTTCTGTCATTTTATTCAGTTACATGCATTTCAGTTATTCTGGAAACCATCCAAAGAACTGATATGTAGTTTTTATGTCAATAAGAGATAGGTAAATAAGAAGCTACTTACCAACCGGTTCAATTTACAAGAATTTCAATATTAAATTTTCTAACAAGGAGCTCAATAATTTACAATGAATGCTTTCATAAAGTAGTTTGATATAATCCAAAGAGTCTCATAAAGAAGAAGTTGGCATTATCCAACAAAGATGTTAAGATGCATTCGATGATTTTGTAGAATTGAACAACAAACAATCTCAACTAGAGACATATAAAGCTAATATATATAGATTTCAACCTTGATGGGTACAGTAATACATATCGATCGAACCAAAGAGAAAGCGACTGCAAATCAAGACTATATCAAATACAAGTAATACGAGACTATAGCCAATATAATTTTGAAATAGGACCGAGTTTGGTTCTACAGAAAGAATTATTTAAAGTTCAGCAACCAGTCTAGGAAAGATCAAACAAACCAAAGACTCTTGAGCCGATCACTGTTAGTATCAAACGTCATACTAAAACCGTCTAAATCTCATTGTGCAACCATCACTAAAACGGGTAGAACACGACCCAACATCAATTCCAAGAAAATTTACAACGCTTCAACCATCACAATCACCTGGTTGTACGTTCCTACAATGGACATTACTAAGTATTATATAATATGCTTAGACTATCACAATTACCACTCCATAGTTGATGCCAAATATATAATAGAAAATACAATTTCTAGATTTCAAACGGAGTATAACGTCATATCAAAAGACTCATTCGAATGGTGCTCCAAACACGAATTGGATCTCAGAAAGACTTTCATCAATGATCTCATAGGTAATTCTATAGCAGATCATTCTCTTCAAGCTTTTATCAAGAACCCCCAAGTTTCTACCATTGATTTATTACAACTATCTCATGAAATTAACGACATTCTTGATACCGGAATTAACAATGATGATTTGACAACACTTTTGACGCATAAAATCGATACATATAGCAGATATCAAGGTCATGTAACCAACTCAGTTGACGAAGAGCTTGATAGAATACATTCTATAGAGAAATTTTCATTGACTGACACCTACTATTTCAGCGAAGTCAATTTGGCCTGTGACTCCAATATATTCACCATTACCTTGGCTGGAAACTTGTTGGGATCACATTTTTTAGACCCTTTGATTATTAGCAATGTTGAGAACGAGTGTTTCAACTATTTTCCTACCGGATTGCTTAACTCAGTCCAGCTTGAACTTTACTTGGTCCGAGTTAATTTTCAATTGAAACAACGAAATCGAAGAATCGCCTTAATAATGCATAATAATATAATCGTCGATGATCATCACTTGTCTAATATCAAGTTAATATATATCAATGCCAAGTTCGATAAACATTTCCAACAAAAAAATCCTTACTTGAAGTTTCCTGATGATTTCGGTTTGAACCATTGGCTAAAATCCAATTTATCCCAAGAAATAGAGAGAGTATCCTGCTGTGAGAATGTCAACACATCATGTCATAGATTAATATCGACCTACAATAACTGCATCTCAAAATTATTGCATCACCCAACTTACAACTACTTCAATTTGTTGAACATCAGAAAATCTGGTTTCGTGGATAATGCCAGTGAAGAATCGATTTCCTATAACGTAGGAATTCAACAGATGGGAAATATATTTGTGATTATTAATGAAAAATACCATGCAAATGAGGACCTAGATGGACAAAGGATTTCACAAAATGGCATCTTCAACTACAATTACTCCGGAAAAGACGTTTACTCAATATTGAGCAAAGTATTACAATTCAAAAATTGGCTGAGACCAAGTGATTCTAGCCATGATCTCAACGATGTCTTGCAAACCTTGGTTAATTCAGTGTATCCTTACTTAATGATCCATCAAAAATCAGCTTTAAATAATTTTAATGAGTTTATGAGTGATCTATTGCAAGATAGAAAACCAAAAGAAAATGCTGAAAAAGAAAGCCAGACTCTCAAAAGTCGACCATTTCACTTACAGAATGATGCACATATTTATGCCTTGGATGCCGTAATGGAGATGGAAAAAGAGTTAATATCTACTAGTGACACATTGATGAAGATTGTGGATGAATCATCAGCCAAATCAAATGAAGAGCTTAGTGATATGAAGAGAGGAATTGATACCCAAAATTTATTGGAAAAAGCCATTCCAGAATACGGTAGTCCAAATCAACTTGAAATTGACGAGAATACTCATGAAGATAGTTCCCAGCATTTAGCTTCTAACAAATCGAATGAGCATGATTTCGACAAAGCAAAAGCACTCAAAAAAACCTCTAAAAAGAGAAAGATTCCAGAAGAACCAATCCCAACGATAAAGAAATCAAAGATCTTGGAGGTTTTAAAGCAGAATAAATTGAACTTTGTAGACTCGAGGGATGTATCAATATTTTCCGAAGATTCTGATGCGTCTGACAATTCTTTTGATCCAGAACGAAACAGTATGATAAAGGTGAATAACTCAAACAAACCTACCAAATTGAATAATGTTGAGTCTGAACCAATTTCCCTACAAAAGGAAGTTTCAGAGAATAATTTGAACTCTACATTATTACTATCTCAAGAGCAGAATGGTAAAATTGAGAAGCAGACTAGTGAGTCAACTTCTGATACTATTCCAAAAGCCAGTTCTGCATCAAGTGCTGAAATTGATTTGGCTAGTAAAACTAGCGAGAAGATCCTTGAACATTCAAGTCCTTCTAAGAATTTGCAACCACATTTAACTTCGTTGAATTTGATTGCTCCTATATCTGCACCAAAATCAAAGAAATCCACAAATATTGTGACAAAATTGACCCGCAAGAAACCAATGTTTCGCGGAAGTATGGATTTCAGCTCTGATTCAGATAGCTCTATTTCTGAAAGTTCAGAAAGTGAAAGTGAAAAACATTTGACCAGTAAAATGCCAGGAAAGACGCATGCCACAAAGGTTAATTTGGAAGATTCTATGGAAATAGATCTCACGCTGAATAAGGATGCAAATTCTAATACTGGATCTCTTGATAAGTCTAGTGGTCAAAAATCCACCGCAAACTTACCAAGTCAAACTAATGATTTGGTACAACCCACACCAAATGAAAAGGACGATATTGATATCGTCGTTGTGCAACCCAAGACTCTCGAAATCACAAGCGAACCTCCAAAACCGGAGAATAAAACCACTTCTTTAGAAGATCAAGATAGACTTATACCATCTTCAAATAAAAAGCAGAAAATGGACCTTGGGAAGTCAGAAATACCAGAGCGTGTGTCAGACAGTGAGTCAGAAAGTGACTCAGAAAGTTCAGAAAGTGATTCAGACAGTGGTTCACTGAGTGAGTCGGAAAGTGAGTCTGAGAGTGCCCCAATTCCTGAAGTCGAGAAGAAACCAAAATTTGTTGAAGGCAAGGGTGTCCCTGCGAAATCTAAAGTATCAGAAAACAGTTCTGAGAGGAATTCGAAAACTTTACAGAAACTTTCAAGTAACAACGTTGAAATCAAGAAACTGGGAGAAGAAAAAACAACAATTCTAGCTGACAAAAAACTTGTTCCGAAACGTTTAGAATCAGCTGGAAACACTAAAGTGCAACACACCGATGTTCATCAGAAAGTTTCGGATAATATTCCTAGTAAAACTATTATTAAATCTGGAGATTCGAAAATCAATGCAGACAGTGAGTCTGAAAGCGGATCAAGTGATTCTTCGAGCGAATCAAGTGACTCTGAAAGTGAATCAGAAAGTGAATCAGAAAGTGAATCGGAAATTGACTCTAAGACTGGCCCAAAAAATGACACTAAAACTGGGCCAAAAAATGACTCTAAAGCTGGCCCAAGAAAAGTTCCAGCAGGAGTTTCCAATATCAAAAAAGTCGCTAATGAACAAAAGAAACCTCAACAGTCGTTAAAACCACAGGCGAAGGCCACAGTAATCACACCTAAGAAGTTGGGACCTATGCCTATCCTCAAACAGGTAAGCAATCCTATACCAATATCAGCAACCAAAACAAATCAATCCAGCGAGAAAGTGGCACCAATAGCTAGAAGATTTCAATTGAACACATTGGCTAGCTTGAAACAACCTCAAACCACCATAGAGGTAAAGAATGGGTCTTCGGTGCTGCGTTCTCCTCAGTCGTCTCCTTTTAAAGGAAGAACCGAATTCAGTTCAGACGATTCATCAAATCTGTCCTCTTCTGAACTGTCCTCTTCTGATACGTCGTCATCCGACTCAGATTCAGATTCAGATTCAGATGGGTCAGAAAGTGACGATAGCAGACCCATAATCTCACTTGCACCTCTGAAAAAGTCACTTTCAACTAAAAACCATAAGTAAATAATACCTGGCATTACCAAAATAAACTGTATATATTTAGAATTCTGTACAAAATGCCTGAAAGCTAGAGAGACAACCTCGACCTAATAGAATTCAGTTTTAAACACTATTTGATGTATTTTGATTATACAAGTGTATTTAATTTGAATAATTATGTGTTTGCTATGTATTTCTCAGTTGATTATATTATGTATGAACAATATTCATCAAAGTTTTCATAAAAAACGATGTTGAGTTGAAAATGGGACCAATTCACCTCTTGGGGTTAATACTTAAGTAACTTTTATAGATTTCAGTCACTTTGAATGAATTTTAATGAATGTACTCACCCTCTTGACTAAATTGCTTCCATTGTAGCAATATGTGTCATTACTTCACTTCGTAGTCAGAAATTTACTTAGCAATTCAATGGGACCCAAATATAGAAGACTTTGATCGATCTTTCTAGCAATTTTTGTCCCTATTCTCATATGCCGGTACTCATAGAGACTCCTACTTCCTCATTAAGTATATGGTCACGATATATTCTTTTTGCACCCATTCCTCCGACTCCACCGAATCCTGCACACACGTTATTACCGTTGGAAATTGCTTTTTCTTTAGACTCACGAAAATTCAAAGGCAACTGAAAATTACATTAGTATATAAATCAAGGATCCCCAATTATCCCCCCTCAAAAGACTCACCAACACAATGAAGCTTTTTGAAAGTAACCATCATTTCGAATACTCTTGGGAACAAGTCACTGCTGCCAACTGGCAGAAGTATCCAAATAAAATATCCGCACATGTGATATCGGTTGATGTGTTGAATAGATCTATTGATGTGGAGCGCAAGATCTTAAGAACTGAAAGACTTATTGCTTGTAAGCAATCAATTCCAAGCTGGCTATCATACATTGTTGGAGCCCACGAAAATAGTTATGTTCGAGAAATCAGCGAGGTGGATTTGATCAATAAGACTTTGGTGATGAAGTCGATGAACTTGACCATGAACCATTTGTTATTGGTGAATGAAACTGTCACATATAAGCCCGATGTGGAATTGCCCAACTCTCGTACTACATTTAATCAAACTGCAGAAATCACTGCGTTTGGATCGATCTCAAGAATCTGCGATAAACTTGAAGAATGGTCGGTTGATAGATTTGGCCAGAACGCAAAGACCGGAAAGCTTGCATTTGAATCTGTGTTACTGGTTCTCACTGAGAAATGGGAAGAGAGTGGAGTTTTTGTGTCTGAAGTCAGTCATACCATTGGTGACACCACTAGTAGCGTCTTGAACGAGGTTGGAAAGTTGAGTAAAGTTTTCAGAGACTCTCGTGAAACTTAGATATCCAACCTAGATGCTACTATTGGTAACATATCGAATTACGGCTTGACTTCTCAGACACATATCAAACGTATGAATCAATGAATCACACACTGCTAGCAGGATGTGAAACAAATTCAATTAAAGTCATATTAGTACTGAGCGCAGCTAAGTGTTGACTTGTTAGTAGGTGATTTATTAGTGGAGACATTATCAATTGTCATCATCAATTTATTATCGTCAATTTGCCAGCACCAATTTATTTTCGTCAATTATCATCATTTCTTATCGTCATCAATTTATCATCATCAACTATCCTTTTATTTTCATCGGTTACATCATTTTATGACCAACTTGCAGAACTCGTCTGTTTTATCCTGTTTTGCATTATCGTCGACATTTAACGTCATATTTATTTCATAGATCCAACTGCATTCCATCCATTTTTCACTTCTATCAATCTGTATATAGAATATGATCTGACCGAGAATTTTGTACTTAGAAATTCGGTTCTTTTATACTTTACATTAACTTGTTAGTTCACTTATATCTGTCTTGTAGTTAGTGGCGCAAAGGATACTGAATATTCAAGTGGTTGCAAATATTGGTATTATCCTCCTGCATACAACCGCGATGGCCCATCTCAAAAAAATTTGGCGTCTCAATACACGGTGATCTCCAACACGTATCGAGCCTGGCAACGGTATAGATGGACTAACTTTGGAACTACACGCGAATTGAACTTAACCTCTGCTCCATAATACATAATATCTCTTGCTCTTTCAAAAAGATAGAAGCAAAACCTCATAACTACCGATGATTTCATCCCACACCAATTCCATCCATGACATATGCCTACCACCATATAAGAAGATAAAGACTAGTCACATTGGTGATAGTCCCAAGTACGGTGACGACTCGCAAGATGCTCTAGATACCCTTTTTTATGAATTCTCCGAAACCGAAAATGTGCCTCAGAAGGAAAGTGCCCCTCAAGACCAGTTGGAGGACGAAATCAACCAGGCGCTATTGTCGTTTAATGAATATAACGAAAACAGCGAGGGCATGGAGTATTTGATTGCTCCTGCTAAAGAATCGCAACGAATTACGTCTATATCGCCAGATTGTTCCGCCTCTAATGAAGGATCGCCATTTGACTCTCCAAACAGTTTGACTAACTCCAGTGTAACCTCCAATGAGTATGAGTTCAGCAAATCGTTGCAAACAAACAAGAAAACCATAAAAGACGAGCCTGTTCCAGAATGTGACCTATTGGTGCCAACATCTCAAACACAGCTCCCAGCATCCTCAACCCACCTCGTAACATCTCCAACCCAGCTCGTGTCCATGCCCTCAACCACCGTCAACGCAGCCACAGTTGTGTCCATCAAACAATCCATGATCAATACTTCGAAACTAACATCATTATTCACGACATTAAAGGTCACATACTTGAAGTTGTGCAAAGAATTCAACTATCTCTTGACCAAGTTCAATGAAAACGAAAAGATCAAAATCGAATTGATTCAAGAAAACAACGAGTTAAAGAAATTGTTGACGGAAATTATTAAGGACCGTGAGTTGGATAGAAAGAATTTCAAACGAGAGTTGTTGGCAGAGAAGGAGTTGCACAAGATGTGTAAGCATAACGGTCCTAAAAATTTCACTTCCAAAAGGAAGGCTGAAGAATAGAACATTAAACATTAGCATTACAGTTATCAATATGATTAACTTTTAGCATATATAGCATATTTCATTGAATAAATGAAACTTTACATTAGTACAAATGGTACGAATAACAATTCTAGTGTAGTAGGATATTTTCAACTCTTATTTCAATTTCATTATTGGTAGCCTTAACTTTAGTGAGGGACTTTTTGAAAGGTTCAGTCACGTGAATTTCTTTAACCAAAATATGCGACACAACAACATTAAAGGGAGTCGATCGGACACGTTATCAAATAGTTGGTGAAAGTTAGTGAATACTAAAAGAGACTAGTAGATTTAGAGAGAGACTATTAAATTTAGAGAGAAACTAATAAAATTTAGAGAGAATTCAATAAAATTCAGTATAGTGAAGCGTTATTATATTTATTATAATCAATTATATCTCGTGAGGTCAAGAAGTGATCAGGAATTAACAATGTCTGACACAACTGAACAACAAAATGAAATTCTACAAGAATTAGAGTTGATATTAGCAACCACGAAACAAATCAACAATAACTTGGTGAAATCTATCGAATTGCTTGGACTGGATGTTGAGATTAAAGAGTCAGTGATGTTATCCGATTCTGAGCAAAAACGATCCGAAAATTCGATAGCGGATACCGGAACCAAACAAAAGAGTCCTATGACTTATTCATACAAAGAAATGGTGGATAAAAACGTCCAGGTGCTCACATCTATTCTTCAAGTGTTGAACGCCATATAAAAATGTGAGCCGAAAAAAATAATAATAAAAACAACTCGTCTACACTTGTCGTGATCTTTACTGGATATGGATCAACAACAAGCGACATTGGTAGAAAAGTACCAGGAGTCTAAGTTACAAAAGGTATCCAATAAGAATAACCAGGTGGACGATGACGAATATATATCAGAAAGTGACGATGATCTCTTGGACTTGTTAGAAGAGGATCAAGACGGAATGCTTTCAAAATATAGAGATGCAAGAATTCAAGAGCTAACTAAAGAATTACACAGAATAGATGACAATGTCGCCGATGCAAACGATGACGAGCTTGGAAACATCATTGATGTCCACGATGAAAAATCCGTCATGGAGATCGTCACAAACAACGACATTGTGATTGTCCATTTCTATCAACCAAACTTTGAAAAATGTAATATTATGAATCAAAGATTGTGTCACATTGCTGAGAAGCACCTTCAATTGAAAGTGGTCAAGATCCTAGCCGTAAATGCACCATTTTTAGCCACCAGGTTGAATGTCAAAGTCCTTCCATTTGTGGTGATTTATAAAAAGGGTAAGGAATTGGATAGATTGGTGGGCTTCGAAAAGTTGGGTAACGATAAGAATACCTTTACAATTGAAGCGTTGGAACAACATTTGTTCTTAATAAAGGTGATCAATAGAAAAACCATCAATTTTGGATCCATCCGGTCTAAGCAGCATGTATTAGACGAAGATGATGATTTGGATATATAGCGAGAAAGTGTGTTGAGGAGAACGAGGTGCAGAAATTTGAATAGAAGTCAAACAAGATGATCATGGTACCGATTGGGGTATATCTTTACTATTCGGTTTTGCATAAAATCACAATTGTTGTTAATCTAGTAGTATCCTGGAGACTGCTACTAGCTCTTAATTCAGTAAGTGTATATAGAGGCACTTAGTGTTAAGAACTATCCAATTTAGATGTAATATAAATATATCTCACCTTGTTCTCTTATCTTGTTTTAGAATTCTTCCATATTAACAATGAAGAATATAATGAAATGCATCGATCAATTGTGTCTAGGTAGGCCTCAGAAATGACTTCAATCATTTGATCATTGCTCCTAGCTAGACTTCAGAACTGTAGTTGTTCTACGGATAGTTCCGGAGGATATTTGGTAGTAGAATTGATTAGAGTGTCCAATATAAATACCCCCTAAAATTAACTATACGTGACAGGCGAAGAATCAACTTGTATAGTTATATGGATACCATTAAGCTGAGTTTGTCATAGTTATTCTCCTATACATATCAGAAATATCCTTTTCCAAATACTTTTGCTCTTCTTTGTGTGTATTGTTATGGAGTCAGTTGAATCGGATAAACCTCTATCAAACGGTCGACGTTGCGGACCGCCGAGGGCTATAGGAACAAATAATGGATTGCTGTATAGTTTCCTGCGGTTCTTCAACACCAAGTCTCCTAGCATCTAGTATTCTGACGAAGAATTGATTAGTGAATATGGTGACGTTCCTGAGTAATAAATGGCGTGAAAATATCTCTCTAGGATACAAAAATGTGGGCTGGATTCTTACAAGCTATACAAGAGGTAGATTTCTTAAGATTGGTCTGTTGTGGGTGTGTATGACTCTTCAATCCCCTTATGAACTTACTGACCGTCGAGTTTCTTACTGGAACAATACGACTCGTGGTCATATGTGTTGCTGTGTTGCAAAAAAGACATAAACGTCGACTTCCTAATGTAGTATAGATTACGAATGCTGGAAGAATAATATAAGAGGGAGATATTATAGGGGGGATAATATAGGAGGGGGTGGATTCACGAGGGCATATACCCTATACGAAACGAAATCTCACGTGCCCTATCGAAATTTTTCTGGGACTGTTTTTTTTCGTGAAATATTTTCAAATTTTCGTTCCATCTCACCAACCTCTCACGGGCAATAATTTTTTCCATATTTATTCTTCTTAAAGTTTAGTTCTTCAGTATTGGTACGAAAGAAGCATCAGTTGCAGACAAACCAAAATGCAAATTTTCGTCAAGACCTTAACTGGTAAGACTATTACCTTAGAGGTTGAATCTTCTGACACTATTGACAATGTCAAGTCCAAGATCCAAGACAAGGAAGGAATTCCACCTGACCAACAAAGATTAATCTTTGCCGGTAAGCAATTGGAAGATGGCAGAACTTTATCTGACTACAACATCCAAAAGGAATCTACCTTGCACTTGGTCTTAAGATTGAGAGGTGGTGGTAAGAAGAGAAAAAAGAAGGTCTACACTACCCCAAAGAAGATCAAGCACAAGCACAGAAAGAACAAGTTGGCTGTCTTGACCTACTACAAGGTTGACAACGACGGAAAGGTCGAAAGATTGAGAAGAGAATGTCCTCAACCTACCTGTGGTGCTGGTGTCTTCATGGCCTCCATGAAGGACAGACAATACTGTGGTAAGTGTCACATCACCTTCAAGGCTAACTAAGTTATTTAGTATTAGATATCGAGAGATAAATATAGTTAATTAACATAGCTTGCTAATATTCATGTAGATACTGAGCTCAGATAAATACTGAGCACAGGGGTGTATTTAACAAGTGATATCTTCTGGAAGTCATTATATCTCACTAATAAATACTGAGCGCAGCGAAGCAATAGATGTTTTCTAGAGGTCACTAAGTCTCTTTAATCTCCACTAATATTACTTTCCATTCACAATATCTCTTTGCTGAGCTCAATATTCAAACTTGAATGATTACGTAATCTAGAATCCTAGTTGAATATTGAGGGTAACTACTTGTTAATATTACAGGAATGTGGTATATGATACAGTGGGGCCTATGTCAGACTGCTCTATATATTTACTTAGTAAGTAGAAGCAATTTTGGTCTACATTTCACTATCTAAATCTACTTACGTTATTATACTGCATATAACAAATTAATATCAGTTTGCTTATTTGCAGCCTTAAATACTGAAAGAACTGACCACTTCACTTAACTTGATCTCTGGAACCGATTATTGAGACTGATAATTACACGTACTCAGTAATTTGTGAATAGTCCACTACATTGCTGTTACGAGGTATTCTTTTCACTAAATGGTATTCTTTCCCTAAATACATTCTAAGCGATATTCAAGAATCCATGCTTACTCCCTTAAATCTCAAGAATATTCAGTATAAGTAACTCATATTAACTTAGGTACACTAAATTTCCACTAATTTGCATTAATATTCAGTAATCTCCTCAAATATTCAGAACGATTCACTAAGTCTCATTGGTATTCATTTATATCCTAAATCGCACTAGATTGATACTCGTTGAGCTCGGTATTCAAAAAGCTCCAGATTATGTAATCTACACTCCATATCGAATATCGTGGGAAACTAGTAGTTAAAAATACTGGTAATTCGTTTAGTTATGACGTAGGCTATTTCAGGTTATTCTAGACCTTGACTTAGTTAGTAGGGGCAATTTTGAACAATATTCAACTTGCTGAATCTACTGACGTAAATATCCTGCATATAAATTATATAGAAAACCCTCTATGAACCTTTAAGTTATATTATTTGCAGCTTTTTAAGACTAATAAAGCTATTCCCTTCGCTCACAATTCTTTCTACTGTACTCAGCAAGTTATTAAAGTCCGCATTGCAATTCTCTATTATTCTCTGTAAATGTTGATTTCTGACTAAATGTAGCGAGTATTTAACAATAGATATTCTTTAAATCTCATTAGTATTCACATTCATTCACTAAATCTCTCCAATATTAAACACTTTGTTTCCCTTACTATTCAATATTCAATACAATACTAAAAGAATACGCAAAAGCTCCGATATAAATGATCTATACGATAAGAATATATGAATCGAATTGACGTGTCCTTACCAACTTTTCTAAATCAAAACAGTTCGAGATTTGGCGGCACAACTCATAATTATCAAGATTAAACAGTGGTCTTCATCCTACAGAAATCATGAGTTTCTCAATCTATGATTTAGACGAGGATATACGAAAGTTGTTGAACTTGGACAATTACCTTGAAGGATTATCGGTCAATGATTTTATCGAAGAGTTGAGTAAAGATCATTTCTTAAAAGGAGTGGAAACAAATAAACTTGAATACTTGGATCCCAAACCATACATCAGAACATTCGAATCAACATTGAGAGAATTGAAGCAACTTATGATTGAGTCCAATAACCAACGAGAATTGAGTGAAAAACAAGTGGAAAGTTATGAATTGAAGCATAGTGAAAACGTATTGGAACTATCATCCAAAATAGTTCAAACAACGCAAAAGTTTGATTTGTTAGATCTGAGGATCTCTGAGGTGTCTACAAAAATCAATCCGTTGGGAAATTCGTTAAACAAGATCACCAACTCTCGAGATCGGTCCTTGGAAACCATTTTTTTGATTAGATCTTACCATGGGTTTTATACCAAAGACAGTTATCAACCATTGGAAACGTTGAGATTAAGCAAGAGATTTGACGATAGAGTCAAGTGTGCCAAAACGGTGAGTAATTTAATCACTTTGGCTAAAAAAATCGAATCTCCAGATTTACCCAAAACGACGAAATGTCTCAACACCATTGAAAAGTATAGTGAAACTATGGAAAGAAACTTATTGAACAAGTTCGAGGTGGCCTCGGACGAAGATGAGTTTGAAATGATGAAGGAAATTGCTGAAATTCTCTTTGAGTTTAATGGAGGCGCAAACGTGGTACAAACGTTTATAAGTAAAAATGACTTTTTATTCGATCCCGAGAATCCAGAGGCTGAGACTGAAGATGTTTCCATATTAGACAACGAAGCGGTTTGGATTAACTTGTCAGATCCAAACTATCAAGAAACCGTGAAAGACGATGCAACTGAAAACTTATTGGACAGATTGAGGGTTGCCATAAAAGGACAGGCTAGGATTGTTCAACAAGTATTCCAAGATCCTATTCCAGTATTGAAAATCTTCTTTCAAAGAGTGTTTGCACAAATGATTCAAAATAAAACAAGTTCGTTATTACAATATTCATTATCGGTGAGTTCTTTGGCACACGTCAGAGTCTTGCACTCTTTATATATCATGATTGGAGATTTCACCAAGGACGTCAAGGAATTCTTGACTACCAATGAGTTTGACAAAGAGAACGAATTGGGTGCAATTTTAGATCAATCTTACTACGATCTCTTCATCGAATACATCTCTGAAGATGTTTACTTTCTTCGGGAAAAGAAAAACCTTGAAGATATCATTTATGATATTGTCCACAAATTCAACACCTATAATGACCAAGCCATATCCAATAACTATCTTTCCATCAAGATTGAAAACTTAGACAACATTGAATATAACCAAAAGGCTCCAGCAGAACATAACGACAGGTTCAGTTTCCATTTCTCCGAGAAAAAGCGGTATAATCAATTCAAAACGTTTGTCAAGACCAAGCTTTCCGACAAGACAGTTATAAATCCTATTGATTTAGAGAAGCAAGACCAAGAAGCAGAAGAATATTCAACTTTAAACATCACAAAGGTTGAAACTATATTAAAGTCAGCCATTGAATCTATATCAAGGTTATTAGAATTGGCTCCAAATAAAGCTCCAGAAAACTCATTAGAAGTCTTGGAGATCATCTTGTTCGATTTCGGTAAACTCTACATTGGGGGAGGCTTAGAAGTGGCATATGATCTACTCAAACAAGAGACCCAAAGTTCGAAAGTTAATTCGGTTCAAAATATTGATTTCAGTTTTTTGGATTCCTTCAGCCTTGTGAGTGAAATTCTCTATCTCATATCATCATGCATTAAGAAAATCATCGTACCGTGTGCCGTGAATTCTCCCAACATAAAAAATAGAATGATCAATTTGACAAACAATTTTGTCACCAGGTGTGAAGTTTCATTGAATATTATCATCAGAGAAACGTTGGAAATGATCTCAAACAGAATCGCATTTATCTTGACCAAACAGAAGAAAAGAGACTTCAATTGTGATACCATTGAAGACGATACCGAGCCCTGTGAACTTATCTCAGAATTCCTTGCATCCTTGCATACTAAACTCAGTTCAACACTAAACAACGCAAACTTGAATAATGTTCTCATCAAAATTGGGATGGATTTCCTCAACCAGTTGTTGGAACACTACAAGAAGTTCACGGTCAGTTCTACTGGTGGTATTGTACTTACAAAAGATGTGCTTCGATATCAATCTGTTATTGATGAATGGCAAATTAATGAATTGTCTGAAAATTTCCAATTGCTAAAAGAAATTAGTAATCTATTTACTGTCCAAGCGGAATTGATCAGTTCCTTGATCACAGAGGGACAATTGTCCAACTTGAAACCATATGCTATAAGACAGTACGTAATCAAAAGAGCTGATTTCAATACCAGCGTATTTGAAAGACTCTTTAGATTCAAGTAGTCGAACGATGAGTATATCAAACTCTTGTATTGAGTGTCTGGATTCAGTACGTCTATCCTTCAAGATTCACTATTCAAAACTCTTCCTTCTAATTTACAAATACTTCACTACGCTCAGTATTTGCATTTTTCATATGGTAATGTAATATAAGTAAAGAATAAAGAACGGGATTGTAACTTGGATACCCATATGTATCCAAAATCCAGTTGGATCTCTTTGAATGTTATGAAAGTTCCATGGTAACCTCGTCACCGGTGAATTTTGTCTCAAAAACAGTTCACATTTTCTAACATATTCCTCCAATTTTCTTGGATACAAAAACATTAAACTTGTAAGTGTCAACGATACTAGAAATACACCCAAATATATCTTGAACGGAAAGTACGGGTCTGGCATGTAGCACATTTCTGTTTGGTAGGTTAGGGTGGAGTCTGTCTTTCTTGGATCATATGGATTGTTCAACGAAAGTAATTGGATGGCAGGTCTCTTGATCCCGCTACTCATGGCTGCGGACTTGACGGCGATTTCTCTGGTGATTTTATTCTTGCCGTTGTAGATGTATGGTTGGTTAATATCACAGTAGTCATGGTCGTCACCAGCAAATGCGATTTCAGGATGTATGGTTCTTAATATTCTTTGAGAAATCTCGTATTCTATGACTGTTTGGTATTGTTTTCCTTTCTGGACAGGAAACGGCCCTGATTTTTCTCGGAGTGGTCCGCAAGCCTGTGTCTCTGTGAATCTATATAATGGAACATGCAGTAACAAGATCCGTGGAAGTTGGGGGTTGAGTTTGTCGTTAATTGTTTCTAGAAACGCGGTTGGCGCAGTGTGGATCTCGGGGTTGGGGTGCGATAACGAGATCGTGTCCAACATGACGATCGAATGGTTGCCGATCACAATATAATCGTTGGGTTCGCCGAAAAACGTACGGAACCGGTTGACGACGTCTGGCGAAATACTTTCAAAGCCAATATCATGATTTCCAGGAATCGAATTGATGGTTCTTCTGTTGATCTTCTTGGGAAAGATCCTGTTGAATCGTAAATATTCTTCGTACCACATTTTGTTTTCCCATTCCCGTCCTCCATCAAAAAGATCCCCCAAAAATATCACAGTATCGGGATCAAGGTAGCTCTGGACATATTTGTGGTTTCTGTAGAGATAATTGTCGGTAACTTTCTTGAGAAGATAGTCCAAGAGTCTGGGACGTCCTGCGTAAGAATGGTCGTCAACAATCTGAGGATCTGCTACCAATGCAACACGGTGGGGCTGGGCATCTTTCTCCCATGTCTCCCAGGAGCCCCAGTGACAACTATTGATCACGCTTCGAGTATTAGTCCGTTCAAAGTAATGGATCAACATGAACCAAGTTATGAATGATACCACAATCATTTTCCACCGTATGACTCTGATGGCAACGACACTGCCATCCATTTTGTCACTGGTATGCGATGAACTTTGTGGCAACTCATACTTTTGTTTCTCTCTACCTCTATATATCATTGGCGGTAAGAAGAAAGTGTTAGTGACGTA
Source organism: Fermentozyma sake (assembly GCA_003243815.1). Taxonomy (NCBI): domain Eukaryota; kingdom Fungi; phylum Ascomycota; class Pichiomycetes; order Serinales; family Debaryomycetaceae; genus Fermentozyma; species Fermentozyma sake. Next base: position 967,736 of record QELA01000006.1, on the reverse strand, counting down.
GATTGGCTGTAACGATATGTCGCGTTGATCTATGTAATGTCGTAGTAAGTCTAAGCTATGTCGTAGATATGTTAGGCGATGTCGCACAAGTCTACACTATGTCGGACATGTCGCACAAGTCTGCACTATTTCGCGTCTATTCCTCTTGTCGCGTCTTCACCCATACTCCTCTGATAAGATGACGAGAAGGAACAAGGGGGAGGTCATAGGCAACAAAAAAGACAATGAACGAAAACTCAGATCAAGAGACGAAATCAATTCCGTCAACAAACAAGTTCTTTTCAATTTCGATACGGTAAACCAGTTATTAATAAACCAACCCATAATCATATCTAAAGAAACATCGTTTGAAGGTTTGTACAGATATTATCCCAACGTTGAGCTTCCTGAAGACGGAACCATTTCCAAAACCACTAATCTAATCACAAATCATGGAAAAGCAGACGTTTCTCGTAAAAATAGACCAGGAAAATCCATCGATGTTCTTCCAGATGAGGTTTACCAACTCTTCCATAAAAAGATGAAACGAGACGAAAAAGTTATGGCCAACGAAGACCGGTTACGCGTGATGAGTGACGTGGATAATCTAAACACACAACTCCAATTGCTCAACCAGTATGATTGGGTACGACATCTTCCAACCGTGGTTCATATAAATGATCTAAAGAATCTTGCAGAGTTGGAACAAAAGAATGGATTAGCCAAAAATGAAATAGAACGACTAATTAGAAAGCATGAGAACTGGAAGAAACGGTACGACCAGCTTACGCATGATATCAAGGAATGGGATACGTTTCAAGAGTATTCTGATGGTGACGACGACTATACGGCGTCTATAGTTGTGCTACGCGCAAGGAGGGAGAAGGAGAGGCGAAGGAAGTTGGGTCCGTTGATCAAATTGCGATTGAACAATGGTTATTCCTTGATTATTGATCCATTACTTCCTCCAAAAATCGTAAAATCGGATCTTGTCCGTCAAAAACCACATCCTCATCCAAACAAGCCACGCATTAGTAAAGTGGTGGTTAAAAAAGAACCTGTTGTTCTTGTTCCAAAGTCTCTAAAAAGGAAAAACTCAGTGGCCCTTGATGATATACTTGACAGGTCAGATATGGATCTCCAATCTAGTCAGGATGGTCTCTATGTGTTTGGGACTTGTGTTGAAGATATTGATGCTTTTGCAGATGAGTTTCAATTGCCTTCTCGACATATACGTACTTCACGAGAGAGATAAACTGCCCACAGGTTAAGGAAACCCTGTATCGAGGAAATTCTTGTATATTAAGCAAATCGTCCCAATTGTATTATTAATCGAATTCTTGCATCGCTATCCTGAAAGCTGTGATTGTATTTGTGTAGTAACCTGGATCTTGGTCGATATTTCCATACAATTTCACAAACGTGAAGGGAATGTCACAATGTGATTTGGGTGCTTGTTTCAACTCTAAATCAACTTTCCTGGGACGAAATGATTCAATTCTGTCTCTTGTCAACGAGTATTTTCTAACTAGATAATCCCGTAGTGCGATAATTCCACTAAACATCTGAGATGTCATGCAATAATGGACAAAGTCCTTGTTGGACGAAATATCGTCAAACGAATCAATCAACTCCAAAAAGTCTATTGCAGTCCTTGCAAGGAACTTTTCTATATCAAGTACTATTATAAGTATTTCCTCTAGGCTGCTGAATTTCACATTAGTTAGATTCACTGAAGTAAACTCTATCATGTTCCTTTGTGACTCGTCGAACTTCCCATTCTCAGGTTGGATCGTTATTATTTTCGAAAGTGAATGCACAAACCTCATTCTTGAAGAGTAGTTATTCCTGATAATTGAATAGATATCATCAAGAAACTCAGTTTCTTTATCAAGAGTGCATCCGCAATTTTTCCTGTATTCAACAGCCAACTTGACACCTTCAATATAGCTTGAATTAGTTAGGGATTCGTGTTTTTCATATAATTCTTCGTGTAGTTCTCTTGCAATATTTTGGATGGAATAGTTGGTGCTTGATTCAAGTGCAATTATAGTCAGAATGCACATTTTTGGGTTTGCAAATCCCAACTTCACCACAAGTTGAAGAAATTGAACTGGAACATAAGTGAAAACTCCCGAGTCAATAAGGCACAATTCAGCAATTCTACCAATATATCTGTGAACTAATCCAGCACAGATTCCATCATTAACATATGAATGTGAGTTTCCATGAAATACAGCGACATCCAATTTCGTATCAGTAGACTTTTTGGACACTGTATCTTTCATCTGGGAATTCTTATCCTCAGACTGTAAAAACTCCATTATACCACTTATCATATTATGAATTATGGGCAAATTGTCGGAAGCAAATTCTCTATCCAATACCTTCAAGATTGGCTCCGACATGAAGAGTTTAGGATGTGTGGAACAGATACTAATCAAATTGCGAATGGCAACACTTCTGACTCTAATGGACGTGTTATTGTCACAAAAATACAACAAATATTTGATCATTACACTGATCACTGATTCTTTTTCCTTCATACCTAAGGTTGACTTCAAAAATACGTCACGGTGCTTCTCAAGTTTACAAAATTTACCAAAGCTTCCAAGTAAATTCAACAATTTTTGCAACTTTGGCTCGTTAGGAATGTTTTTGCCATTTTTCATTTCATCAAGAAAAGGCCGTATGAGTTTAAGACAAGAAACTGACGCATTGGCAATCTTTATCGTATTTGCTTTCATCTCCCCGAGTCTCCATACACATGGCATAGCTTCATTTAACTCTTTGATATTAAATTTAGTGAGTTGTTTCAACAAGTGCGCTTGCACAAACTCAAGGTAGTCTGGTCTTAAAGACTTTATATTTGGAAGCACTGCATTGAGTATCTCAAGACAATAGAAAGATTGAGCAGTACCATAGTTTCCCTCGTCTACCAAGTATGGCTGTAGTATTACTAATTGGTCCTGGGAAAGTAACCTGCTTTCACATTTAACCAATGTAGATACTAGCTTCATTGCTCTTTCAACTTCTTTCTTCGACTCCGCAAAATCTATTGCAAAATCCAAGACAGCACTTACCAAATTCTTCAACGCTTCAACAGAATTAGAATACTTAATAATGAAAGTCTTGATAAAAGAGTCAAACTGATGTGAAGTTTTGCTTCCACAGCTCACTACATCCATGAGTATTTGAGCTCTTGAAAGGGTTGTGTCAGTTGGTTTAACCAATTTTGAAGGAAACCATAATTCAGCTAGCTGATTTGTAGCTAGTTCTTGTACTACGTCATCTTCATCTTCCAACCTTTGTAACATATATCCGGAAATGACCGCTTTCGCTTTTGGCGAGTCGATATTCAAATACATTTCCCGTGCCAATTTTAGTACCCTTTTACGGACCTGGACACTTTCGTCACCCATACACTCACAAATAGGTGTATAAAATCCAGTTATTACTTCAGGCTTGGAATTCAAGTATTTACTAATCAAGTCAATCACGGCATCTCGAACCAAAGGTGAACCATCTAGCAATCTATTTGAAATTGAATCTTGAACTCTGGATGAGATTAACAAGTCAGAATCGATCTCTATTAATGCAGATAGTATTTTGATTGCTTTTGTCTTTGTCTTAATTTTGGTGCTTTCCAAAGACTTCACAACTAGATTCACTATTGCATCATATAAAGAAGAGAGACCCTCGAATAATAAAATCCCTGTGTGTGTAGTGATGGAAGTATGGTCAGTATTGTGACTTGTATTATGTTGAAATTGGACAATGCCATCCAGAATACAAACTGCAACATTCTTGCAAATATCAATAGCTGGTATGGCCGGATTGAAGGTGGGGGTTCCGTCTTCGGAGAGTCCAATTCCTGTTATAGGGTTCTCTTGAACAAATAGTGGTTCAAGAAAACATATGTATTCAAGAGACAAAAACCTCAATGATGATGAGAGGTTTTTGTTTCTATTGGATATGCTTTTCATATATTGGAGGACGTCCTCAAACGAAGTTTTCAAGAAGGAAACATCGTCTTGAGTGCTAGTTGAACTCACATTAAAACTAGATTTCTTGATATTCAGTAAATGGAGGATTTTTTGTCCAACCAAGCCCAACATCTCCAAGAAATATGTTTCAACTAATGATGAGCAAGACTGGTTTTGGATTGTAATCAACATTGCCTTGCTTATGGCAGTGACTATTAGTTCACTTGCTGCCCACTCTGGTAGGTTAATTATATTGAGTAGGTCCTCAAGTAATAGTTCAAATGAATGTTTATGATGGTGATCTGGATTCTTAGACACAATGGAAATCAAAAATGTTGCAATTTCGTTAGATTCCTCAATAGATTTCTGCAAGGTTTTGGTACTTTCGTTAATTGTTGATTTGCACCACTTCAATGCAGAATTTTTTGCTTTTTGGTCCAGTTCAAATCTACCCAAATCGGGTATAGTGCCTGTCAAAACTGTTTCTGGATCAAAGCTCTCTACAAGTTGTACCAACAAGGAAGTAACCAATTGAATACTTCCACCTCCCGAGAGTTTTAGTTGTCTAGCTGTCGCTTTCTGGGGAGGAAGTTTATCGAAGCTTGATAATATTTCGTTTAGAATAAAACTCCGTTGGTCAGCCAGTGTTTTAAATATACTCACTAGAACCAGACATGCGTTATTCCTGAGGTTCTCGAAGTTGTTGACTCCAACATATGACGACCTATCTTTTCTATTGTTGTCAGCAAAAATGATCAATATTGATAAATATTCCAATTTTGTCAATAAATGATCGTCCACGGTATATTTTGAAATATGGGTAGAAACCATTTTCAAAAGGACCCCCATTTCTGGAACAAGTACTGAAAATATTGGTCGAAAATTGGAAACCAAGACTGGACTCTCGATTTGCTTCAATGATGCAGCTATTATTGTATCTTGTACTATTGAATAAACGAGGTCTATTACTGCTTCTAGAAACTTTTCTTGGAATAATCTCTTATCAGTAATAGGACCATTGAGTATTAACAACATAATCTTTGCTGCGATCAAGAGTCGATAGCTCCCTTGAAGGGTTATTATGGTTTCTGTGATGTTTATGTTGGAATCTAGACTCTCGCCGAGCTTCTGCTCTATTTCATTCCAGTTCACTAGATTGGCATCCTTCAAAATAGAAAAGCATTCTTCTTGTACTATTGTTAACAGTGATATAGGGACATTTTCTATGGTAGGGTTAGTCACTAACTTCATTATGTGATCATGTAAAGTAATCAAGCATCCTGTAGATAAAACCTTCTTATCGTTCAGTAAAACCCAATAACCTGTTGCCTCAACTATTTCTTCTTTAGTAGACCTTATATTATCCATTATAGATTCAAACTCCGTAATAAATCTATCCAGTACGTTTTTGTTTGTAACATAAGTCAGTTTCTTGGTTCTTTTACTTTCCAAAATGTCAGATTTAGAAGATTCTAGAGGACGTTTGAATGCAACTTCTTGGTTCGAAAATGATCCTCTATTAGAAAAGTCCATTCCCATAACATTGCATTCATTGAAAAACTTGGTCTTGTATTTGTGGTTGTGGATTGCCGTTGCTTCCTGGTCTTCAATATTGTATTTCTTTCGTACCGACAATCTGGAGCCATCAAATTCAGAAGGGTCGGTACTGATCTGAATCTTTGAAAACGGCAATTCTTTCACTCCAGAAGTGGATTCGAATATTTTGCTTTCCAATGGTGGAAGTGATAGTTCCCTTCCCAACTTCTCCTGATGACCTGACGTTCTAGGTTTCTTAAAAGTTAAATTGTCCAAATCTTCATCGTTAAACTCCCTGAAATCTTCTGTTATATAACTTATTAACTGGTTATAGCTGCCAGGGTCTCTGTTAATAGAATCTCGCACGTTCTGGGCATATGTGTGCTCTGGCAGTAATATTATTGTGGGATCATCTGCTAATGCAACGATTGATTTGGGCGCTATAAATGGAGCGATATCTTCTTTTGGAATTAGTTGAAGAAAAGGATTGACCGCTAATGCTCCCCTTAAATCTAATGGATTTCGATTTTCCATTGGCACGTTGGGAGAAGTCTAGTTGTCTACAACTATGGAGTGATTCTAGTTCTTAGTAGTTTGTTGCAATTTAGACGCGGACTAGGTAAAATTCTAATCTGTAAATTTGAGTGCGAGTGAAGTGCAAATTAGGAAGAAGAATAGTAAGGTGCAAAATGGATGCAAATGGATGCAAATGGATACAAATGGATGCAAACTTAATATTCTTAATTATTACATAGTCTAACAGGCATATAAGAGAGAAATAAAGTCATTACAATGGGTCCTAGTTCTGAGAGGGAGATGTGGCAGATGTAGAAGGTGAAGAGGGCCCCGAATTAGCATTTGGAAGGCCCATTCTTTGCTGCTGTTGTTTCTGCATTAATGCCTTTTTCCTCTGCTCATATTCCAACTTGGACATATTATTCGTATCGAGGTTTCCGCCTAAGGGGGATCCATTTGCTCTTTGTTGAAGCTGTTGGAGCTGTTGTTGTTGAAGTTGGGGGGAGAGCTGTTGAAGCTGTTGCTGGTGTAACTGTTGTTGGAGTTGTTGTTGTTGGGCAGTTTTTGCAGCCTTTAGCATTTGTAATTGATTTCTCTCTTGTGGGGTTAATGTGGCAATCAGTGCTTGTTTCTGGAGAGGGTTTTGCAGAACTGGTCCATTCCGGAATTGATTACTGCTTCCTTGTTGTAAGTTTTGTTGGCCAGTCAGATTTTGCTGCTGAAGCTGTTGCTGTTGTTGGTTGAATCTGCTCTGCTGTTGTTGTTGGAGGTTCGCTAAATATTGGGCTGCCAACTTTGTGACTTGTTCTTTGCTAAAACCAGGATTCTTGGTTTGAATAGAATTAATGATCGCCGATACTTGTGCTGGAGCAAAGTGGATTCGGGGTTTTGCGTTAGCTTGTCCAGAACTAGATGGTTGTACCTGGCCAATTTGTTGTGCAAGCTGTGGACTTGACTGGTTTGAGCCACCTTTGTTCTGTAATTGTGCTCCTATTTGTTTCCCGCTGTTTGAGTTCATGTTCATTCCATTATTAATAACTTGATCCTTTCCTTGGTTTTGTTGTTGAATAATTCTTCTTTGCTTTTGGAGCTGTAATAAATGTTGAATTTGTTCTGGAGTATAAGGAGTTCCGTTGGGTGTGGTTGGACGTTTGACGGCATTTGCTGGTAAAGGCTTATTTGGTTGTCCTTGGATATTGGTTGTTGAATTAGGAGATTGAGAATTCATCGAAAGATTTCCTGTCACAGGCGATGGTTTGTTCGAACCAATAGGATTGCCAACAGAGTTTCCAGCCAGGACTCGTTGTTGTGGACCAACGCTATTTGAGGTATGTAAAGGGGTTCCCAGCTGTTGGGCACGAGCTCCAGGGGGTACTTGTTGCTGCTTTTGTTGTTGAGCAACAGCCGTCATCATTCTTGAGCGTGTGGCTTGTTGGTTTATGTATGCTTCTTGAATCGATTTGTCTCTTTCAAACTTCAATTTGGAAAGCTCAGCAGGAGTTGGAACTCTATCGGCATTCCTCTTGACTGGTCCTCCAGCAGGAATGGTAGAGCCATTTGTCGCGTTTGCCAACCCAGTCAGGCCAGCCAGTCCGATCAGACCAGCCAGTCCCACAGATCCAGCCAGACTATTTTGAATATCCTGGCCGCTCTGGATTCCCAGCGTTGAATTCGCCGAAGTTGAGTTCGATATCTCGGTGGGTCTCTTTTGAGTGATTTTTGCTGCCGCAATTTCTCTTTTCTTCATGCATTTTCTCATAGCATCGAACATGGATGCCCACCTTAATCTCCTATGTCCCCTTTGAATCGATTCTGAGCCTACTCCAAGAGGTGAGATTCTCCTCTTCGTGGTCAGCTGAGCTTTATGCGCCTGCTCGAGCCATTGTTGAGCATGGTACGAATATACACCTTTCATATCTGAAAATTGAAACTTCTCATTGAGTTGAATGTACCGTTCAAAACATTGCCATGGCGTTCTTCGTTCTATATTGGATTCATACTTCTTTAAACTTGATGCTGAGCACAGTAAATGTTCAGAGATTAACTCCCAGTTGAAGCAGAACTCTGCAACATAATGAATCAAATACTTATCATCTTGAGGCAACCAAATCGTAGGCGATCTGTACTCAATATTTTTGATTAACGGTGGCTTGGGAGGTTTAAGAGAGTTGAAACGGCGATGTGATTGGAATCCAAAGAGCCCTTTCTGGAATTCTGGGGGGCCGTTGCTCTTGATTGACTTGGTCTTATGACTGGTGTCTTTGAGAACAATCTTGTACCAATCATCATCATCTTCAAAGGGGTGCAATAATCGTGAAACTGGTATCATTGGGGATTCTGTAGGACGTAAAGCTGGAACCTGACTAACACTCAAGTCGTCATCAAAAGGTGTAAACTTGGGTAAATTCTTGATAATCGATTGGTCAATCTTCTTAAGGTCATTAATATCAACATGCAATTTGAATGGATTCTTCTTGTCTATAGAATTTAGTTTGTTTAACTCTTCCTCGGTATATGGTGTCACTGTGGGCATTATATCATCTGTATCAGAAGGTTTTGATAGAAGTTTGTTCACATCTATTGAAGGTTCGTCTGCGATTTCTGCAATTTCAGTAGTTGCATCCAACAATTTCTCTGGTTCATGCGATTCAAGCTGTACTGGGGACTCTTCAGTTTCCATTTTCACTTCAACATTTAATTCTTCATTATTTGGTATCTCTTCTGGAATGTTTTCAACTATTCTCTTTATAACTTCGTCGGTTAAAGGAATTATTGGTCTTGTTCTAACACATACAATCTTTCCATAAGTCCAGAAATCCTTAATGGCTTGTGCTATTACTACGCAACAAGACTTCTTGAATTTCAGTGATTCTTTAAAGTCTGCAGCCATCCATTTTCCTTCTTCTATTAAACTGTCCCAATGATAAGTACGCTTCTTGTTCTTTTTGACCCACGTGAAAGGATCATAAAATCTCTGTGGCTGTCTAAGTGACCATTTTCCCTGACGTTTTAATTCCTCTATTCTTGAATACAAAACAGCGATCTTTCCTTCTAGTAATGCCAATTCAAAATTATCTGTCATAAGTGCTTTGTGACTTCCAGGTAATAATTTGATCAACGGAAGAGTCTGGGTCAAATAGTAGAGCTCAGCTAACGAAGAAACATTGTGTGGCTTGGTCGGATAATGTTCTGGGACTGCCAATATCTCTAAATCACTGATATCTCTTGTTAAAAAAGAGTGAATTTCTTCTTCGGAAACTTCGTTTTGAGTTCTAATAGACTTTACGGATGTGGGTCGCTTCCTTTGCTTGTGATTTGACAGGGTAGGAGTTATTCTAGGTTGAATTTTTACTCTCTTTCTCCTCCAGTCCTCCGATATGTTGATTTCAGCTTTTCTCTTGAGCTGAGTGCTTGCTTGAGGGTGGTAAAGTGATGACACTAGCGATTTCTTTATTAGCTGTTCTATGGCTTCTGATCCACCTAAGCTGTTTAGGTCAAACTGAGCATCAATAGGATTTGTGGATACAAAATGAGAAGTGTTTTGGGAGTCTTTGTATTCCAAAAGAGGGTCAAAAGCCAAGCGATGTAACTCCGCTAGCTTGTTGTCTCTCCTCTTGACGAGATCTTCCAAGTCTTCCATAACCAGGTTGATAGCGGTTCAAGGGTGTTCCGGTAGAGGTAGGTTTGTTTTGATGGTAATTTTTGTTCGTGATATCCATACCGTTTGTCACGTGATTAGAGAAAATTATAAGAGGAATACAGGACAAGATGAATCGGAACTTGTGAGAGAGATAGGTGTTTGATAATGATGGAGGCGGATGATATTCTCTTGTAATGCTTTTGAAATGCTCTTGGAATGCTCTTTTCTAATATAAAAATCTAAGTAAGACCAGAGAGGATTCAAAAAAAATGCGGCTTGTGTGGATCGAACACACGACCTTCAGATTAACTGTGACCGAATCTCTTCAGTCTGACGCTCTCCCAACTGAGCTAAAGCCGCTTATTGTGATAGTTTGCGGCCACAACTCAGTGGGCTTAAGTAGATAGAGAACAGAGAATCCTGTAGACACTTAATGTTTAAAGAGTGACTTATTAGTCTTATGAGTGTCTATTATTCTAAATAGTGACGTACTATTCTAAATATCTCAAATCCAACTTGAATACCGAGAAGAACCTCACTAAATCTTGTGGAGTTGTTCCAAAGCGGCGCGGATCGAAAATACGTCAGGATACATTTAAGTTCAAAATCGCAAACGGAGGGATAAACACAACATTCTTTTATACTATTATGAACTTAGACGGTGTTAATGGTCTGGACCTTAATGGAGTCTTTAAAATTGCCAACCTTGCAGTAGCAGGCTTGTCTGTATGTCATCAAGATATTGGAATTCATGGTTGTTTGGTTGTACTAACACATTTAGGTATTGTCAGGATTATCCCAATTATTTAGTGGATTGTAAGTAAAATAACATTGTTGATTCTAGTTGAACTTACTAACATATAGTCATTCCGTAGGTATATTTAATCAGGGGTTTAGTTGATTTCGTGGATGGATAGTCCACAACGAGGTTATATTATGGGGTATTTTGAGGTATTGAGATCTAGCGGTGATTGATCATCCAGAGATATTGAGATATTGAGATATTGAGATATTGAGGAGTAGATCTAGACGATCTAAAGGATCTCCCCATATATTCATACAGTACTAACATCTAGTTTGTGATTGGGTTGTACCTTGTTGTATTTGGAATTGTTATTGGGTTTCTCGGTACGTATATTACTTCTTCTCCCTCTCTTCTCTACTAACTTTTAGAATTCAATGTTCCAGCTGAAGCCTATGCATACGGTTCCTTTTTATTTTCCTTCATCGGTCGTGGGGTTTGTAAGTATATTTGCAACTTGTTGATAAGATAAGAAACATAGTCATTAGCCTTCGATCATTATATCTGACCAGTTTATCATTAACTACTAATTTATTATGACTACGTTGTGATGTCTTTCATTATTCACACAGCTTACTAACTGATAGTCTATACCTTAATCGGTGTATTGATCAATGGTGCTAGTATCTTCAGAATCATTGCTGGAACCATCATTTTCATCATTGGTTTGGGGTACATTGCTTTGGAAGCAGTTCCAAGTGTATCGCCTCCAGAAAATATGAATCCGGAAGGAATTTCAATTGGTATCAATGATGAGGATATCGTATAAACATATGTTTAGCTATATATTCGTGAAGTTTTATCTCTTTGCATAGGTATTGTTGGTTAAAATAAACGATTGATGACGCGATGTGATCTTCAAGGACTCTGAAATAATGCGCCCACCTCCACTGATATCGAGAACCCTCTTTGTTTCTCTCTAGCTGTGTTCTCGGAGCTCAGCAACTCCGTGCCCTCGGGCTTTTGGCGCGGTTGTTTTTGTGGGCGCGGTTGTAAAATTTATGTAGCCAAATTTATATTGCCAAATTAATGTTGCCAGATTTGAATCATCACAGTCATCCCAACGAGTTTCTGTCAAGAGGAATGTACTAAGATCGATCTTGTAAATATGGCTAGCAAGGATAATGGTGCGGAAACTATTATAAAATTGCCCAAATCTTCTTTCACAGCGTTTAGATTGACCTATTTTACAGCAGACTTTTTATCGGACCTCTCAAAATGTATTCTAATTGGAAAGTTACCTGCGATATGGAAGGACCATACTGGGCCGGGGTTTATCTCGCTTGCTACGCATCATTCGAAAGCATTGGTGAAGAAGAATTTTAGAACTGCTGCAGCAACAATACATAAAAGTATACGAGGTCTGGGGATGGAAATCGAATCTTCCAAAGAGGTTGAAGAAGGTGCATTTAATATATTTCTAAACAAAGCTTCGAGAAAGGGAAAATCTCTCTTGGAGGTGATCAATGATCTAGAGGATTCTGAGGATAGTTCCGACTCGGGCTCGGACTCGGACTCTGCGTCTGGCCTCGTGAGCCGTTTCAACTTTGATATTGAAAACAATTCCTTAAAATCACTTGAACCTCTCCATGTGACTGGTGAATCAAGTACTTTATCAGGATTTGATGTCACAACAACAAAAATTCCACTAATACATTGGGATCGGACTCATTCGGGTACCGGTGACTCTACGGATAAACAAAGTACCCCAGAAAATAGCAGAAATTCACCGAAGTTAAATGATAAAAGAGAGCATGGTATATTTGACCTGTTTTTGAAAACAAATAGTGTTAAACATGAGAATCTTTCCTTTCTAGATGTTCCAGATGAAGATATTAAGACAGATCCAATTTCAATACCGTCTTCTCAAGAGGCTCCACATCTGTCGTCTCAGGACGAGGCTCCACATCTGCCAATTTCATTTGTTCAAGAGAAAATAAAGCATTTAACACTACCACCTGGTGGAGCACCAGGTGTCAAATTCAATGTTGCATCTACAGGTAGATCTAAAATGAAATTAGCTTTACCACAACCTGTTGACGATGTCGGCTCTGTGGTTGACGATCAGCGAAAGCATAAGAGATTCAGAAAGCGGCTTAATTCAATTCCCTCCGTACCAAGAAAAGGTTTAAGAAGTCGAAAGAATGATCTTCGTCATAAGGTATACCTTGAAATTCTCAAAAGATATAAACCTGGAGAAGTTCTTCGAGCCGATAAAATTCTCTTGCTTACCAAGGAAGTTACCTCAGCAAAGAATGTAAGAAGTTTTAGTGAAAACGAACCCGTCGATTCAAGAATACGAGAACGGTGGAAACCATACTATGCTGTTTTGCGAAGGACTGATAATGCCAACGAACTTCTTACGCTCCAATTTTATGAACTAATGCGCATGAGTGATAATACTAAACGAACTCCCGCTATCAGCTTTCCGTTGTCCAAGAAAGTCAATGCCCAATTTTACAGTCATAGTGACAAATCCATTTCTGTTATCGTTCCTAAAGAAAATGGGGTGTTGATATATATTCTCAAATATCAAAGCCAAAACACAGCCTATAGATGGTTGTATTTTATTAGGCAAACATTGGGACATGCCCTAGATGAAACATTTCATATTGATATACCAGAGTTATCCACTACATTTCATTTAAAGGTGCCAACTCGTGTAATTAAAGAATCATTTATTAAGAAGGCGAATATATTGGCAACCGAAAAGGACTTGGGGTATCGGGTGAATCATAGCACTGTTTTGGAATACTTGAAACTCAGGATTATAGATGAGCTTGAAGTTAATAAAGTTCCTGGCTATGAGAAATGGTTGGAGAACACTTCTCGACCATGGTTCTGCTTTCGACTCTACGACAGAATAGAGTGGGTAGTAAACAATAGCGAGTTGTTCTATATTCAGAATCAACTTCTAAAGGATTCATTTAAGTTGGAATTCAGAGATATGTGCTACATGTCCAACCAGACACCTATCAGTGGGAAACGGACTATAAAGGAGCCCACTTCCATTGAAGGGTTCCTTTCAAGGCTATCTAATACAAATGGCCATGAGCGTTCTTTATGGAGATCATTTCATAAAGTGCTGTACTTCTACTCTTGCAAGAACCTTTTATTCTTCACAAAGTACTACCGTGCGGAGCCTCCGATTTCACAAGGTGTTGAGGAAGAACTTATATCGACTGAAGGCATATATGAGCATTCACCGTATCCTATCGATGAGAATCATCATATAACGTGGTTGAAGGACAAAGATTTCGAGTTACGAGACTTAGCAGCATTGACAGAATTGGAAAGAAGGTCTCAACAAATAATCAAGGCTCAAGCATTGATTGATATGACGCGTATCAAGGAAGTCAGGTGTGTTCCCCTTAGTAAAGTTACCAAAATGCAAAGACTATTGCTAAGTTTGCTTTGGTACGCAGATCCTGAATTGGTTGACGACGAGTCTATCGTTGATTCTGCATTTGAAATTGAAATGATCAATGGTGCTGTCATGAAGCTACAGGCACCGAATCGTAATTTGAGGGGCGAATGGATCGGCAGAATCACCGAGCTCAAGGATTATTGGTTCTTAAGGAAGCGAGAGGAATTAAGACTGCAAATACTTGTTCGTAACGAAAATTTGAAAAGGCTTAATATCAACGAATACGTCGATTCAAATATTGTACAGGAGGCAGAATCTCTTGAAATCAAAAGATCCATTGCAGATCCTAAAATTCATAACATTGACTCTATCGCCATGTCGGAGTGTGTTTTGATGAGTGGGTTTCTATACCAAAAAAGTAGAAAACATTCGAACTTTCACAAATTCTATGTTGTCTTGTGTCCTGGATATTTGGTTTTATTTACTATTTTCAAGAGATCAGTCAAGAAAGGGACTTGCAAGAAGACTCCTGTATTTGAGCATTATTTAACCATACCGATTGCCGATTGTTATATCTACTCGGGGAATGCTACTTCGCTAGATTTACTTGAACGACCCTTGGACAGTGATCCTCAATTTCCCACCAGACACTCACTTCCACGATTATATCCAAACGGATGGAAATCAAATGACGATGAACTGGTTTGTTGTTTCACCCTTTGGTTAGGGAAGAAGCGAAATATTAAAGGAAAGGAAAGAGCTTCAAGTAAATATTTTGCTGATAACAAAAGTGGCAGAAATTTGAAGGGAAGTACGGAGGAAAATCCGGGATTGGCGAAAATGATCCAGAAGTTGGGTTTTACAGGTAAAAGTATAGTTTTTAAAGCAACGTCTAGACAAGAGCGAGAAAACTGGACCTACAAGTTGCTAGCTGAGATTGATAGATTTTCTGGAACTTAAGAATTCAATTGAAAACATACAACTATACGAATTAAGAGCATGATAAAGCACGATCAACGCGAGATATCAAATCACTCCAATCTGTGGTGATGGATTTTTCGGCATTAGATTTTATGGAGATGTTGCTATTTGAATTGCATCTTTCCTGGGTAGGTGTATGACTGGCAATTGCAAACATGCCATCGATCTTGTTGGAGAGAAGCAACTTATTGTTGGCTAAGTTGTCTAAAATGAGCTCTGAATCTGAGTCTGAGTCCGAGTCTGAGTCCGAGTCTGAGTCTGGTTCTGAACCTATGGCTTCTTCTGGTTGGGGCGCTATATTCATATTCACTGGAGTGTTTTTCATATCCAGTCCTGGAGTCTTTTCATTTGATACCGGTGACAATTTGAAAGTTGAGGCATTAGCGTTATCGAAAATATCTGGCCCCTGGAGTGATATTGGCAGTTGTTCATGAACAATATCTAATAGAACTGAAGTGTGATGATTCTGTGATTCTTTAATAAGTGAAGGAATCAATATTGTAGAGGTGATTAATTCAACAGGAAACTCGAATCCATGGTCCAAGGTTGCAACTACCCACTTTTCAATGACGGTCTCTACCTTTGAATCTAGCCATACTTCTAGCTGGTTGTCTGAGGTATCATCATGATGAAAGAACTTTAGAACGGACGAGGAAGATGTTGTAATTTTGGTGTTTCTAAGTGATACGAGTGTTGGTTCGTCATCTTCAAAGGAGGCAACCAAATAGTTGTCGAAGAAAAATACAACAGTAGGAAAATATTCATACCCATTGAAACTTATCAAAAGCTCGTCAACAAGCCTAAGAGATCCGAGTTTTGATAAAGTTGTGAAACCAAAACATTTGCACTTTTCAAACATAACTTTAATAAAATGGTTTTTAAGAGTATCTATCGGTACGTTTTTGTGATTCTCCATTTTGACAGTGAATGTGTTCATGGTAGATATACTCGGGTTGGGGGAAGGAGTCGTGGGGTACCACTGTGATGAGCAGACAGTCGCCATGGAGTTTATTCGGGAATCCTGTTGGGAGCAATATTGTAGCTTTCGAGCAATTGGTGAAAGGAGTTTTGAAGACCGTAGACTCGTCAGTTTTTGATTATCTAATCCTTTAGAGATGTTTGAAGACAGCCCTCTTCTCAATGGAACTGTTTCTATCGGTGTTGATGAGAATCTTCTAATTAATGGTGTTTCGGGGGATGGTGATGAGAGTTCTCGATCGAATGGATTTGGTGGTTCTAATGGTGTAGAAGGAAGTATTCTATCCAATGGAGTACGAGGAGGTTCTCTATGGTCTCGATAATCTCTAGTAATTTCTTGATGTTCTCTAGCAGTTTCTCGATATTCTTGATGTTCTCGAAGGTCTTTAGGTTCTCGGTATTCTCCAGACTCTCTCGTCTCTCTAGGTTGTCTAATTTCTCTACTCTCTCTAACTTCTCTATCCAAAGGCGTTGGTGGAAGGGACCTATCATACATCGAAAAAGGGATCTCTCGTTTTGGAAATGGAGACGGTAAAAGTTCTCTAGTCTCGGAAGAGTTGGTGCTAGTCTTAAAATTCAACACTGGTGTTTTATGAGGTTCTTTACGTGGTGCTTTGTGTGGCACTGCCTTTACTAATGCTCGAGAAATTAACGAATTGGTGATCTCTTGTTGAATTGGAGTGGCCTTGCACTGTTTATTCACACAATTGTCACCTTCACATTGTGGTAGAATGCCTTCAAGAAGAATATCTCTTGGAGTAAATGGCAGAATTGAATTTGCAGCTGCTTCCACATTATAATCAAGCGACAACTCAAGACATTCACTATGAATGAAGTCTCCACATTCCAAAGCTACCACTACTTCCTTTGCGAGCTTATTACACAAGAGCTCTTCACATATGAAACATCTCGCATCCCTTCTAGGTTTTGGCAAGTTTTGGTTTGCCTGGGTGAACATAAAGGCTCTAACCTTGGGACCCTTCGCAGAAGAGCGAGATGTCGAAATCCGCTGCTTCTTCGGACTTATGCCTTCTCCATCAGTAAACGACGTAAATGGAGAATAATGCATAAATGATCCACTAAACACACTGTCGTTTTCACTAGGAGGAGTATCTACGTCTGAACTATATCTCTGCCACGGGTTTTGGTTTGGAAAGTTTGGAGGCAGACATTCAGGACTCAATTGCGGGAATCCCTGTATAAATATCGATGCTGGAGACTCTTGTTTGGACCATTTAAGAAGCTTTTTCCATTTCATTGGTGATTTTTTTGGTGACACCATTAGATAAGGAATCTGGAATTCGTGCAGAGAATCCATGTACCTTATATAACTAATGCACCATAAATCATGTCTGATACATCTATGATCTTGGCAGCCTCGACTATCAATATTATTCGTATCGAAGTAACATTTGGGTGCAAAAACAAATGTGTGAACAAATGTGTGAAAAATATCTTAATTTGGAAATCTAAATGTTTCACTAGAGACTAAAATGACACACAAAATAAATAATATCTGCACTTTAACCAAAGGGTTAGAGTGGCCGCGGAGTTGGGTTGGGGGTTTATGAAACTATGAGCGGAGCGATAAGTTGAATGAAATACTGAGCGCAATAAAGTATTTAAACTCTTAATAGTGAGGGCTGCGACCTAATCCACTAACTTCATTAATCTCATTTATCTCACTAATTCAACTAACCACATCTCACTGATCTCACTAATCATTTTAATCTCTTTAATCACCAAATCTCCGAATCTTCCTAATCTCCCTCGTTAGTTTTATGTTCTTCGCTGCGCTCCGTATAATTATGTGCGATTATGTAATCCACACTTCATGTATAATATTGTGTGGTTTACTAGTTAATATTATTGTAATTCATATGCAATATAGTGGGGGCTATATCAGGCTATTTTGGATGTTTTGTTCGTTATTTGAGGCAATTTTGGTCAATATTTCACTAGCTGAATCAATTGATGTTGGTGTACTGCATATAGTGTATGTCTACAAAAATACACCAAGAACACACAAATACCGAGAGATTGATAAGTGAAGTATTCAATAAGCCACCAAATCTCACTAATATCACTTAGAATCGATTAGATTGACCAAGTATCACTGATATTCCACAAATATTCACTACAATATCATTAAATCTTCCCTAATTTTAAGTACTTCTCTGCGCTCAGCTTTCCTATACAAAATCGTGTGAGGGTGAATTTTTGAAAAAGATTATGTAATAACATTTCCATGTTGAATATGGTGGGTAATTTTACGTCTATATTACTGGTAATTGGTGTATGATATATTGAGGCTATACCAGGTAAGTCTAGATGTTAATTTAGTTAGTAAAGGCAATTTTGGTCATTATTCCTCTAGCTGAATCTACCGAAGTTCGTGTCCTGTATATAGTGTTATAAGATTCTTAGGTAGAGAACTATTCGTTTCGCTAAGAGCAAGAAGCTGTGATCTTCACTAAGTCGCTACGCTCCTCAGTGACTCAAATTATTTGCTTCGTTAATTGTTTCCTCAGATATTTGAATTTGGGGGGCAATAATTGAATAATTGAAAAATTAAATTATAACTGGAGTTCGGAATTTTTGAGAAAAGTCCGCATTATTATTAGTTATTCTTAGTAAATGGATAATTTCCTCACTAATATAATCCTGAGCCAACCGGAGTATTCAGGAATTCAGTATCCCATTAAATCTTGCAGTAATCATTAAATATCACTAATGTTCACTGAGATTCACTATTCTCTAGAGATTCACTATTCTCTAAAGATTCACTAAATATCATTAAATCTGTATTTTACGATCCTAATTCAAAAATCTTAAGATTATGAAATCAACTCTCCATGTAGAATATTGTGGGTAGTTAATGCTCAATAGTCCTGGGAATCCGTATGCAATATATTGGAGGCTATATAACGTTGGCCAGCTCTTTACTTAGTGAGTATCGGCAATTTTGGTCGATATTTCATTAGCAAAATCTATCGATGTAAATGTACTGCATATAGGTTATAGATACTAACTAATTTGCAGCTTTAAATACCGACTGAAATAATCGCTTCACTCATAGTGTTATACTTAAATACTGAGGGCTAGGGACTTCACTACATCTCACTACATCTCAGTAATCTCACTGATCTCACTCATTTTCACTAGTACTACTCTGCGCTCAGTATTCTAGTTCTCTATGATTACGTAATCCACACTCCATGTTGAATATTGTGGGTAATTACTATTCAAATCTACTGTAAATTTGTAGACGATATAGTGTGAGCAATACCAGGTAATTTTAGATGGTAAATTCGTTATTCGAGACAGTTTTGGTCAATATTTCAGTAGCTAAACCTACTGATGTTCGTGTACTGCATATAGTGTTTTTGATATCAGTTAGCTTATTTGCAGCTTTGAATAAGGACGAAACTAATCGCTTCGCTCATAGTTCTCTCATATAGTACTCGCTAGAAACTGTGATCATCATTAAGTCGCTAGAAACTGTGGTTGTCACTAAGTCGCTACGCTCCTTAGTGACTACGCTCATTTAATCACAAATACTTCGCTACGCTCAGTATTTGTCTATCGGCGGTAAACCTCCGCGATTGTGTCGCGCACACCTGTCGCAGCGGATTTCTCCTTCCCGTTGTTTTTAACGATGTCCCGATACTTCTTAGATTATATCTGACACTTCTTTAGTCAATTCGTCTTTGTATTACTGAACTAACTAAGATGCTTCGTACTACTACTGCACGTCAATTAGCTTCAGTTTCGGCTGTCGCTAGAAGAACTATGGCCAGTTCGTCCGACTTAGTTACCATTAACTTACCTTCCGATTCCTTTGAAGGTTACAACTTGGAAGTCCCAGAATTGAGTTTCGATACTGAAAAGGAAACCTTGTTGCAAATGTACAAGGACATGATTATCGTTAGAAGAATGGAAATGGCTGCTGATGCTCTTTACAAAGCTAAGAAGATTAGAGGTTTCTGTCATTTATCAGTTGGTCAAGAAGCCATTGCTGTTGGTATTGAACACGCCATTACAAAAGAAGACACCGTCATTACTTCTTACAGATGTCACGGTTTCGCCTACTTGAGAGGTGCTTCTGTCAAGGAAGTGTTGGGTGAATTGATGGGTAAGAGAAACGGTATCTCTTACGGTAAAGGTGGTTCCATGCATATGTTTGCTCCAGGTTTCTACGGGGGTAACGGAATTGTGGGTGCCCAAGTTCCATTGGGTGCTGGTTTAGCTTTCTCCCATAAATATAGGGGACAAAAGGCTGCCTGTTTCGCCTTATATGGTGATGGTGCATCCAACCAAGGTCAAGTATTCGAATCCTACAACATGGCCAAGTTATGGAACTTGCCATGTATCTTTGCTTGTGAAAACAACAAGTACGGTATGGGTACTTCTGCTGCCAGATCTTCTGCCATCACTGAATACTACAAGAGAGGTCAATACATTCCTGGTTTAAAGGTCAATGGTATGGATGTTCTTGCCTCTTACCAAGCCTCCAAGTTTGCTAAGGACTGGGCTGCCCAAGGTAACGGTCCATTAGTCTTGGAATACGAAACTTACAGATACGGTGGTCACTCCATGTCTGATCCAGGTACCACTTACAGAACCAGAGAAGAAGTCCAACACATGAGATCCAGAAATGATCCAATTGCCGGTTTGAAGGCTTCCTTACTCGACTTAAATATCGCTACCGAGGAAGAAGTCAAGGATTACGATAAAGCTGCCAGAAAATACGTCGACGAACAGGTTGCCGCAGCTGAAGCTGACTCTCCACCAGAAGCCAAGATGGACATCTTATTCGAAGATGTCTACGTCCCAGGCTCAGAAATTCCTGTCTTGAGAGGAAGAATCTCCGATGACTCTTGGGATTTCAAGAACAAGACCTTCTTAAACAAGGTCTACTAATCCTAGAACAACATCATAATACACATTAACCGTCCAATTCTAAGTATAAGTACGTAATAAACTATATAGGTTCATATAAGTACTACTATTACTATATAGGCTCATATATTCCATAACCGGTTAATACTTGAAATTAAAATTATCCGTCTGTATTTGGCCTCTGGGTCTCAATGGTGGGATAATCTGGTGAGAATCTTCTTGAAATAGTCAATCTCTTGACTCAAAGTTGATAGCACTTCTCAATTTCTTAATCACTTCTTAATCGCTTCTTAATCATTTCTAGATCTCTTCGTAATCATTTCTAAATCAGTTCTTGATCACTTCTAACTATCACGATTTTGGTGTGCATATAAGCACCTGTGATGAGTTGAGGTTGGAACGAAATTTATAACCAAAAACCCTCCAAAATCCTCCACAACAACATCTCTAACTAGCCGAAGATGTCTGGATCGGACTTCAACAAACAATACGGCTATGATGAAATGTCCAATAAGGTCATACGATCTGAACGGAGACCAAGAAACGATCATGAAAACACTCTACCAACATCCTTGGCCGGCCAAATATCTGTCAAAGAAATGGGTTCCCGTGTAGTTTCAGAAAAACAATCAGTACAACAATCAGCTAAACCTACCAAGAAGAAGTCAACGAGTTCTAGTAGTCAAACATTCAAAAATCAGTCATATTCCACGTCTTACGAATCGATTAATTACCGTCCAACCAATGAAGAATCTGCCCACATTTTTGACTTAATAATGACCCAAGTGCGTACTTATTTGCCCGACACGAGTCACGAAGTCATTCTCTCAGCAGCAGATGTGATCTTGGAGATTTTGAAAGTCAAGGACTCGAGTATCGTGGAAAAGCGTACAGAAATCAGTGATATTTTGGGGTTGCCTGTGTCTGATATCGAATTGAACGAATTGGTGCATTTATCGAATAGAATTACGGATTTCGAAGTTTCAAATACTGAAATTGAAGCAGAAAGTGATAATGACCAAGAAGTGGCAGTTTTATTTGACAATTCTGATGATGAAGAAAATGATGGAGATGAAGAAAGTGATCAAGATGAACTTAGTGATACTCAAGATGGACAAATTGAACAAGTGGAGGAAGATGCTGCAGAATCGGAGGTTGTTATCAAATCTCTGGACTCCATTCCAATAGAATCTGAATCTGAATCTCAGGTTCCTCTCCATAAAATCGATCAATTCTACTTACAGCGAGAAATCAAGAAATATCTAGACAATGAAGACCCTTCTTCTATACAGAACATGAACAACGAAGTGTTCAGCATCATCTCCAATTACGAAATCTCTGACCGTGAATTGGAAAATGAGCTTATGGAACTATTTAACTACGAACACTTTGATTTAACTAAATCTATTCTTCAAAATAGGTGGAGAATTGTATTCAAGATTAAATTATTACAAGCAGAAGATGAGGAAGCCAAATCCAAGATATATAATGATATGGATGGACTCGATCTAAGTATCCTTCGTGCAGAAATATCCAATACTGAGACAACTCAAAACATCAATTCAAAAAAGAGGAAACTATCGGTGGAAGATGTAAATAACCCTGAGAAAAAGATCAAACCTACTGCAAGTAGACAACCAAAGATTGTTGATCTAGATGCTTTGAGTTTTGATCAAGGATCTCATTTAATGACTAATTCAAAAATTAAACTTCCACAAGGGTCGTTTCAACAAAGCAAAAAGTCTTACGATATCATAAGTGTCCCTGCCCCATCTCCTGCTCCTCAAGGTGAAGATGAAAGACTCGTTCCAATATCAGAATTACCAGAATGGGCAAGACAGGTGTTTCCAAGTTCAGAAACTTCATCATTGAACCGAATTCAATCCCAAGTTTACCCCCAAGCTTTCAATTCTGACAATAATATATTATTGTGTGCTCCCACAGGTGCTGGTAAGACTAACGTTGCTATGTTGGCAGTTTTGAGAACAATTGACAATTATAGAAACAAGGAGACAGGAAAGATTGACTTGAAGAACTTCAAAGTTATCTACATTGCTCCATTAAAAGCTTTGGTTCAAGAGCAAATGAGAGAATTTCAAAGAAGGCTTACTGCAAACTTTGGAATTGTCGTCAACGAATTGACCGGTGACTCCAGTTTGACCAAACAACAAATTGCAGAAACACAGGTCTTGGTCACCACCCCCGAAAAATGGGATGTCATAACTAGAAAAGGCTCTGATGTGTCGTATACGCTTCTCACAAGACTTATCATTATTGATGAAATCCATTTATTACATGATGAAAGAGGCCCTGTATTGGAAAGCATAATCAGTCGTAGTATCAGACAAGTCGAAACTACTGGAGAACCAATCCGGTTAGTAGGACTCTCTGCAACATTACCAAATTATAGAGATGTTGCAAAATTCTTGAGAGTAGAGTTCGACAAAGGTTTATTTTACTTTGACTCTTCATACAGACCATGTCCTTTAGAACAACAGTTTATTGGAATTAAAGAAAAGAAAGCAATTAAAAAGTTGAATGCTATGAACGAAGCTTGTTATGAAAAATTGCTCGAGTGTGTGGAGAATAGGCATCAATTAATTATATTTGTTCACTCTAGAAAGGATACCTTCAAGACTGCCAAATGGTTGAAAGAGAAATTGATTGAGCAAGACAAACAAAACTTGGTTTTGAAGTCAGATTCAGGAACAGTGGAGATCTTGAAGCTGGAAGCAGAGAATATGAATGATAGAAGTTTGAAGGAAATCGTTCCTTCTGGGTTTGGAATTCATCATGCTGGTCTTAACAAGGAGGAAAGAAGCGTGGTGGAGGATTTGTTTGCCCAGGGCCATTTACAAGTCCTTGTTTCCACAGCAACTTTGGCTTGGGGTGTAAATTTACCCGCACATACAGTAATCATTAAAGGTACTGAAACTTACTCTCCTGAAAGAGGTACATGGGTTCAATTGTCGCCTCAGGATATCTTACAAATGCTTGGAAGAGCAGGAAGACCGAGATATGATAAAAGTGGTGAAGGTGTAATTATCACTTCGCAAGACGAGATACAGTATTATTTGGCGATTTTGAATCAACAGCTACCAATTGAATCGCAATTGATTAGCAAATTACCTGACACCCTTAATGCAGAAATTGTTCTAGGTTCTGTGAAGACAAGAGACGATGCAGTTTCATGGCTAGGTTATACATATTTGTACATTAGAATGTTGCAATCTCCTGCCGTCTACCATGTTGGACCAGACTATGCCGACGACAAATCACTTTTCTGGAAAAGAACCGATTTAATCCACTCAGCTTTGTCCATTTTGCACAATAATAAGTTGGTACATTACAATCCCGAATCAGGTGAAATTAAATCTACCGAGTTAGGTAAGGTCTCGTCCCATTATTACATCAACTACGAGACAATCAACATGTACAACACTCAATTGAAGCCATGGCAGTCTGAAATCGACATATTGAAAATCTTTGCTTCGTCTGGAGAGTTTAAATTCGTACCAGTTAGACAAGAAGAAAAAATGGAAGTCACCAAATTGCTTGAGAAATGTCCTTTCCCAGTAAAAGAAAACCCTCATGACCCACTTGCCAAAGTTAATGTGCTTCTACAAACTTATATATCCAAGTTGAAACTTGAGGGTTTTGCATTGATGGCTGATATGATTTATGTTACCCAATCAGCTGGTAGACTTTTAAGGGCTATATTTGAAATAACTCTGAAGAAAGGTTGGGCGTCGTTGTCCAAAATTGCATTGAATTTGTGCAAAATGGTGGAAAAACGGATGTGGTTAACAAGTTCACCATTCAGACAATTTGGACCTTCAGTGCCTAAAGAAATTATCAAAGCAACCGAAAGCTCGCATTTGCCGTGGATTAGTTACTTTAACTTGAGTGCTGCAGAATTAGCAGAGGCTCTTAATTTCAAAGGAACTAGTCAACGGGCTTATGAATTGTTACAACAATTTCCTAAACTTTCTTTAAGTTACTACTCACAACCAATTACTCCAAGTTTGCTTAGAGTTCAGGTCGAGGTGATTCCTCAATGGACCTGGAATACTGCAATACATGGAAATTCCGAACTGTTTATCGTTCTTGTTGAAGATTGTGATGGAGAGAAGATTTTATTCTCCGACAATTTAACCATTTTCAAAAGCCATATTGGGAAGGATCACTTGGTAGAGTTCACGGTTCCAATTTTGGAGCCCTTGCAGCCCAATTATTTCATCACCCTTATTAGTGAAAAATGGTTGCACAGTGAATGGAGGATTCCCCTTAAGTTGTCAAAATTGAAGTTACCAAAGAAATTTCCCGCTTATTCTGAGCTTTTGGACGTACAAAATGTTCCTACAAGTGTATTGAATCATTCAGAGTTTATGGAATCTTTTGATTTTACTTACTTTAACAAGTTCCAGTCTCAAGTGTTTCCCATCTTGTACAATACTAATGATAATGTTTTCATTGGGCTTGCGAAAGGTGGAGGAAAGACTGTGTGTGCAGAATTAGCGTTTTTGAACCATTGGAAGCAAAACAAGGGTAGAATCGTGTACATCAACGCCAGTCAACAAAAACTTGATAAATTGACCAGAATATGGAAAAAAAACTATACAAAATTGCTTCCCTCTGGCAAAATAGTCAACAAATTAACTGGAGATGTAGCTGTTGATACTGGGCTTCTTAATTCAAGTCACTTAATCTTGGCCACTCCTGATCAATTTTATATCTTATCGAAACGTTGGAGACAACGGAAAGCAGTTCAGGCAATTGACTTGGTAGTTGCAGATGATATTCAGATGATTGGAAATGGAACAATTGGTCCAAACTATGAAGGTATCATTGCTAGGATGAGGTTTATTTCTGCCCAGCTAGAAACTGGATTACGTATCGTTGCATTATCTTCTCCGTTGGCAAACGGCAAAGATCTTGGAGAATGGATTGGATGCTCGAAACAGAACATCTTCAACTTTGATCCTACAAACAGGTTTAACAAGATCAAAGAAATAAGATTGCAGTCATCAAGTATCAACAACTACAATTCGTTCATTCTTTCGTTGACCAAACTGTGTTACGAGTTTTTGAGATCAAACACTGGAGAGGGACATTCATTGGTGTTTGTATCTACAAGAAAACAGACGATAGAAGTTGCGTCCAGTTTTATTCAAACTTCTGAACGAGACGGCTGGGGGTTATTGAAAGTAGATGTGGAAGAAATCGAACCATATTTGAAACGAGTTCAAGATATTTATTTGCGTGAATTCCTCGCTAGTGGAGTTGGATGTTACTATGACGGAATGAATAATGCCGATAGAATAATTGTTGAGAAATTATTCGCTAATAGCATCATAAGTATATTGGTTGCTACCAAGGATACTTGCTCATATGCTCCTAGTGCACGAAATGTCGTTATTTTAGGTACACAGGAATATGATGGAAGAGAACATCGTTATGTGGACTACACAATTAATGACGTATTGGAGATGGCTGGATGTTGCAAAGATGATTTGCATAATGAAGCAAAGGCATTAATTTTGACCAATCCTTCCAAATTACCCTTCTACAATAAGTTTTTGAACGAGGCATTACCAATTGAAAGTTATTTGCTCCAAACGATCCACGACCATTTCATCGATGAAATTAGTACCAGGAGCTTCAAGTCCAAGCAGGATTGTATTGACTGGATTACATTCACTTATTTCTATAGAAGATTGCAACATAATCCTAGTTTCTATGACGTTCAGGATACTTCTCACCTTGGAATTTCGGAGTACTTGTCAGAATTAATCGAAACCACTTTGAAGGATTTGGAAGATTCTAAACTTTTAGAGACAGAAGAAGACGATGACGAAGATGAATCTATTGTTCCTTTGAACGGAACTATGATTGCATCTCACTACAATGCTTCATACATTACGATGAAAAACTTTGCAAACTTGGATAACAAAACCAAGCTTAAGGGAATATTGGAAGCAGTGACCTCGGCATCGGAGTTTGAAACCTTACCGATTAGAAATGGTGAGGAAGATTTACTCGCTAAAATTTATAACAAGGTTCCCGTCAAAGTGGCCTCGCCAGACTTCGAATCTCCTCACTTTAAGGCATTTATTTTGTTACAAGCACACTTTTCGAGAATCTCCCTCCCTGTGGACTTAGCTTTGGATCAAAAGGTTGTTTTACAAAAGGTATTGAACTTGGTATATTCTTGTATCGATACGTTATCCAGTGAAGGCTATTTGAATGCAGTACATTCCATGGATTTGTCGCAAATGATTGTCCAAGGTGTATGGAATAGAGATAGCGTTTTGAAGCAAGTTCCCTACTTCAACGATGCGATCTTAGCAAGGTGTCAGAAGCACAATGTTGAGACTGTTTACGACATAATGTCCTTAGAAGACGACGTAAGAGATGAAATCTTACAATTGGACGGTGACAAATTGAACCGTGTTGCTGAGTTTGTCAACAAGTACCCCAACATTGATATTAGTTATGAGATGAATCTTTCAGAACCCATTACTTCCAACGAACCCAAGAGTATAATCATTAAATTGGAAAGAGATGAAGAAATGGACGATTTGGACATTGTTTCGCAATATTATCCATTCCCAAAGCAAGAAGGCTGGTGGGTGGTTATTGGAGACTCTAGTACCAAGCAGTTATATGCCATCAAAAAGACGACAATTAGCAAGGAAACGCAAGAAGTGAAACTTGATTTCACTGTCCCCAATGCTGGCCACCATCAGTTATCGATTTGGTGCATGTGTGATTCATATCTTGATGCAGATAAAGAAATATCTTTTGAAGTAGATGTTGAGCAAGGGGAAGAGAGTGATGAAGAGTAATGCATGATAATGAAAAGTTATCAGATTATGATGGAAGGTTATTATAATACCATGAAACATTCAGAATACCGATGAAAAGATCAGTTCTCTATGGAAATTTATAATTTTACCATGAAAAGTATTCAGAATACAATGAAAAGTTTTCAGCTTAGCGAAAAGTTGTCTGGTTGTTATGGAAAGTTATCAGTTTAATCATTTTAACGAGAGTTGTCAGTATACCATGAAAAGAAATCAGTATACTGAGAAGTTATCAGATTACTATGGAAAATTATATGTTTACCATGAAAAGTCATCAGTTTATCAATTTCCCGAAAGGCTACTTCTTCCCAAAGTATATTAAAATGACCTTTTTAAGTAGTTATTCATATTTCAATACTATTATTCAGTTTAACGAAGACCATTTCCTCGACTATTTGTATTTACTCGACTATCTACTCAAATAGTTATATTTACTCCCTCTAATATATGTGTATGGTTAGCTATAATTTTATAAAGTATGTAATGATGAATTTTGTAAAGTATAAGGGTAATAGTGGGCAAGTCACTAAATAGTCACTAAGTAGAGTCGGAACGCACTGACTCATCCTCGTCAACCTCTCTCGCAAGCAACTTCGATTTGCTCAATTACTTGCAAATTAAGTAGTAGCCATTAAGTAGAAGCCACTAACTAGAAGCCACTAACTAGAAGCCACTAAGCTTACTATCTCCCACAAGCAACTTCGATTCGCCCAGTTACTCGTCAGTTACTTGCACTCTGACTCTTAATCCACGACACCAGTGACTAATTCTAAAATGCGACACTAAAAATCGAAAATCAATTAGTCCAAAATTCATTACCACACATTATTCACCCAGTATGACCAGTAAGAATATTTTGACTCCTTATATCAAGTCATTGTTTATGGATCCACCCAACCTAACCCCTGGGGATCTTGCCGTGGCGTTGAGGTGTATTTTTCGGGGGATTCCGTCCGATATTCAGACCGCTGCCTTTTTAACGGCGTTGAGAATGAAGGGTTTGGACCAAGAATCTAGCTATATAGCGGCTGCGGTTACGGCGGTGTTGGAATTCTCCAATGTGATTCCTCCGGAACTTGTCGATGAAGAGGGATATATTGATATTGTGGGGACTGGTGGAGATGGCCAGGATACGTTTAATGTATCAACTTCGTCGGCGATTGTCGCAGCTGGCATGGGATTGCCTGTGTGCAAACATGGTGGAAAAGCGTCCACGTCTTCTTCTGGTTCAGGGGACTTGTTGAAATGTTTGGGTGTCGATTTGATGAATGTGGACCATGGAACTACGCCGGAGATTGTGAAGAAATCGAACTTTTGTTACTTATTTGCTCCAGCATTTCATCCTGGAATGGGTAAAGTGGCTAATGTTAGAGCCCAGTTGGGAGTACCTACTATTTTCAATATTTTGGGTCCTTTGATCAATCCAATCCCTATAAAGTCTAGAATTTTGGGGGTATATAGTGAAAAGTTAGGTGAAGCATATGCTCTTGCTGCGTCCATCTTGGCTAAGGAAAGCAAGACTCATAAGAGGACAATGGTTGTCTTTGGGGAAATCGGTTTAGACGAAATATCGCCTATTGGATATACTAAAACCTGGACCATTGATGAAAATGGAAACATTACAAAGGGACGGATCAGTCCTGCCGACTTTGATTTGCCAGAACATGACTTAAAGTTGGTGAAATCGGGTACTCCTCAAAAAAATGCTGATTTATTATTACATATTTTACGTCAAGATGAAGAGGAATTCCAAATCGGTGATATTAACCACCCTATTGTGGATTACATACTCATGAATACAGCTGCATTGGCGGTTGTGTCTGGCTCAGCAAGGACTTGGGTTGAGGGTGTTAAATTGGCCAAGGATGCTATTGTTTCAGGAAAATCGTTGGAGGCGTTGGAGGACTTTAAGAGAGCGATTCCGGTGTAGAAACAAGTAACTGAGCGAAACAAGTATCTGAGCGAAGCGAAGTTACTTGTGAGAGATGTTAATGAGGATGAGTCAGTGCTGAGCAAGAAACTGAGGAAGCGAAGTTCCTTAGAGACTTGTGCTTAGATGCTTCTGCTTGCTGACTTCTACTGTCTGTTGTCTACTTACTGACTTCCACTAACAGAATGTACCCAAAAACACCATACCACTCTCCATTTCCAGGACCCAGATTCTAACTAGCCCTCTCCAATAGCTCAAAAATCACCTCCTTGTTTCAATAGATCTATACTACATATATTAATTACATATAAAATCATACTGGGTCGTGTACTTTTCAAACCCATCATTTGGGCGCGTTATTTTTTGTTTACTTGATTGTAAAAAGTAAACACAACTTTAGAAAAAGCTGGAGACACCACAGGACACATAACAGGACACGAACAGAACCCGTTGGAGATGTTATCTGGTAAGAAACTCATAAACACCCCTCAAAAAGGAGGAGGGACAAATAGGCACGAATTTACGCCTATTGGAAAACGATCTAGAACAATAAGTGGAGACTCTGTGAACCACAACAATGATCCTTTGGATACATATACAAACAGGTCTATATTCAGACCTATTGCTCAAGATCCTGATTTAACAACTCACTCGATCGATGAGAGTACTTTTGATTATACTGTTGACCAGATTGAAGCTAGGGAACCTCGTCATAATCAAGAGCCAGTCACAGCAGTTCCAGGTAGAAATCAGAATAGAAATAAAAACTCCATCAACAATGAATTCCCTTCTCAGAATCGAAACTTCAACAATGGACTCTCTTCTCAGAATAAAAATTTCATCAACAATGGATTTTCCTCCATCAAAGAACAAGAAGAATTGATACGTCACTTAGATGGTGAAAACTACAAATTGAAGTTGAACATAGTTGCAATGCAAAGACTTTTGAGTGGAACCCCCGAAGAACAACGCAAGTTATTGGCTGAAAACATCACATTACAAACAGAAACTGATCGATTGAAGCAAGAAATCCAGCGCCTTCAAGAAATCAATAACGACCATCTGTCAAACAAGGAGAATTTTACAATGCAAGATTCTAAACTTTCACAGTTGAAATCGGAATTCAGAACGTCTCTTGATGAAAAGAACCAAGAATTACATCATTTCCAGCACCAAATTGAGGTATTGAAAGCACAATTGGATGAATCTGAATCCAAGCGTCATATTTCGTCAAGAGCTGCTGATAACGTCGATACTCTTAATTCCAGCAATCAGGATTTGAGGGAAACTCTTAGAGCACAACAAAATTCCAATGAACAACTTCAACATAAGATTCAAAAACTTGAAGCACAACAGAATTCCAATGAACAACTTCAACATAAGATTCAAAATCTTGAATCTGACAACGACCACTTGAAATCCGATCTCGAACAATCACAAAATATCGTGAATCGCTTGGAATCGTCCTTGAAAAACCTCAACTCTCAACTCCAAGACGCAAAACTCTCCAATGATACTGTGAGTGGAATCAGAGGAGAGCTTAAGGAAAAAGACAAGCAACTCAATGAATACGCAAATGAGGTTAACTACTGGAAGAAGAAATACGAAACCAAAAAAGACGAATTTGAACAGGCGAGCTCTTCTGAAACTGAATTATTCAATGCAAGAAAGGAAATCAAAGCATTAAAGACCCAATTGAAAAATCTTCAGTATGAATCTGAACTCGTAATGAAGAATTCTGCCGAAAGAGAATCACAACTAGAGTCTGTCACAAACCAACTTCATGAGAAGGAAATGGAAGTGAGCCGATCTTTGGATAACCATTTCTATGAAACCAAAAAGTTTCGGAAGGAAATTGAAATGTTGGAAGATGTTATACGAAACAAAGATCAAGAAATTAAGGAAAAGGGATTGGGTTCTTCGGTCAATTATGCCCACGAATCGCAAAATAGATCTTTACAAACGAAGAATAAGTTTTTAAATGAGGAAGTTAAAGATTTAAAGGCAACAATTGACCTGATGAAAGATGAATTGAGCGGTGTTAGCAATTCCAATTCTAGTGAGATAAATCGTCTTCAAAATGAAATCAAGAATCGTGATCATGAGAACGATATTCTTTCTAACAAGTTGAATAATATCAATTTGGAATTGCAAAGTTTACAAATGGAGGTCTCTCAAAGTGAGAGAATTATTCAAGATTTAAGATCGGAGAATCGTGAATTTCAACGTCAATTAAATACAGATAACCACAACCAATATGATTTCGCCAATGAGAACAACGCTCGATTACAAGCTTCAAATGAAAGATTAGAAGCTGAACAAAGAGAATTGTACAACAAAGTATCTACAATGACTACTTTGATTAAAAAAATACAAGACTTGTTACAAGTGGATCATATAGATCATCTTATAAATGAGATCCAAGACCTCCTCTTTGCCAATAACGAATTGAAGAACTTGGTTACCAAATACCATTCCAAATCTGAAGAATTGGAGCAACGGTACTCTAATTTTAGATACGACTCTGACTCTAAGGATATACATATCAGCAAATTAGAGTCCACGTTGAATACCTTACAAAATGAATTGCGAAACAAGGAAAAGATATATACCCAAGATTTCCAAGCTGATGAATATTCCAGATTGTTAAGAATAACTTCAGACGACGAGATCAAAATACGGAAATTAGAGTTTGAAATCGAAAACCTCCATAAACAATACGAACTTGAAATCAATCAACAACGAGACCAAGTCAAATTGTTGGAAACTCAGTACCAATTTCAAAAAGAACTTTCCAACACAGAAAGAACCAGAAGTTCTGGTCCTTCTGCAATTCAAACATTATTAGAAACACAACTCCAAGATGCTACAAGATTAAGTAGCGAGCTCACAAAACTGTTGGCAGACTCTAATACAAACAAAGAATTGATCGAACAGAGATTAAGAGACGTTGAAGCAGAAAACATCAAATTACTTGAAACCACTTCTCTACTTGAAAAGAACGAAAACTCCACCAACCGTGAAAACAAGGCTCTTTTAAAGAAATCAAAAGAGTTGACTCTGGATCTTCTCAAAGTAACCAGCCATTGTAGAAAATTGGCCAATAAAATCAACGAACTCACAAATAACCAAATACTTAATGAAAGGATAGGAAGACTCAATATCGATGAAAAGATTGCAAAACTCAATATCGACGATACGGAACTTATCAAAGCAAAATCAAATAACTTATACCTACAAAAGAAGATAGACTCATTAAGTCTGTTGGTAAATGGAACCAATATTAGCCTGAAGAAACTCGCTTTATACGACAACCAACTAACATACTACAAAGCAAGATTACACGATGTCAACTTGAGGGCCAACGACTTCCAACTTATGTATATGTTTGCCATTAATGCCATCAAAAACTCCAATCTACTAATCAAAGACGATATCAACAAGTTGGCTCAGTGTGGAATTTATCCTGACTATATGAACCAGAGAAAGGGACAGAAATTGACCTTGAAAACGTTGGCTCAGTTTGTATTAGCAGCTGTACGAATCAGAAGGAGGTTTGAAAGATCAACGAGAAGAAACCTCAAATTAATGGAATTGAAGAGTGAGATTGAAACT
This sequence comes from Fermentozyma sake, assembly GCA_003243815.1. Classification (NCBI taxonomy): domain Eukaryota; kingdom Fungi; phylum Ascomycota; class Pichiomycetes; order Serinales; family Debaryomycetaceae; genus Fermentozyma; species Fermentozyma sake. The sequence continues at coordinate 934,638 of QELA01000006.1, read as the reverse complement.
GCAAAAATCGTTCTACTCTAGAGAATCATTATTCATTTCTACCATGTATAATTAGTGACAATAATAAACGGACCAAGAGAATATTGAAAAATTAGTGAATTTTATGTGAAGCACGGGAGGTTAGTAGAAATATGGGCCATTGCTGTAGATATATGAGTAGCCAACTATGGAGAGGTTAAAGTAGGTTAGTGAGATGTTAAATTGGGCCAATATTCATTAAATTAGACTAATAACCACCAGATTAGATTATCAAGTTAGACCCATACTCACCCATTTAGACCAATAGCCATCAGATTAGTCTAATACTCATCAAATTGGACTAATAACCATCAAATTTGACTGGTAGCCATCAACTTGGACTAATGATCATTAAATTAGGCTAGCAACAATTAAATTAGATTATTGAATTAGATCAATAACCATCAAGTTAGGCTAATTCTCACCAAATTAGACTGATAATCATTAAAATAGACCAGTACCCACTAAATTAGGTTATCAATTAAGACTATAACCATCAAATTGGGCTAATATTCTTCAAATTAGAGTAGGAACAACCAAGTTAAATCAGTGGCCATAAATGTAGGCTATTAATCTTCAAATAAGACTAATAATCACCAAACTAGATCACTAGCCCTCTAGGCTAGATTTTCAAGTTAGACTAACAACCATCAATTTAGCTATCAAGTATGTTTTAAGATATGATCTAGACATAATTTTGACGTAATCACGATCTAGACATAAGTGAAATTACATTGAGAACACGAATTCAATTCTAACATTGGTAGAGTAATTCAGAAAGAGATATTATTCCATCTTTTTGATGAATAGTTCTGAATACTGAATCTGAGCAAACAATGAGTCTGAATACTGAGCAAATGCAACATACTGAGCAAATATTCAATACTCAATACTCATTACTGAGCAAATACTTCGCTACCCTTAGTAAGTTTGGATCGTAGTAAATATTGGTGGAGATTTAATAAATCGCTCTGAACACTCAATACTGGATACTCAATACAAAAGCCGCAAATACTTCGCTACGCTCAGTATTCTCAGTATTTACTTATCTCATTATTCTCGTAATCGGGGTTTGGAAGTTTTTATCATTTGAGAATTGGCGCGTTCTCGCGTGTCTGGGGGTCTGGATGGATCCTTGGCCTGTCGGATTTGTCATCGAGTTGGATCTATAGTTGGAAAATGTATTGTTGCTTGGTCCCAACATATCTGAAGTGGAATTTAACGAGATATCTCCGTGATACGCCATCATGCTGTCGTTACCTGGCGAGAGGATGTTGTGCAAATTATCGTTGGCTGAGTAGCCATTGGACAAAAAGTCGCCAATTTCAAGATCATGGGACTCTTCAAGAAACTGGTACGTTCCCTGTTCGTGTTTTGAGTGTACAGGCTTCAATATGGTTTGGTCCACCTGCTTGTTTAACGAGCTGGTTTCGTTGAGAAACTTTTCAAATATCCCCAAATCGCTCCATACTTTATCTTTGAGCAACTTTCGGTTCTTATATACCTTGGCTCCAAGCGTGGTTGAGTTTATGGGTATGGCGCCGTCTTCCTCTTCTTCTAGCAATAGTTGGGGGAACAAACTGGTTGTCGCCTCTATGAGTGTTTGTGTATCAATGTCGTCAAACGGTATAGGATCGTCTCGCCATCTCTCCATATATAGCACCTGGTTCGGATCTACTATGTGTACGTAAGAAAATGTTGAATCTCGTGTCGACATGGGTGAGATGAGTGGGTGATTTTGTGGAGTCTATTTATTTGTGTGGAGTTTATTTTGTGAGTGAATTTTGATTTAGATATCAATAGAGTCGTGTATGTACCAAGTTGCAAAATTGTATAAAGAGGTGGTTAGTTAAGACCCGTTTTAATACATAAAGAGAGAAGAGGTGGTTATATAAGTTCGTTCATGCTCACTGGAACTCTTTAAAAAATTTCTCGTGCTCGATACGCTCACTCGGGGCCGCTACAAGAAATCCTCTCGTAAACACCACTGGAAGAAGATATTAAGAGAGAAGAGTGGGTAGTAAAGATCCTTCACTCTCACTGAAACTCTAAGATCTTCTTCTCTCGCTCGCTACACTCACTCGAGACCGCTAAGCTTACTCGAAGCCCCCTAAATATACATATTATACATTAGATGCTAACTAAGCAGCAGCCGAAACCTGGCATAATCCTTCAAACAATACTGGTTTCTTTTGCAATACCTTTTTATCATAATTCGAAGACTTGACCAACTTAAACGCACCGGTACCAATACTCATAGTCTGGCCCAAAATGATACATTCCGAAACACCTTCGATCTTGTCGTTCTTCATAAAGAATGCAGCGTCGAACAAATGGTCAGTAGTCTTTTCAAACGAAGCCAATTGCAACACCGAGTCTCTCATTTTACTCAAACCAAATCTGGTGATCCCCAAGACCTCACCCTTGTAGGTCATAACGTCACCCAAAAGCTGGATATGACGAGGATCCACACTCATACCGTGATTACTCATGGTATAGTCGATTTCCTTGATAATGGACCCTCTGGCAGCCTCGATACCCAACACTTCAAACACTTCTAGCACATGGTTGGTGGTGGTTTTGGTTCCAATCACCCCGTCAGTACTCATCACGTCCTTCAAACCATATCCTTCAACCAACAATTCCTTCTTTCCATCGTCACGGATATTGATCACAGCACGGAAGATGTTGTTTAAACCCTTGATGCAAATGGTTGGCAAGGCTCTCTTAAGTTGTTGCATTCTGAAGAATAATGCATTGGTGGTATCGGTGGTACTCTTCAAACTTTCAGTCTTGGTCTCACGATGTGTTACCAACACATTTATTCTATCTTTTCCACTAACAGAGACATCACCGGCCAAAATCTTCAACTTAGGAGCGTTACAGATGGCCCGGGCAATGCTTTCGACTGTGAGTTCCAACTGTAACTTTTCAATGGTCAATAAGTCCACTTTGATCGATAAGTATGCCATGTTATTCTTGTAGACATCTTCGATGTAGAATGCAATATCTTCCAACAAAGTCTTTTCGATTCTACCCTTGACCACACGAGCAGCGATTTCGTCGTCGTCGTTGACCAAAACGGAGTTGATAATTGGTGTAGAAATGGTCTTGGAGGCATTGATAATTTCCTTGATACGTGGTACACCCAATGTGATATTCATAGAAGCCACACCTGCAAAATGGAAAGTCTTCAACGTCATTTGAGTACCTGGTTCACCAATAGATTGGGCACCAATTGCACCCACGGCAGTACCAGGCTCAACCTTAGCTCTGGAATATTTGTAAAGACATTGTTCCAAGAACTTTTCAATGGATTTCGACGACATTTTAAGAAGCTGGTTGGCTGCGTTGACTGCTGCTTCGTCGTCTTCTGTAAATATGTCATCTTCGTGTCCTCTGGTGAAGTATGGCTTCAAGCCTCTGTGTTCTCTGATCAAAGCCAACTGTTCTGCTTTCTTTGTGGTGAAATCACGGAGGGACTGGTAGTAGCCTCTCTCTGCGTCGTTTTGATCAATATATTCGATCTTGTGATATTCTTCTTTGGCTAAAAGGTTACCCAAGTTGTCGTATCTGAGTAATGCGTCCTCCAACGGTTGTAAAATGGAGTCTACCAATTCTATAATCTGGTATGGCAACAATCCCTTTTCCTTTATGTCGAAAGTAATATTGAAAGAGTGATCCCATTGACGGATAAAGTTGACTGGTACAGCATCACCTTCCATATCATAAGGATCCAAACCATCTCCACCATAAGTGAATTGTACAATACCGTTGGACGAGTTTCTCACTGTGTTATCATACTGAGAAGATAAATCTTCCAATGATTTCATTAATCTTCTCGACATATAACCAGTTTCTGCAGTTTTGACGGCAGTATCAACCAACCCTTCTCTACCGGAAATGGCGTGAAACAAGAATTCTGGTGGAGTCAAACCACTGTAGAAAGAGTTTCTCACGAAACCCTTCGATTGAGGAGTCTTGGAGTTCTTTGCAAAATGCGGCAAAGATCTATCTTGGAAACCATCAGGAACACGATTACCGGAAATAATTTGTTGACCTACAACTGCCACCATTTGCGAGACATTCAATGTCGACCCCTTGGATCCACATGTAGCCATAATCAATGGAGCGTTCAACGGATCCAATTCCTTGATACAGACTTCTCCGACTTCTTCTCTAACCTTGGACAATAACCCACCGATCTTTGCTTCCAAAGTCTGTTCTTCGTTACAACCAGGTTGCGTTTCCAACTTCCCGCTATTATATAAATCAATCAATTCGTCACACTTCAAGTAGGCCTGTTCAACCATCAACTCCTTCTTCTTTTTCAATTCGACACCTGGGGTTACATCATTAATACCAATGGAAAATCCTCGGTTACCCAAATATCTTGCACATAATTTGGCCATTCTGTTCATAGCATTAGCTGCTTCGTTGGGACCATAATCTCTCAAAATCGTGTAGAACACAGAATGTTTCTTACCGTCACCTAAGGTCGATTTATCCATCAAACCACTCAAGATATTGGATCCTCTTATAATGACGAAACCGTCGTTGGGTGACATTTCGTTTGGCATGCCCTTTTCTGGGGCAAGGTATGTTTTGTTTTTGGCATCCAAGTTAATGACCACCTTGGATTTCTTGTTTGGTTTGATCAATAAGGAAAACACTTGTTTACCAGTCCATAACATGACTGGCTTGAAGATTGCTGGTGGAGGAATGTCAAATTGAATGTCAGCGTCTGACATCATGCATAGTAATTGGATAAATGTTCCTCTATCATAGAAAGAATCCTTGTGTGAGATCAAGTATGAACCGGTAATGAAATCTTGGGTGGCAGCAATAATTGGTTCACCGGATTTTGGCGTCAACAAGTTGTTCTTGACACCCATCAAATTGATTGCTTCAGCTCTGGCTTCTTCTGTTTGTGGCACATGTAAATTCATCTCGTCACCATCAAAATCAGCATTATATGGAGTACATACACACTCGTTAAGACGGAATGTTCTCCAGGGTCTAATTTTGGCATAATGGGCCAAAATAGATAATCTATGCAACGACGGTTGTCTGTTGAACAATACAACATCACCGTCCTCGATATGTCTTTCAACAACATCACCGATTTGTAAGTTCTTTGCAAGTTTGACACGATCTCCGAATCTCAAGTTTCTTTTATTGAGCTCGTTTTCTATCAGAAGATAGTTTGCACCAGGATGCATTTCTGGACCATTCAAAATCAACTTTTGCAATTTTCTACGGTTATAACGAGTACATTTCTCGGGATATGTCAATACTTTGGCCACTCTGTCTGGGACAGCAACTTCGTCAATCTTCAAGTTTGGATCAGGAGAAATTACAGTTCTGCCGGAGAAATCGACTCTCTTACCAGATAAGTTACCTCTGAAACGACCTTGTTTACCCTTTAATCTTTGACAAAACCCTCTTATTGGTTTGGACGACTTGGATCCTCCTCCACCTGCCGAAGGTAATAAAGCCGGATTGGCAGAGTCGGAGTTAATATACATGGCCACTGATAATTGTAAGTAGTCCCATTGTTCCATCAAGTTGTTGATCGATATACCTTTTTCGATCCCAGCCTTGATCAAGGACGACGTCCATACAATTTCAGTCAATTTTACAGTCAAATCATCTTCGTTCGACTGGGCATCCATCATTACAGATGGTCTAATGCAAACAGGTGGTGCTGGAAGATATCTCCAAATATACATTTCAGGTCTACCACCTCTGGCGGAATCGATACCGAACAATTCACAATCTGACGGAGTGATTTGTTTGAATAAGTTCAAGGTCTTTAAAGGATTCAAATCGTCCTGAACTCTCTTGCCGAACTTTTCCAATTCTGGGTTTCTCGAGAATACTTGGTCAAATTCTTGATCCCAAAGCTCTTTTTCTGGGGTCGGTTTCTTTCCGATCCATCTAAAAGTATCGTGAACAATTTTTAATGCAGCAGGACCAGCTCCACTGGCAGCCTTCTTGACCACCCCATTGACATGGTTACATTTCAAACATCTCCTTTGCTTCTTACATTGTTCTTGAATCTTCTTCAATATTTTCATTCTTCTCAAATTATCGATATTTGGACGTCTTAAATCGTTCAAAAATGATCTCTTGGTAGACTCGTCCAATAGCACTGCTGAACAGCTTTTACAGATACATTGCAATACCAGGATGATGGCTTTAAAGTATCCCACATGGAAAACAGGAAGCGCCAAACGAATATGGCCAAAATGTCCATGACACGAAGCCAAGTTACCCTGACACGTTGCACACTCACTGGAGTTGGAAGAAATCCCCATTCTGGTGTCTAAAGCACCATTAACCTTGGCCGATCTGCCTTTTTCTAAATCATATAGATCTCTAGTCTGAACCTCGACTTCGGACTGGGCTATAATATCTTTGGCCGATAACGCTCCGAAATCTAGCCCTTTGATGCACTTAGGAGCAATATCAACAACAACCTCTTTCATTGTCCTATGATCCAGCGGTGATGATCTCGTGATGATCTCGCTTACTTGACCATTTCATACACCGAAAAAATTTAGGCGATGGTATACAATGACAAACATCCACACCGCAAGTCGTGGGGAGGTAAAAAAGTTCCATAGTTAAATTGAGACTTTCAACATCCAGTGGCAATCTGACAACTCCAGATCCAGACAACTCCAGACAACTAACCACAATCAAAATGGCTACATCGGAACCAGTAAAGACTTCGGGTGCCAGTACTACTGAAGAGGAACAAAAGGTGATAAAAACTTTGGAAGAAGATGATGAATTCGAAGATTTCCCTGAAGATGGAAAATGGTCCAACGAACCCAACCCACATTTCAACCCATCCAATTTATGGGAAGAGGACTGGGATGATGATGATAATCAAGATGAGTTTTCCCAGAAGTTGAGAGACGAATTGAAGAAGTCTCAAAAGGCTGTATAGGATGAAATGTATATTAGAATAAAGAGAAAGTAACTGAGCGAAGCGAGGTTACTTGAGAGATCAGAGAGGAGTTCTTGTAGGTAGTAACTCAGCAAAGCGAGGTTACTTGTAGATCAGATAACGCGTCTTCTAGCAATAGCTGGTGAAGGTTGAGCGTAGCGATGTATTCAAGAATTCACTATTACATTAAATGTTACTGATATTAATTATTATTCACTAATATCGAATACTGAGGGTAGCTAAGTATTGAACAATACACAACCAATCCATTATATCTCGCTAATATTCTCTATACTCAATAATATTACTTATATTTCACTATATTAAAAGTACTTCACTGTACTCAATATTCAAATTTTAGTGATTACATAATCTACAATCCATCTTAAATACTGTGGGTAATTATTGCTTAATATTGCTTGAAATTTGTGTATGGTGTAGCGGGGACTCCTCTAAGTTATTATGTATCTTAACTTCGTTAGTAGAGGCAATTTCGGTCAATATTCCCGTTGTTGAATCTACCGATGTTCATGTACTGCATATAGTGAATTGATATCTGTTAACTTATTTGCAGCTTTAAATATTGAAAGAACTATTCGCTTCACTCATAGTTCTCTCGGGTATCTGTTCATTACGGAGATAATAAACTACTGGGACCCAGTAACTTATTTGCTCACTAAAATGCCATCCGTAGTTATTCTTCATAGCCAATGGCTAGTTTTCTCAGTAAATCTCGCTAAATCACTATTATCTCGAAATTTCTCGAAATAGTCACTATTTAAACTCTTCTAATCACAAATACTTTGCTTCGCTCAGTTACTTGTAAGATCAGATAAATGTTCGCTCAAATTCATGTTAGCCTCGCTAAGCTACTTGCCATCCTCGCTCGATATATTCTTAGCCTCCCTTCTACTTATTAACCTCACTCAGTTACTACATGTATGATTACTAATATAGTATAAATTATGCGTAGAAGTTAACCGATTTAGACTTTCTTGCTTGGACTTCGCCTATAGCTTCAACGAAATCTTCATGTTTTATGATGGATTTCCCATTTCTTAACGCAATCATTCCTGCTTCTACCGTAACTGCTTTCAATTGAGCACCGTTGAACTCGTCTGTGGATCTGGCTAATTCTCTCCAGTTGACAGAGGCGTTGTCACAATTCAATTTTCTGGCATGGATCTTCAAGACAGATTCTCTGGCTTCTTCAGAAGGTAATGGGAATTCGATTTTTCTGTCCAATCTACCAGATCTTAACAAAGCAGGATCCAAAGTATCCACTCTATTTGTAGCAGCAAGGACTTTAACTCTATCATCGGATCCAAACCCATCCAACTGATTCAACAATTCCAACATGGTTCTCTGTACTTCTCTATCTCCACTTTTGTCAGAATCGAATCTCTTGGTTCCAATAGCATCCAATTCATCAATGAAAATAATCGTAGGCGCTTTTTCTTTAGCTAATGCAAAGGCATCACGTACCAACTTTGCCCCATCACCAATGAACATTTGAACTAATTGCGGAGCGGCCAATTTCAAGAAGGTGGCTCCAGATTGGGCAGCACAAGCTCTGGCCAATAATGTTTTCCCGGTACCAGGTGGCCCGTACATCAATGCACCCTTCGGAGGCTTGATTCCCAAAGTTTCAAACTTTTCTGCTTGTTTCATTGGAAGAACTACAGCCTCTATCAACTCTTCGATTTGTTTATCTAAACCACCAATATCCGAGTAGTCTTCTGTAGGTTTTTCATCAACCTCCATGGCCTTTACTCTTGAATCGTATTCGGATGGTAAAGTGTCCAAAATCAAGTATGAATCTTTATTAACCCCAATTAAATCATTTGGCTTCAACTTGGTAGGATCCACCAAACCTATCAAAGGTAAGAAAATGGTCTGTCTGGTTGATGTCTTTATAACGGCGGATTTTCCTGATCTTGTGGCATCCAAATCAACGTTGGCTCCCTGTTCGGATGCCTCCTTTTCGGCATCAAGATCTAACAATTCCACCACATTTCCAACCAAGTATGGTAACTGCTTATTATTATTGATTTTTTCTTGGTTGTCCTTGATTCTTTCTAACATTACTGTTTTCTCGTGAGTTAATCTTTGAGACTCGGATCTCATTACTTTGATATCATTGTCCAACAACTTTGTTCTATTTAAGATGTCTGCTGTGGAAGATTCGAAGATTTCTTGATCTATCAAATCGTCTTGTGGAGCATTTTCCAATTCTTCTAATGTGGACATTGTTGGTATTGGAATTGTGGTTCCTTATTATAGTGGTGGAGAATCTTAGCTTAGAGTTCTTTTGTTGCCACTGAGTTGGTAGTTCAAAATGTCGCGATTTGTGTCGCGAAAGGTCATGTGAAAAAGGTCATGTGGTAAGAGTCTGTGATATATATCACGTGCGATTAACGTCAATAATCTGCCGTACCAGATCTAAATCTCCACCTGAATAACGCCCGTTCAGAACTCTGGATACTCCTCCTATATTGCTATATGATGAGTTCAGTCCCAATTCATAACGACCATAAAGAGTTGGAAGAAAAAGAATTTTTACAATTAAAAGAACAATGTTTGGAAGGTATGTCTGTCCGATTTGCACATTTAAGAGAAGTAAAGATAGAAGTGAAGAGACAAGGTGAGAGATAAAGTTAGAGACATAGTGAAGAGTCTTACAGATTCATGAAAGTGTTCACGAGAGAGTTCACGACAGATTCACGACAGAGTTCTTCAGAGAGTTCACGACCCTGTTTATGAACCTGTTTGGGATTCTCTGTTCTCTATTCTCTGTTCTCTATTCTCTGTTCTCTATTCTCTGTTCACTATTATCTGTATACTATTCTCTTTTCACTATTCTCTGTGTACTATTCTCACCCTCCTATTCCTAACAGTTCTAACATATAGCTCGTAATTTATCCTACTCACCATATTCCCAGTTTCGGTACGATTCCATTTGATTATCTGCATCTTACCATTCTTACTAACATTTAGTGTGGGGTGTACTTTGATCTCATCTTCTGGCAAATTCTACTCTGGAGCCAATGTTGAAAATGCCTCGTCAGGGGCCTGTATCTGTGCTGAGAGAAATACACTCTCCATGGCTATTGTGAGTATTTTCTTATTCTACATTTCATTATTCTGTCTATTTTCCAATATCTACTAACCTATAGCTTGATAAACAACGGGAGTTTAAAGCAATTGCTATTTCGTCTGACTCTAAGGAGCCAATTACTCCCTGTGGAATTTGCAGACAGTCTATTCGTGAGTTTGCACCAAATGTGCCAATTTTCATGTTTGGAGGAGACGGTGAACGGTATATGAAAGTGTATTTGCACGATTTGTTGCCATTGAGTTTTGGCCCGGAGAATTTGGGAAAGTGATAGAATAGTCGCCAGTCACTAAGGAGCGTAGCGACTTAGTGACGATCTATACCTTGCGACGATTGCAATCTCTCCGACCATGGCAATATCTCGTGAAGATTAGTGAAGATTAGTGAAGATTCGTAGTCATTAGGAGGTGTCGCGATTTGGTGAAGATCTCTTGGACGATCACGTCTGTTAGTTCCTGTTCATAGAACCATGATCTCTATTGTTATAGGTTTCCTATAAAAGGAGGTGGATCTCCAGACATTTTACGCGATTCCACACTTTTTAGTTATCCACCCTGTAATACATACACCAATCACCTCTAAGGAGCGTAATCTCTAAGAAACGTAGTCACTAATGAACGTAGCGACATACTGATGATACTGATGACTTACTGACGATATATATCTTGCAAAGATGACGATCTCTCGGATAATGGCGATCTCTCGAAGTTTGGATATCCCTCAGATGATTCATCAGATTCGTAAGGATTCTTTATTTCTAGCCATTAATCTGACTCACGATCCCTTCTATATATCAGTGACTCCTAGTCATTAAGATGCGTTACGAGTTACTAACGATCTCTGTAAAGATTCGTATTCCTAGTCACCAAACAAAAGATCGTCACTACGTCATTAATTCGCTGCGCTTAGGGACTTACTATTGCAGCATTGATCTTTCACGATGATTTATAAAAATTTCTCAAACATCACACAACACATATTTAAATTATATACCACCATGACAAGTATTTGTGCATCCCCCTCTTGTGGAAAAGAGACCGAGTCAGCGTTAAAATGTCCCATCTGTTTAAAGGATGAAGTTGCCAGCGTATTCTGCAACCAAACTTGTTTCAGATCCTCGTGGTCTGCTCACAAATCCATACATAAACCAGAAAATGGAGCCGAAGAATATAACCCATTTACTTCATTCAATTATACTGGAGACTTGAGGCCCAGCTATCCTTTGTCGGCTAGACGTAGTGTTCCTAAACACATCAAATTACCCGACTACTCCGACCTGGGAAGACCTATCAGTGAAATCAAGAATGATAGAATTGGAAAAATCACTCAATACTCTGCAAAAGACATAGAAAAGATTAGAAAAGTGGCCAAGATTTCGAGAGAAGTGTTGGATATCGCCGCCAGCCATATCAAGCCGGGTATCACTACCGATGAGATTGATGCCATTTTGCATAAGGAATGTATTAAGAGAAATGCGTATCCTTCACCTTTGAACTATTACAACTTTCCAAAATCCTTGTGTACTTCAGTCAACGAAGTGATTTGTCATGGTATTCCTGACAAGACGAAGTTGAAGGATGGTGATATTGTCAACTTGGATGTAACAGTCTACTACTTGGGCTTCCACTCTGATCTTAATGAGACTTATTACGTAGGGGACAAGGCCAAATGTGATCCAGATACTGTTAGATTGGTTGAAACCACCAGAGAAGCGTTGGATTTGGCTATTAAGGCTGTAAAACCAGGTTTGGTGTTTAGAGATTTGGGTAACATCATTGAAGAATTTGCTTCCAAGAATAGTTGTTCTGTTGTAAGAACTTATTGTGGCCATGGTATTGGAGAATTATTCCATTGTCAACCAAACATCCCTCATTATGCTAAGAATAAGGCTATTGGTATTGCTAAACCAGGAATGGTTTTCACTATTGAACCAATGTTGTGTCTTGGAACTTATAAGGATGTGACATGGCCTGATAACTGGACTGCTGTGACTCAAGATGGTAAATATTCAGCACAGTTTGAACAAATGTTGTTGGTTACTGAAGATGGATGTGAGGTCTTGACTGCCAGAAATGAGAATTCTCCTGGTGGACCAGTTCCAAGAATCTAATAGCAAGCAACTGAGCGAAGCGAAGATGCTTGTGGGATGTTGACGAGGATTATTCAGCAAGTTGATGCACTCTGTGATGAGAGTATTTCTAGCATTATATTCTATAAATATATTAAGCTTGAGATATCTTGGTTTTTAGCGGATCCATTCCTTTTTTCTAGATTATCTTTTCATCATGGTGACTTAAGATTTATACATCAAGATGTGTATTTTATGTGCTAGGTTCATTATAATTCAGACATTATCAATAGGTCTCAATGTGTCAACATTTCTTCATTATGTCAATAGATCCAGTTTCTTCTTTATATATTTCTTCTTTGTATCTTGTAATTAATAACATTTCTTCACCAAATTAAATTCGGACATGTTAAACTTGTCCTTTCTGGTCTTTTCTGGTCCTTTCTGGTCCTTTCTGGTCCTTTCTGGTCCTTTTCCTCATTATATCTCACACATTATATCTTCAATAGGTCCCATTTCTTCTCCTCTGATCAATACTTCACATACGGTCTGTTCCACCTTGTCCAAAGAGCTTTTGAATACCTCAAGCTTCTTCCGTATACTCATACATCCTTTACCATTGAAATCGGTATTGAATATTCCTTGATAAATATTCAAATCGGGATACATATAGAACAATGTCTTGATCTCTTTGTATAGTACTTCCATAAACTCCAACATTTCCAATAGTTGAGTTCGTTCGCCGTCCATTAGGTTGGAAATCGTGTATCTCATAATCTCACCTGTCAAGTCAAAGAGTCCCATGAAATAGTCACCTTCGTAGATGAAAGTGATATGAATATTGTTAGTAGAATTAGTAGAATTAGTATGAATGATAACATCTTTAGTAGAACTAGTATCAATTACATCACCTTTAGAATTACTGTGGTAGTTCTTATCATTAGAATCAGCAATTTTCTCACTATTAGAATTGGTAAAGTTACCATTACTAAACTCATCACATTCCTCCATTCTCCCTTCTTTAACTATCAACATATTTAAACCATTTTCCATGATTTTATCGTCTTCTTTTAATGCTCCTTCGACTAACGTCTCGACGACTCTTATAAATCGTCTATATGTCAACAATTTGCCGTTCATTATGAAATACATAAATGTCATTGCTTCTATCATCTCCTCGGTAGCATTCGATATGGAAGACTTGTACTTAGCGAAATTGACGCTGCCACTATAATCTTTTTGAATCATAGAGAGTCTGGACGATATGATTTTGAAATTTTCCATGGTCTGTTCATAGATGTGTTGATTTACATTTGAATTTACCACGCGATGGAACGTAAAGATCAACTTCTTGGAATACGACGTGATGTCGCGACATATCCGGATCACCGATTCTCTCTCGTCATGATATTGAGAAAGAAACGCTCTTGCTGGAAGAAACAACGACGTTTGGTACGTGGGTGTCATAGTAATGAGAAGCGTCAGATTATTTTTATATCGCTCCAGATTTTTTGATGCGAATCTTGACAAGATTTTGCAGCTACTGGAGGTAATTATAGATACAGGAAATAGTAGGCCAAAAAAGGTCAGTTTAGCCTCAATTTGTTCTAGAGATTTGCTAGAAGGTTGATGTTAGAAAGTATTAGTGAATATTAGAGAGTATTGGAGGATATTAGTGAATATTAAAGAATATTAGTGAATAGATATTAGAGAACACTCTCTAGAAATAAATCGTGAATTTCTCAATGCTTTATATGAGTATTTAACAAAGATTTACTACTATTGTTGCAGGTGGGTGGGTTCAATTATAATGAGTGAATTTATCAAGATTTGATTGGATATCGTTTTTGTTCTCTCTCTTTTATAATATGCTTATTTTTACAAATATTTTGCAAATTGTTATAAATTGTCTTGATATCATAAATTGTTGGAAATGAGTTTTTAAATTACTTAGATGCTACTAAATAGACAATTATCACTATATTTTCTATGAGCCATAGCTTGGTGATAGTTTAAATAAGTTTATAGAAAGGTTTTAGAAGGGATTTATAGAGTTTCTTATTAAAGTAATATTTCATTGCGGTATGGATGTGTTATTAAAAATTGGTATATAAATTCGGCATTTTCATTACTTCAATAAGAGGTCCCTTGGCCCAGTTGGTTAAGGCGCGGTGCTAATAACGCCGAGATCAGCAGTTCGATCCTGCTAGGGACCACTTTATTCAAGGGCGTGTGGCGTAGTTGGTAGCGCGTTCGCTTAGCATGCGAAAGGTCTCCGGTTCGACTCCGGACTCGTCCATTGATTTTTTTTTAATTCTTTTAAAAAGGTCCTTTGGGACTAGTATTTTTTGATAAAATTACAGAGAAATGATTATAAAGAGAACAACCAGAAGATTTGAATATTGCGGAGGAGTAATCATTGTATGTAATAATAAGCCCATATCTAAAAAAATCTAATAGAGAACCATAACCATAATATGAGACATATTTCAACAATGGTGTCAAAAAACTCAGGATTTTCATATTACCTCATGCAACACTTACCGTAAGCCATATACACACTCTACCACTCTACCTCGACTACTCTAATTGAAGGGATATCTATCATATCTTTCATAGTTTTTAACATCTCTAAATCCGGGTAACCTCACAGCGCGGTGAAAAAATCTGAATCAATACAGAAATTGTTGAAGGCAACAGTAATAAGACGACCAACACATAACGTCAAATATAATATGTCGTCATCGATTCAATTGCTTAACCCGAAAGCGGAGTCTTTAAGACGCTCTCAAGCTTTACAAGTTAATATATCAGCAGCACAAGGATTACAACTGGTGTTGGCATCAAACTTGGGACCTAAAGGAACATTGAAGTTATTAGTTGATGGATCGGGAAGTTTGAAACTTACCAAGGATGGGAAAGTGTTGTTGACCGAAATGCAAATCCAACATCCAACCGCAGTAATGATTGCTAGAGCAGCCACTGCACAAGATGAAATTACTGGAGATGGAACTACCACAGTGATCTTATTGGTTGGGGAATTATTAAAACAAGCCGAAAGATTTATTAGTGAAGGTGTCCACCCAAGAGTTATAGTAGATGGATTTGAAATAGCCAGAGAAGCGTCTTTGAACTATTTGGACCAATTCAAACAATCGCCAGAATCATTTGATCGTGAATTTTTATTACAAATAGCAAGAACTTCGTTATCCACCAAAGTCAACAGTGAATTGACTGAAGTTTTGACCCCAATTGTTACAGATGCCGTCTTGAACGTCAAGAAGGCCGACGAAAGAAACTTGGATTTACATATGATTGAGATTATGACCATGCAACATGGAAATGCCAAAGAAACAGAATTAATTAAAGGTTTAGTATTGGACCATGGTGCAAGACATCCTGATATGCCAAAGAGAATTGAAAACGCCCACGTGTTAATCTTGAATGTATCTCTTGAATACGAAAAAACCGAAGTCAACTCTGGTTTCTTTTATTCCAACGCTGAACAACGTGAAAAATTGGTCGCTTCGGAAAGAAAATTTGTTGACGACAAATTGAAGAAAATCATCGATTTAAAGAACGAGGTATGTGAATTGAATTCCAATAAGGGATTTGTTATCATAAATCAAAAGGGTATTGATCCTATGTCCTTGGATGTATTGGCCAAGAATGGTATTTTAGCATTGAGAAGAGCCAAGAGAAGAAATATGGAGAGATTGCAGTTGGTTTGTGGTGGAGAAGCTCAGAACTCCGTTGACGATTTGTCCCCTGAGATCTTGGGTTACTCTGGATTGGTTTACGAAAACGCCATTGGTGAAGACAAGTTTACATATGTCACTGAAAACAAGGATCCAAAGTCTGCCACTATTTTAATCAAGGGTTCAAACAACCACGTATTGCAACAAACAAAAGACGCAATCAGAGACGGTTTGAGATCCGTATCCAACGTGTTAAAGGATCAAGCTATATTGCCTGGTGGAGGAGCATTTTGGTTGAGTTGTAACCATCATTTATTGAATTCACAAGAATCCAAGACGTTCTTCAAAGGTAGAAACAAGTCTGGTATAAAAGCATTTGCTGAATCTTTATTGGTGATTCCAAAAACCTTGTCAGCCAATGCAGGTTTGGATGTTTTGGATACTATTTCGAACTGTCAAGATGAAGTTGCTGAGGGTCATGTAGTTGGAGTTGACTTAACTTCAGGTGAACCTATGGATCCAAGTATCGAAGGTATTTGGGACTCTTATAGAGTATTCAGAAACGCTATATCCGCAGCCACTGGTATTTCTTCAAACTTATTGTTGTGTGACGAATTGTTGAAGGCCGGTCGCTCATCATTGAAAGAAGGACCAGGTGGTGGACCAGGTGGCCCACAAATGGGAGCTCCACCTATGATGTAATCAGAATTGCAAATATCGCTTGGTTGCAGATTTAATATGTTACCATTTATATATAGAATAGAGATATCAAATCCAACAGTATCAAATATCCAACTGTACATTAGTATATTCGCAAACCAGTATGAACTATAGTGGATTATTTTACCAGCAGTTTGTAGATCCAGAGAATGAGATGG
This sequence comes from Fermentozyma sake, assembly GCA_003243815.1. Classification (NCBI taxonomy): domain Eukaryota; kingdom Fungi; phylum Ascomycota; class Pichiomycetes; order Serinales; family Debaryomycetaceae; genus Fermentozyma; species Fermentozyma sake. The sequence goes on along the minus strand of QELA01000006.1, from coordinate 917,903 downwards.
AAATATTTGTTGGACTGTTTTTGTTAATGAAAATAGAGGTCTTGAATCAAGCTCTTCCAGTCCCGAGTTCTTTAATTAGAGGCTATTGAACTAAGAAACAAATTCAGATTTCTCTTGATAATTACTGGCAATCATTTACGCCAACCTATCTTAGAATCAGAGATTCTTCAACCTACTGGTTGTAGCTGTGACCACTATTGCAGACTTGGTGATCTCCACTTAAGTAAATTCGCATCTGAGTCTTAGTTGGTGTGCCTAGCAAGTTGGTTGAGATATACTACTCAATGTATCTATTTTGGTGGATTTAGATACAGATTATATAATTTATGTAAAGAATTCGAAGGAATAGACGTTACAAGTTTAAACTATATTTACCATATATTTTTATCCTAATTATGCATGATCTAAATACCACCGATTGACGAAAAAATATATAAAAGTTATAATAGAAAAACTTAAAGTTATAATAAACTTAAAGTTATAATATAATTTATCCCCACTTTAGTAGTGCGGTGGAAGATTATTTATATAATAAGTATAATTAATTGAAAAGTATTTTACACATAAACTTAAATACGCAATACTAGGTAATTTATAGGCCATATCTAACCTAACTTAAATTCTGTCCCACCCTCTTTTAAGAGACATTTAAAAACTGAAGCAACATCTTAGGTGGCATTAAAAATGGAAGTTTGAAAGCAAAAGTTGTAGACGATGAAACTGAGAGAGTTAAACAAGGTAAAGAGTTATAAAGGAAGTGATTATGAGTTAATACTCTTTATTAAAATATATAAATTTATCAATAGATGTCATAGGAAAGAACCCAGTTGTTGTCTTATGAACTATAACATTTACATATCAAATAGGTGATATTTAACATAACTTAAATCATATTACCACCCTCTTAAGGATCCACTTCGGACAAACCCGAGCCCCTGAAAAGAAGGGTGTGAATCTTTAGGATGTGAAGTGTTGGAGAGAGTTAGCAGGGGTTAGTGGGGTTAGTGAGAGTTGGTGTGGTCTAGCAAGAGTTAGCGAGGGTTGAAAAAAGTTTATCTTCAGATATGGGGATTTTCATCTAACGAAATGATACTTCAACCCCAGCAACTCAAGCCAGCAATAGCCGTGAAATAAATGGTTGAGTATAAAGAAGATTATAGAGCCTACGTAGAATCATTCAAAGTATATTGTGTTTAATTATATTATGACATCCCTATTTCCATAGATGGATTAACAGCAGAATATAAGAAAGCTCAAAAATATATTTAAATATTTCACTAATAAAAATTCTATATTTAAATCTCTTTGAGTCATATTATAATATAAAATATATATTATATTATTTCTATACTTGGAAATATGTAAATCGTCTGCTTTCCAATATTATTAAGTTTTGCAAATGTATCAAATTATTAAATAATATTTTTAAACCAATCTGAGGAACCATTTTTATTGAAAATATTTCCTGCTGAATGTTCCTTATCTTGAGTTTTCCTTCAGCCCTTGATTAGAGTAGTCCCTTCAACCCTGATTTGTTATCATTTAGTGAAGAGCGATTACGGAATCGAAAAATATTCCAAACCTTTTGGTAGACATATTAGCTAGCGGAAGTGGAATCTAATAAATTGAAATATCGAGTAAACTCGAAATATCGATGCAGTTTGATGTATAGATTGTATTATTGACGAACAGCTGGAATGCGATACCAATTTTCTTGATACGCTAGCAACTCAGAGGCTGTCAAGTCTGTGACTTCCACCTTTATTTCTTCCACCACCTCTGGTTCTTTCACCTCTTGTTTATTCGTTTAATAATCAATGATTTACTTACATTAACCCAAATGGAGGCGAGATTGACTACTTTTAATTATGGAAATTTGATACTTCTTAATCAAGGGGTGGATACGATATGGACGCAATATTCACGGTTGTTAATTAATACGAACACGCGGTATTGGCAAATATTAGTAAAGCCACATATCGAGAATCAATTTTTAACTTGATTGACAGGCGGCTACTTCTGTAAATCTCTAGAAATAGCGCAGGGCTTTCGCCTAAGATTCAGAGTGATCGGATTTAGATATTGAGAGGAGTTTTAACACAGTACTGGAATACCTAAATATCAACTAATGCACAGCTATTGTATATTATTCTTAGAACTTCAAACTTACTAAAAAGAGAACGGCTACTTGGCAACTTCGTGTCTCCAGGAACAACCTACTACATGAAATGATGCACGTGATGGACGCCAAAGATGTTTCGGAATAGTGATGGTTATTAGAATAACCCACAAAAGCCACGTTACGCGCATTCGGCGATAAGCAGTTACTTCTACCCATATTACTCCGCAGAAAACGAAGTTACTACTAGTGGGTCAGTTTAGAGTCCTATAAAGATGAGGGGAATAGGGGTAGATCTACATAATAATAACAAGACGTTTAATCTTCACCTTGAGCCGCAATTTTAAAATTGTTCATCCAGAGCTTAAAGTATCATGCTATCCACAAATTGACACATCTGGAATATTTACTCAGCACTCAAAATAGCCCCCTTTCGAATGGAGTTGGAGCTCGATATGATCTACAAAGGGCTCTATGTTCAACAGGGCAGCTTCTTTGTTTAGCTTCCCCGAGTTACTAGTTAGATCATAAGCCAAAAAGATCTATCATCCTTCGTATGGCGTGATTTTCCAATACGTGCTTCTGATAGTTATGCAACCACGAAATTCTACCGAGGTGTCTCAACTAAACTACACCATATGTCCAGACGGAGATAAGCCTATTTTAGATTTTCTCTGACAAGCGATTTGAAATCGGTAAGTGAAGGAAGAGTAGGTTTGCAGAATCAAAATTTTGTATGGAGTATTTCAACTTTATCAGGCTGCACTCAAAAAATAATTTTTGTTGTTCTCAGTGTTTCCAGTGCCTCTGTTTGCCGGGTCGCTTGAAGCGACCAAGGCTGGCGACTTATAAAAACACTTGGATCAAACTATTAGTACCAACAATAGTCACAAATGTTGTAAACTCAACCAGGTGAGAAGTATTCACTTTATCGCCATGTCCAAGCAAATGTAGTACATTTCTATTTTAGTACGGGACATCATTGAGCTTGAGACGTTCTAAGTCTTAAAGACTTCTTTCTACCGATTTTAATTTCTCTAGAGACAATTGTGTGGCCATATTGTGGCCACTACCAATTACTTTTCGTACGCCTGTAAAGCAAAATGAACTGAAGCTATTGTTGTTGAGAATTCTCAAGTAGGGAAATAATCCTGTTTTGTGATACGTTCGATTCTTCTCTCAATGGTTTGAGGAGGGGGCAATTACCTTGCTAAAATACACTTTAGGCAGTCCACGCCCGATTCCCCTTTTAGGACACAACGCAGACGCATCATGTAATGCAATGCAATATATTTTGAACTAGCGAAAACACAAGCCAAAAAATACAATCATCGAAGGGCCTGGAAAGAAATTTGAAAAATGTCCCTTGGAACTTTTACGGTTTATATGTGTTGAGAAGTGGCAAGGTATACACAAAATACCTTAAATTTTCTGAATAGGTTTCTTAAGCTGATGTGAGTAACAAAAACAAAAAATAGGACTTCAAAACTATGGAAAGCCATAGACGACTCCCACCCAAGATTACCGACTATCCCTAAATACCTTACACGAACACCTGCTTATCATAACAAGCATTTGACTTTTTCTGAAGTCTCCGGAAGTGTCCCCCGTATCTGTCCGCAATCTACGAATTTCACGTACTCGGAGTCCCATGCGCCTAGCAAACAATAGTACAAGGGGCACACATTACATGAATTAAAACAAATTCGAAAAATAGTTCCGACTTTAATTTTTTTTTTTTTTGTTAAAAAATACTTTCAATCTTTAGCTATTGATATAATAATCATCATCATCATCCATTTAAACCTACTTATTCCTTGATATTTTCAAATTTAGCATCTAAACGGTCACATATTTTTGATTCTGTTGGCTCATTTACTACTAGATACTACTAGAGAATTTATATCAAATAAGTTCCAACTAATATTGAGTTTTTAAATTAGCAAGTGCAGAGTATAGATAAGATCTCAAAATTATATTATATTCATAATATCCTAAGTAGATTTCGAGGGACGACTACTTTTGAATGCTATTACAGAACACCAGCTTCTATTCCATTCTTCAGTACTACAAGAAGAGTCGGTGGGATTCCAATTAAAGAGAAGCTGAACCCACAAAAAGACCGATATCTGTTTCATTCTGTATTTCCCGTTAGAGAAAATACTACCTTTCGTGAAGATTGCTAAAGAGCCATTTGAAATTACATATCCGCAAGGTCTTTGTCCATCAAATAATACCAAAGGGAGCTTCTGTCACATTTTGGATATTTTTTGAATTTCTTCAATTGTAACTTCAAAATCATATCATAGTGCTTACTTTAAATTTTGCTTCAGCTCCAGTCGTCAACATGAATCATTGGACAAGTGTTTCATGGAGGGAGACTGAGCCCGACGCCTCGGGGGAAACAGCAATTCCTTCCAATGCCAGCCTCTCTCTGGATCTAAATTCCAGGACTTTCTCTCATGTGTCTTCCAATGATATACAAGAAAAAGAACGGACCAGTAATTCCTTTAACGATCTAGAAAACTTAGATACAACACTGGAGAGTCATCCTAGTACTAAGCATCCTTGGAATAGTCTATCACCCTCTATTCCAAATCACAATTCAATACCGGGATCTCAGTATTCTGCAAACTTCACAAACTCTTACCAAAACTCTCCAATGCATCCCCAAAAACCACCACAAGGCAACCAGGCTTCATTTTTGCTTAATTATCCTTCTGTTTCAGAGTCAGCTTCAAGTAGCAGTCCATATTTAGAACAGCAACAACATTATCATCAGTTTGCAGGGGCTGGGTATCCTGCAAATCAGCCAGAAAACAGCATTTCACTGCAAACATACCAACAACAGATGTATTCCTCAAACTCAGGAATTCCTAACCAAACCTCAACCCAATCACAGCATGGTTATTTTCAAAATCTGAACTACCACACATTGCTTGAACAAAGTGTTCCAGTTCAATGGGAAATTTACCATAATCCCAAACAGTTGGATCCCACGACTAATAACCAACCTACACCCTTGAGTACTTCACATGCAGCTCATTTGAACCAAATACAACCTCCTAGATCACAATACTACTCCATTCAAGATTTGTCATCGTTTAATGCCCAATTTCAGCGTAGACCTTCAAGTTCGCATTCCCTACCTCGTCCCCAACGAAGGACATCTATTTCTCCACCTAACAGCAAATACAGTTCCTCGACATCTTCGTCTCCTGTAAATAGCAGAATGGCAATTTCTGGAATGAACGGCTCCTACGTTTCCAAGTCTGTTACTAAAAGATCACGGATGGGGTGTCTTACTTGTCGCCAACGCAAGAAGAGATGCAGTGAAAATCGGCCAAAATGCACTGAGTGCAGCCGTTTACGCCTAAACTGTGTCTGGCCAAAACCAGGAACCGAATATAAGAACAAGAACAAAGACGCTAAAGAAGAAGACGATACTATTCACCATGAAATATATGGAAAAATAAAGATTTTACGAGGTATTGTCGAGTATAAAATTTCTTGAAGTATATATTTTTTTGCACCCATATTTTCTGAACATTGATATTTTGACTTAGAGCAACCACACATTCAACTATTGGAACACTACATTTTGAGCAAATAAGAGGTCTTTACTAATATATGTCTTTTGAATCGTAAAATCATTTTGTGCATATGCAGCGAATAAGCCGCTCTTCGATCAATTCAGAGTTATCTAATAGTTTTGAACCATGTCCAATTGAAATAAGGTACAATAACCATCTATAAAGAATGAAGCATGAAAGAACACAGTTGATGAAAGCTTAAAACGACTAAGGTTGTGTTTGTTCAGTGTTATTTATGCTGATATTTGCCTCAGTTAGCTGGTAGGGTCTAGTTTGTTGTGTTCAAGATCTAGTTTCGATCTACTGACCAAAACTGTTTATTTGCTTCTTCTAGGCGATATTGCGATATTGCGATATTAGTCATTACCACCAAGCTCATTCTAAATAACACCTTAGTGCTGGAACTACATAGATAAGGAAAAGAGCAATATAATCTGACTCTGACGACTCCAAGAAAACCGAGAACCATGACGTATAGATTTCTCTATTCGTAGAGACCAAATAGAGTACCCGATGGTGAGACTAGTTAATAGTTCTATTTTTCAATCCATAGTCTCCCATGACTTTAATCAAATCATGAGGTTCATGTTGTAGCATGACAAGTGGCCATTGCTAGTCTCTTGGACTTTGGAAAATCACACTAACTCATAATTCCAAATATCTCACTAAATTCCCGATCGGGAAGTCAACACTTTACCGAAAATCAAAACACGTCAGTATGGTAGCAGTAAATCTACTTACCTCCACCAACCTACAATCTAACTCAATCCTCACTTCAACATGTCGCTAGATGAATTGAGTTTGAGAGACAGACAGATATCCACTTTGGAGCGAATGCTCCATCTCAACAAGGATGGGTCTCCCGATTTAACCCTTGCTAATAAAAATGAAGAAATCATTTGGAAGGTATTGGTGTTAGATAAGAAATCTCGGGCAGTTTTGTCATCAGTACTAAGAGTGAATGACTTATTAAGATGTGGTGTCACGGTACATTCATTGATTGATTCTAAAAGGTCTACTTTATCTGACGTTCCTGTCGTATATTTCGTGGAACCGACAATTGAAAATATCTTGTACATTATTGATGATTTGAATACTGACAAATATGAAAGCTTCTATATTAATTTCACATCTTCAATCAATAGAGAATTGCTTGAAGAGTTTGCTAAAAAGGTATCAGTTTCTGGCAAATCCCAGAAAATTAAGCAAGTCTTCGATCAATACTTGGACTTTATTGTAACTGAACCAAATTTATTCTCCTTGGATATACCTAGAATATTTACCGAGTTCAACAAACCAGGAACTAACGAAGATTTGATTCATCAGCTCGTTGAAAAAATCGCTGATGGGTTATTATCCATGATTATAACCTTGAATAACATACCTCTTATTAGAGCGCAGCAAGGAGGACCTGCTGAATTTGTGGCTACTCAATTGGATATCAAATTAAGAGATTACTTGAGCAATTCAAGAAATTTAGGAAACCAATCGATTCAACAAAGACCCGTATTGATTTTGTTGGATCGTAATATTGATTTGGCATCTATGTTCTCCCATTCATGGATATATCAGTGTATGGTTAGTGATGTGTTCAAATTGCAAAGGAATACCATCAGGATCCAAAAGTACACCAAAGAATCAGAAGCACCCACCACAAAGAGTTATGATGTTGATCCAAAAGATTTCTTCTGGAGTAAATACTCCCAATTACCATTCCCAGATGTTGTAGAAAATGCAGACATCGAATTGAATTTATACAAGAAGGATGCCCAGGACTTGACCAATAAAACAGGCATAAGTTCATTTAATGATATCGATCCAAATGCAGCAAATGACACTGCTCATATTCAACAAGCTGTTGATGCATTACCAGAATTGACCGCAAGAAAATCAACGTTAGATATGCATATGGATATTTTGGCCTCTTTGATCAATGAGTTGCAAGCTAAGAACTTAGATAAGTTTTTTGAGATTGAACAAAACTCAAATGATCAAAAAATTCAGCACGAGTTTCTCGAGCTTTTACAAAGCGATACAGAAAGGGACACCTCCATTGATAAATTGAGAACCTTCTTGATCTTAAATTTACTAGTGAACTTACCTCATGATTACCTCAACAAGGTCAAGAAGATATTTATCGAGAAGTATCCTCAAGTTAACTTGAACTCTTTCAACTATATTTTGAAATTTAAGGAACTTACGAAACTCACAAATATTTCGTCATTAAATGATACCCTGAGTTCACAAAATTTGTCTTCGAATATTGCAGGGAACAACAATACATCGGCTTTGCTTAGTGGTTTATCGTCCAAGTTATATGGATTGACCGAAGGAAAGATATCTGAAGGGTTAAGTTCCATTGCTTCCAGAATTAAAAACTTTATTCCAGAGAAGAAACAATTACCAATCACTAACGTCGTTGAGGCTATTATGGATCCAAATAATGCTTCTACCAACTCCATCCAATTGACTGATGACTACTTGTTCTTGGATCCAAAATCAAGAGGTGGACATTCAAAGCCTCCTAGAAGACAATCATATCAAGAATCTTTAGTGTTTGTTGTTGGTGGTGGAAATTACTTGGAGTATCAAAATTTACAAGAATGGTCAAGTGAACCTAATAAGCCACGCAGGAAAGTTATTTACGGAAGTACAGATATCTTATCAGCTTCTGATTTCTTGGAAGAATGTAATGTATTAGGGCAACTCTAGAAACTACAACTTTATAGTTAGAATATGGAATAAAAGTTATCATTTATTTGCTGACATTTAAAAATACACGGAAAAAGATAGAAATCGTAGAGTACAATTCGGACTTTTCTATAATTTAAAGAAAACGATTGTTTCCTTCTAAAACTTTTATGGAACGACGAGAATCCAAGAATAATAATTCACATTCTTCAATTTCCTCCAAAGTAATTTCCGACTTATCGGCGGTGGTACTCAAAACGCCTGCAGGGGTCAATAATTGAAGGGCATAACGTAAGGATACGGTGGCACCATGAACAGACAACTTTTGTAAGGCCGCTTCTTCTATGGATAAACCTTCCAAGGCAGCTCTCTTGGAAATGATGATTTTAATTTCATCTTGATTATATGGTAAAGTTCTGACAATCAACAATCTGTCGATCAAATCTGGAGGACAACCATGAGGAGCTTTGAAATCATCATCAGATCCTCTTATAGTAGTTAAACCTCTGTTAGATGCCAAAACAACTATAGGGGCAATGGCGCTTTCCAAAGCTCTATTTAAGTAGGTGAAAATTTCCACATCCAACATATTGACTTCATCAATAAACAAAACACCCGGAATTAATTCGGCTACTCCCTGGTCAATATATTTGGAAACGACCTTGTTGACCTCGGATCTCAATTTGTCTGTTATTTCAGTTTTACGAGGCTTCAATAATTGTCCCATCATTGATAAGACATCTTGCCCACCTTGTGGTCTGGCATTGGCAACATCCAAATCGTGTAAGGTAACGTCCTGAACAATTTCTTTTTTCTTATGGACTTCACCTTTAGGTAATGGAACGTATTCTTCTGCTTCCAAATCGAACTCAGTAGCGTAGGCATCGGATCTTCCAACTCTCTTAACCGATCCGGTATTACTTTCGATATAAATCACATCACCAACTGTGACTCTTTCCTTTTGAATACTTTCATAGATACTAGGATCCAATCTTAAGTTCTTTGTCCCCTTTGCTGTCTTCAAACCGACAATAACATGACTTATTGTTTTGCCGTATCCTCCTAAAGGATTTTCGGCTTCTTCAGGAGTTAATTCAATAACTTCACCTTCATAGACTTCTTTTGTTTCTTTTATTCTCAAACCAATTGCTCTTCTGAAGTTTTCCATCAATGCAGAGGTCTTTTTAACTTCTGCTGAGAATAACTCAGATCCAACAATTGGACAAAAGGGTACTTTTGGTCCTAATTCTTGAGAAATAGCCAATGCAAGGGCGGTCTTACCAGTACCTGGAGCACCGGCTAATAAAATGGCTTTGCCCGACATTTTCTTTAACTTGATCATGTCTACTATAATTCCACAAGCTTCTCTGGCGTCTGCCTGTCCTACGAATCCTCCCTCAACGCGTTTGGCAACTCCATGCTCATCTAAACCCAATCCTTTAATATGGGTGTGAGCTGCTGTTCTACTCTCTCTAGACTGAGTATCCTTAACTTCGTTGATTTGAACCATTTCAACTTTTATTCTCTATTTTTGATGTTAGTATTTGTTGTATGGTTCATCGGTTATAGATTTTTTCAGTGGTTTTTGTTTTGGTAAAAGCACGACCATACGGAGGGCCAGAGAGCTAATCTTATACGAAGAAGAGATTAATATATGACAAACGAGAAATATAGAGAGAATTATAAGTATACGGAGAATGAATAGGACATCTTGAGTTTTTTGTGTCATATATTTGTACAGTGAAAAGATAGAAAATTGTTAGCTAGGGATACAATTGACACCAATTTGCGCCTGGAGTGCGTTTGAATTAGAATATCGAAGGGCCGGAGGCCAATACACTTCGTAAAATCATGCAGATATCTATTGTTGGAGTAGATGTGTAAGAATCATGTCGATATGTATAGTTGGAGTAGATTTATACTGCTTTTTAAGATTCCAGTGAATTGCTCCAATATTTTGGATTGGCTGCAAAGTTGTGCAACAGGTTTACGAACCTATACGCCAAAGAATAATATAGCAACACTAAATAACACTAAATGCTGATATAAATTGCTGATATGTAGCAAATCTACATTCAAAAGATATACCACTATTATTAGGTCTTATATAGTAAAATAGGTGATTTCTGTACTCTTGTTGGTGGATTAAATGACATTTTCCGTGATAGGAGAACATAGTTTCAAAATAATTAAAAATACCAAGGAACGGTCATACGCCAATGTTGGGGAAAGACTGGCTATGGTATCTTGAATTAAATTTATGTTAAAGACCCAGTTGAAATTATCAGTAACATTTCACATTTCGCATTTCACATTTCGCATTTCACATTTTGCAGCTGATAAAGTGCTGAGACCTTTGAAAATACCAGAAATCCATGAATAATCGAAGTTTCTTGGTATTATTTCTATCACCATTAATGAAAGAACTTGAGCATATGTTAATGTAACTCCTGATATTAATAACGCTATTGTATTTATTAAAGATAATTCAATGGGTATATTTCTTCTATTCCTGCTCAGACATACCTATTTCATCATTTGAATATTGTTTGATATACGGCAACAGAAATTCTACAGCTACACAAATTCTACAGCTACACAAATTGAAGAGATATGCACATACAAGTGGAAATGCTCTGCATGTGAGAATGCACTACTGTGGTAAAGTAATTTGAGATTACTACACCTGGTCTTCTGGTTCTTTCAAATATACGAATTTTCGGAAACTCCCCGAACTCAAAAACCTGAAAATAAAATATAGATCAACGCAGGTACCAAGTCAAAGAAACAAGGCTCGAATAAAGGGATTTTGGTGGTCCAAACCAATACGCACCACGTCACCCAGTTTATACTCTATTAAACTAATTTTGTTCCAGCCATATGAAATTTGGTACGATATGACGTCAAAGTTGTGAAAAATATTTACGAAAAGTGGTATCTTATTGTTCGATAAGGACCGAAAAGTGACTTTCCCTTGATTTACAGATTTATTAAGCGAGTTGCCCCCACATGCCCAGATTTGTGGTTGAGACTTAAAATAAGGCTACTTGGTGATATTTCAGCAACCTGAAATTGCAGATTAAATTAGATAGCCTTGCTTTCTTTGTTGATGAGAACTAACACATACGAAATTGGGTTGCTGTAAGTTTTGACCGGTATAGAGCGAGATCTGTAGTTTCAACGCAATTCGTTTGAGTTGTCTAAATTTCGTTGGTGTCAAATTTTACTGAGGGGATACAATATTTAAGCCCCGATAGGTGCGTTATTTTTTGTTAATGTCTAATATTTGTTGCGTGAAACTTGCATTAAGAAATATTTGGAAGAAAATATTATTTAAAACCTGTAAACATAGTGTTAGTTCTCGACTCTCACTAATTATATAATGCACTTGAGCACCGAGGGTATAAAGACTTCCGGATTATTTTTCAGGCTGTTATTCCACTGCATGTGTTTTTTGTTCTTTCAAGAAATTAAGCAATTGATAGCCACTCAGACATCTTGCAACCGATATCATAGCAGATAATCAATTTATATAGTAATACACTTACATTATTTACAGCTACAATAGTAGATATTGAAGATATACAACCATACTACGAATGATTCCTTAACAGAGTCTCTATTTTATTGTACAAGTTCTATTAATGTGAATAGTCATCAATATTAGGAAACGGCGGTGATTTGGAGAGCAGGTATGAAAGATTCTCAGAATAATTCACAAAAATTCATCCTCCTGATGAACCATTATTTTAATCAATACTCTGTTAGCTTAGTCATTTATTCATAATCAGGATCAGCTTCCTCGCCTTCGTCCTCGTCGTGTGGTTCTTTTGGTTCTTGACTCTCACTCCACTGGGTGACGTCATCGATATAACTCAAAATAGTAGCCACTGAAGTACTTTCTTTCTTACAATCCAAAGGTAAAAACTGTACCATACCAAAATCATCAACCAAGTTGGCAATTAACTTGTTCAATTTGGAAAATTTGGGGTTAAAATCGTCATTTTGCTTGCTCAACAATAAAGGATCCGGGTTCAAGAATTTCTTGAGCTGTTTCTTGCTGTAGTCATCCTTAATCAAATCAACCTTGGATAAGATATTGATATGTGGCAATTCCAACAAGATCATCGCAGACATGGCACTCAAGGCTCCAGAGAAGAACTTCGAGTTATCGATAATGAACGGAGCTTCCAACAAGTAGGTGGCACACAAATTGAAGTTCAACGATGACTGTAAGTGTTTGACGATGGCTGGTAATACCGGAACATGCGTGTATAATTCGATCTGGCCGGGACAATCGAAAATCAAGTACTCATCGTTGAAGTCACCGATCTGTTCGTCTAACCAGTCCAAATTATTCAACAAAAACTCGAAACAGTAGATGAGGCCACCGTTAGGACCCAAATCCATCTCCTCCATAACATCTTGTAAAGAAATCAAGTCTCTTATATCGATGGTGAATTCGTATTCTTTGGCCTCTGCTGCTGGGTCCAAGTTAACGATGTGTGCTGTACGTCCTATAGATTGCATATGCGATATTATGGAGTTGCAGAAAGTGGACTTTCCCACTCCAGCGGGACCTAACGCTAAAACTCCGACTCTGGACATATTGGTGTTGGTGGAGGTGTTGTATAATGTGATGAGGTAATGGTGTTTTTTCAGTTTTGATGTAGGGGCGTGCGCATACCTATAAATACTGAGCGCAGCGAAGTATTGAATAGGGAAGTAATATTGAGTAAACCTTAGTAAATCTCAGTAATGTTCACTACTATTCACAAATATTGATTAAAATTCACTAGATCCCACCAAACCTCCACTAAATCTCAGTAAATATTTAGTAATATTCACTAAACCAACCTCAGTAAACCTCGCTTTATCTCAGTAATATTCGCTGCGCTCAGTATTAAATGAGATTATATAATCAACACTCCATTTAGAGTATGTGGTTAACTACTAATCAATACTACTGGCAGTTCATATACGATATAGAGAATGTCATATCAGGTTGGTATAGATCTTAACTTAGTTACTAGAGGCAATTTTGGTCAATTCCTCTACTTGAATCTACTGATGCCAATATACTGCATATAACCTTCATAATTAGATTATATGCAGCTACGCTCATAGCTCTCTCAGTATCGATACCTACCTGGTCATTATTGAAATGATAGTTCATACAAAAGTTAGCTGCTCTAGCTAATGAAAAACAATTCTCTTGGTGATAACTTAGTTATTACCGACAATTTTGGTTAAACATTAGTTGAATCTACTGACGAAATTGTCCTGCATATAAATAATATATAGAGAGAACCCTCCAAGAACCTTAAGTTAGATAATTTGCAGCTTTAAATACTCAAAGAACTATTCGCTTCGCTCATAGTTCTAAGTGGCGATGATATCACTATCGGACCTACACCAGCAGTTATCATAATCGTTTTCCATTTGGATCATGGCATCAATATGTTCTTCCACAAACAACTTTTCACATTGTTTCTTGATATTGGGAATATTTTCTCCACGATACACCTGAATATGAATGTATCCATTGATTGTGTTGGAAGAGTTAGGCCAGAATCTGGGCGTGGTGAAGGATTTGATTCCTCTGATCTGGGTGATGTTGTTCAATACCGATCTGATTTTGTTTTCCTTGTCATTGGTCAATTTCAACAAAAGAGTCGAGCCAGTCGATTTAATTAACGGTATAGCAGAAAAGAAAATGAGCACGGCAATGATGATGGATGCTATAGGATCGAAACCGTCCCAATTGAAGATTTTCGTGAGAATCGTGGAGATCACCACTCCAACAGACCCTAAAGTGTCTGCCAATATATGGAGAAATATCCCCTTCATATTATCATTCATGCCCTCGTTACATTCTTCGTTAGAAGGAGAATGTGAGTCGGAATGGGAATTTGAATGGGAATTGGAGTCGGAATGGGAATGGCTCTCGGTATGTGAATGGCTCTCGGTATGTGAATGGCTCTGGGTATGAGAGTGTCCATGAGAATGTCCATGTCCATGTCCATGGCCATGGTCATGACCATGATTGAAAGCAAATATCCCCACCAAATTAACCAACAACCCCAAAATAGAAACGATTATAAGCTCATTCGTTTTTTGCAAGACTATAGGATTCCATAATCTACCAATTGCTTCAAAAACAATACTACCACTGATTCCCACAAGAAGGGTACCGTTAGTGAACCCGGCCAAGATCTCAAAGTTCTTCAACCCGAATGGAAACTTACCGTTAGCATTAATCTCATTTTTAGATAATATACCAGCCAACAATCCTAATGCCAACGAAGTACAATCTAGAGCCATATGCAACGAGTCGGAAAGTAAACCCAATGACTTGGATCTGAATGAATATAATAATTGAACAAACATAAACGTAGTATTCAACAACAAAAAGTTGAAGATAGCACGAGTATCTGAATGGCGAAGCAACTCCTTAAGAATCGACGTGGAAACGAAGGTCTCCAGCGATTCTTCAACAGGAAGGTCATATGATCTGTCGACCTTGATAAGTAGTGGAGACACCAAGTCTACGATGGTTGAGAAACTCACGCTTTTTGAAGCTAGCACATATTCCAATGTGGTGGAAAGGATAGAAAGAAGACATGGAATAAGTGGAGACGCCTTCAAATCACTATCGTGGAGAGACACAATAAATACCAACGATGCAGCCACGTTTACTCCAATGATACTGATACTGATAGAATCGGATAAGTTACCAGAAACCAACAAAGCAAACCCTGAAGCAATCAAACCCGAGAAAAGCACAAAATAATCCAAGCTTGCAATAGTTGTAGCGATCGACGAGAGCACAAACCTTTTGAACAAGATTTTGAATGCAACCACAACCAATATATACATCGCCAATGTTGTCACCACGCCCTGGAGATCTGGAGCATTATAGATATCCAAAACCACAGAAATCAACGAGTATGGATTGAACTGGTTCAAATATAAGCCTAGAAGAAGAACCGAGAGTCTATTGATGGAAATAACATGCGATGAAAAATACACCACCGAGACAGCTCCAATCAAGTACAGCGTCACCACCAACGAGCTTTTCGTAGAAGTATCGGATACTTGAGATTTTGAATTCTTGACGAACCTCAGAATGAATCTCAGAATAAACCTCACCAACAACAAGAAAACACACGCTAGAAATACCAGAACGCTCACCAATGTAGATACGTAGTTCAACGAGGATACCGAAGTAGTAGGAATGAATGCTAGACTACTGGAAAGTAGAATACTGGGAAATGTAATGAGTACGGGAAGCGTACCGACAAGTTTGGAGAGCAACGGCCCCAGATCTACTCGGAACTGATTTGTCTTCTCTATTTTCTCAGACGGCGTAGGATAAGGAATGTTGGAATTGCTAGGCACCGACGGGTATGGAATGTTGGATTTCTCCACCGGGTATGGATTATGAGTTGATGAATGTGTGTGAGATGACGGATATGGGTTAGATGAAGAATATGGAGCGTTGATTCCTAAGGGGTTGGTCTCACTAAATGGTTCAACAACACCATCAAAAGTCCTGGAATCTCCCTGGATACTTGAGACACTGCCGCCAAACGAAAAGGCCTTCGGTATTTCCAAATCTTCGTGGTTGTGATTATCCCGTTCTTCAGGATCAGGAGTTCTGAACGGCTGGGCCTGGCCATCTAGATGCGAATTTGAAGCATGGCTCGCGTGTGAATGTGTGTGTGCCATTACTTTCGTATATACAGGGAGCGGTAGGGAAATAAGGTTCTAATTAATAGTGGTGGTGATATTGCCAGCAACCTCTATAGAAATTCAGCGACTCGCCTGGTTATTATGGTTGAGTATGTGCAGGATAACACGCGAAGCGAAGTGTTATGTGCAGTACACAAGTTTTGTAGCTCCCCTAGGTCTCGCTAAATATCACTAATTGTACCGAATTCTCGCTAGTCCTCACTCAAGATCTCACTAACTCTCGGTAATTCTCACTAATCTCACTAAATGTCTCGCTAATCATCGCAAATTCTCACAAACTCTCACTAAACCTCGCTTAAAATCTTAATTCTCACTAATTTGCACCTCATTCAATCCAATATTCTCTAATTCACTCTCTAATACTCTCCAATTCTCCCTAGTGACTCAGTATTTGCTCAGGATACAATATCAACCTTTTAAACTCGTTTAATCACAAATTCTTCGCTACGCTCAGTATTTCTACATTCTCACCTATTTCTACCCACAATTACTAGGAA
Organism: Fermentozyma sake; assembly: GCA_003243815.1. NCBI lineage: Eukaryota > Fungi > Ascomycota > Pichiomycetes > Serinales > Debaryomycetaceae > Fermentozyma > Fermentozyma sake. The sequence goes on along the minus strand of QELA01000006.1, from coordinate 901,248 downwards.
CTCTACAAAATGTTGGTTCTCGGGATACTAACTCTCCGGAAACAACTCTTTAAAGAATATATGTCTATTTAGAATATTTGGAAACAAAAAGTAGGGTAAGATAAATCTGAAGAAGCACTCCACCAACGGCTCCTTGCATTTCTAGGTGTATAACGGGGGAATAAATATTATAAAACAGTTCTTTCGACTTATTTGATCATTATGGCAAGAAAGAAGAAAATTAGAGACAATTGGACAAATTAGATGGAGTCATTTGATAAAGTGGACAATACCAGTAGAATGGTGTCATATTAAATGTCCCTCTATGGAGTCATATTAGACCCTATCAGTGGATTCTCTCACTAAATTAACTCATTTTAAATGACCCTAGCAGTGGATTCTCCCACTAATGTCTCTAATATGACCCTAACAGCCTCCTCTTCTCTCTAATTATTGAACAACAAAATCTTCAACATCAAATCTCTTAGCGGAAATACCCATCTTTCCAATATAATCCTGAGCATCAGCTCTCATCTTTTCACTGGTGGCAGGGGTCCATTTCAATTCCTTGGACATGATTTCCACGACACCATCTACGGCACTTAAAGCTTCTCTAGCATTCAAGAAAGCCAATCTGGTTCTTCTGGCTAAGAAATCAATAGGAGTTCTGATATATTCGTATTTCAACGAGTATTTCAATTCAGCAATAGTGAATGGTTCATCGAAGGATTGGTAACTCAACTGGTTTTCAACAGAGGCCGTTGTGTCAGAGGGACTGAATGATTTGCTGGCAGCCAATGTGATTGGCAACTTGTTGTAGTCAGATTGTTGGTATAAGTCCAAGATTAACGATGATCTGGAACCGTAATTGTGCGACAAGTGTTTGGCCAATTTTAATGGAATTCTGTATTCGTGGATCAATCTGGCGGAATAGTTCTTTGAGTAGTCGTCACCACCAATCAACATTATCTTGTTGGTTTGACACGGTAAAAGCTTCTTACCATCAAAATCAAAAGAATTTACTAAGGTGTCGACGGTTTCCTCGGCCATTTCTCTGTAGGTAGTCCATTTACCACCCGAAATGGTGACAAGGTTAGAAGGAGACTTTGTGATCAAATGGGAACGAACCAAACCCTGGGTAGAGTTAGGGTCGGCATCCTTTCCTTTTGGCATCTTAGAAGGATCTCTCACTAAAGGACGGATTCCTGACCAGGCAGAAAGAACATCATCTCTCTGGACTGGGAAAACAATATACTTTTGTAATTCTTTCAAAATATCCTGGATTTCTTCTTCAGAAGGAATAGGGTTTTCAGGGACAGATTTAAGAGGAGTATCGGTAGTTCCAGCAAGAACTTTACCTTGCCATGGTAAGAAGAACATGACACGGCCATCAGAAGTAGAAGGATCAAGCAATCCCATATCTCTTGGACAATAGTATTCAGGAAGCACAATATGGACACCAGAAGATGGAACCACCATTCTTGGAGGTTGAGGAGTCTTTGGAGGTAATCCTTCAGGATCATTGTCCATTTCCAAGATTTTATCAGCAAAAGGACCAGTAGCATTAACGACAGAGGTAGCATTAATAGTGTAGATTTCTCCGGACTCCAAATCCTTAGCTTTAACACCAGTCAACTTTCCTTGTGGATTCTTCAACAATTGTTCTACATTAAAGTAGTTTAATACGGTAGCACCATTTTCAACAGCAGTAAGAGCCAAAGTAGCATTCATTCTGGCATCATTAAACGTACCGTCATGATAAACACATGTAGCCTTCAAGTTAGAATCATCCATCATTGGAGCCATAGCAGCAGTCATTTCTCTGGAGAAAATGGTCGAGGATCTCAAGTTTTGATGGCCTGCAAACCAATCGTACATTTTGCAACCCATGAAGAAATAAGGTACTTGCCACCATTTGTAGACTGGAATCATGATAGGCAAGATGGAACATAAATGAGGAGCGGTTCTAAGCATATTACCTCTCTCGTTCAAAGCTTCAATAACCAAATCTAATTGGGCCTTGGACAATTGGAAAATAGCCTTTTCCAAGTAACGAACCCCACCGTGAGCCATTTTGGTAGATTTGGACGAGGTTCCAGCAGCGAAATCGGTTTTCTCCAACATACACACGTTCAACCCTCTGGTTGCGGCATCAACTGCTGTACCAGTACCGGTAGCACCACCTCCAATAATCAAGACATCGAAATTCTTCGTCTTGTTCAAGTTTTCCACCAACTCAGCTCTAGAAGGAGGCGGTTTGGCGACACTTTTGGATAATGGTTTATAAGAGTTTGATAAATCTGCAACGACAGGAGGACGAACAAAATCCAAATAGATTATAGTCCCACCAACCAACGAGGCGGATGTAAGAGAGATCTTACCAATAGTTGATTTAAGAAATCTCGACATTGTTTGTGGTCAGTGAAGTAAGTTAAGTAAAATCACAACAATTCCAGTGTTTGAATAAATATGCTAAAAGAATAGCAAAAATACGGCAGCAACTTAGTCAGTAGCGGCAGCAACGAAGTCAAAGACAATAGTGATGAACAGAGTCGGGAGCTTCGGAAACTTCAGTAACACGAGTCGAAATAGATGAATAAAAAGTGTAGAAAGCCAAAAAAAATCAGTAGCAGAGAATTAAATGGTTCTGAGAATTGGTTCTGAATTTTCAGATTTCGGCCAAGGACGATTACGAAGGATGGTTTAAATACGGGGATTTAGAGATGAAGTGGCGAAGCAGAGTTATATGTGATGGATCTATATATGAGTACACTACGGAGTTCAGTAATTGTTTAATTTTTCTCTAATACATCTAAATCTTCAAAATTTACTGAAGACTCGATGACTTGCTATAAACACTATCTATAATGAAAAGAACAATATTAGCAATGGTCAAATTTTCGCAACAATGCGAGTGTCTGAAATGGTAACGAGGGTTCCTGATTGGTTCTGAATACTGCCCCACTGGAGACGTGACTTAGTAACTACATAAGGCGACCTCCAGCGACCCATGGCCACAAATACGCCATGGCTCGAACCATTTGATTTTTCATTTTCAACGCTCCTTTCCTCGGTATTTTTCCGGATTTCGGGCAAATGCCGGGTTGAGGGAGAGAAAAGAAGAGACACAAGTAGAGAGATAGGTAGATAAGTAGACAACTAGACAACTAGACAAGAGGATAATTAGACAAGAAGATAAGTAGATAAGTAGATAACTTGACAAATAGTTGACTTGACGAATCTAGTTGTCTCTATACTTCAAACGCGTTGTCACTGGTGAGAATGTGAATGCGAGTCCGATGATTCTCAATTGAAATAGATTCTAGAACTGTTTTACCGAGACTGTCTAATTAGAACAAGTTTTCTATAAAAACCTCTCGTCATTAGGTAGAGATTACGCCTCTCTCATCATCCGTTTGTGTACGGCTATTTTATGACTATATTTCGCGATCTGTTCTCTTTAACCTCTCAGGTGAGGTTGCATTGGCGCATGGTGGGGCTCAGTGGTAAGGGTCGAGAAATAATCACAGAATTCAGGAACGTTTTTGGTATAGAAGCGTGAATTAGGGAAAGTAGGGGTAAATTATGGATAGTAGGGTAAATTATGGATAGTAGCGGTAAATTATCTATATCTAGTGGCTTAACTTATCTATATCTATGTATAATCCACTAAATTTTAGCCAATCTCTCGGAGATTTAGGATCTCACAGAGCTAATATAACTTTATCTTCCGGAATAATTATATATAATACCAAAGACTTCAAAAGTTGTGGAGGACTAATAGAATTGTGGAATATAACCAAAGTAACCTAAATTCTGTATCTTATCTTATGACTGTAAGTATCCTAAGGATCATATTATATTGGTACCTTAGTATGTATATTACATAACTATTTTCACAATCTTACATAATCCATTTTTATATTACGTAATCTTGATTTAACCGTTACATAATCTACATTGGGTTATTTCCGTTCGGAGGCGTATTTCATAATCAACACTCTCCTCTAAATATCATGTCGGAAGATTCAAATCTACAACATTTCAAGCTGATTGCCGGAATATCTGGTGATGAGGATGATGACAAGGTATTGCAGCTTTTGTCGTTTCATAACAATGACTTAAATAATGCAATCTCAGTCTACTTTGATTCTAAATTTGAATCTCTCCACGAACCTCCGCCAACTCCTCCCACAACAGCACTCGCTTCCAATGATATATCGCGTGCTCCATCAACCATAAATGATTCGCGTCAATTTGCAAACCTCCATCAACAAATGTTCTTAGATAACTTCATACCCAAATTACCTAAAGCGCCAAAAACATCCAACCATTGGCAGTTGGAATTGGGGATCCATCTGTCGCTTCTGGAAAAGAAAGAAGAGTCAGAATCTCCTGACTCTGAACCATTGACAGAATCGCCTGTTTCATCCTCGCCTGTTTCATCATCTCCTGCAAGAACTTTCTGGATACTTCTCCTCATAGTCCCAAATAGAATCTTCCAGTTTATCTTCTCTGCAATCAAGTATTTGCTAGGATATAACCTTTACGGGTCTAAGGCTGTTTCCACAAATATGTTTCCTCTGAAATTTGAATATGATATGTACAATCCAGCCTCAATCATTCCATGGGTTTCCAAATTGACTAACACTGATGAAGAAGATGTTACTGAAAAGGATCCCCTCGAGAAGGATCCCCTCGAGAAGGATCTCTCCGAAAAGGACACTACTTTACCCTATAATATCTACGACTCCAATTTCAATGATATCCATTCAAGAACCCAAAAGGAATACGTTTGGTTACTTGTTGTACTAGTAAACAATTCATCGTCATCAAGAGCATTCGTCCAACAACTTTTCACGCATCCTTCATTCTCCAAACTCTTCAATAACTCTACAGGGACCTATAAAGATACCCTTATATACATGAATAATGTTCAAACTGATCCTGAATCGTTTGAGGTTGCACAGACCTACAACGTCAAAAAGTTACCATACATAATGCTAGTTGGGAATGTATCCCCCAACCCTCAACAAACGCTCAACTCAATGTCTATTTTATACAAGTCTAATCTTTCCATAACTGAAGAATCTGCATCGATTGTTTCTCGCAAAGTATTGCACTTGCTCAACAAACTCTTGAACCAGTTTAATCCGCAGCTCATAACTTGGAAGTTGGACCAGCAGGAAATAGAATTTGCCCGTGCTATCAAACAACAGCAGGACGATGCATACCAAGAATCACTTCTTCGCGATCAGATCAAAAAGTCCCAGAAACATTCTGAACAACTAAAGAAATACTTTCTCTTCACTCTTCTCGAACTGGATTATTCAAACTCACTCTTAGGTTCTGATATTCGCCTTGCGATTAAGTTACCGCATGGTTCTAGAATAGTTGAAAAGTTTTCATCCTCTATCACTGCAAACGACTTGTATCTATATGTTGAACTAAAACTACTTTCCCATCAACATGAAAACGAAGACATCAAGGATCTCCTAGATGATATAGAGCTTCCTGAAAATATCAAACTTACGCATGATGTTACTCCTGAAAACTATTATCTTCGTTATCCTTGCAAACATGAGCTTATTCAACCGTTTCCTAAGAGTATAATCGCCAACTCTGAAACCGTAATCACTGAGGTTCCAGAACTCAAATCAGGAGCAAACTTACTTGTAGAATTCAAAGAAGAGGATGAAGATGAAGATGAAGATGAAAATGAAAATGAAAATGAAAGTAATGAACACTAAAGATAAAGTGATATTAGTAAACACTTAAGTGAAGTAATGGGCACTAATTTATACGTAAAATTATTAACTTATAAAGTATTTTGCTGGAACAAAAAGTCATCGAAATCACAATATAATCAACTACTAACTAGGAACTTAACTATCTGTAGCTATAATGTCTGGAACTCAACAAACTAGCAAAGAAGCATTGAATTGCATACCCCTAAACCTTACCAGGTTAATTTTGTATCTAAGTTTTTGTATTAAAACTACAATAGATAGGTACTGAAGAGTTGGACGTCCATGTCCTAAATTGATATTGGGTCGTGCGTCAACCATAATATCTCATTTTGCACCAATTAACATATGTTGAGACTGCTTATGAGTCCTTCCTAATGCATAGAAAACGATAAGGGATCCCCAAAATAGTCACCAGCGTATGTTCTAGATTTAGATAGGAAATAGTCTCAACAATTAGATTAGCTTTAGCGGCGTGGATGTTTAGTTGGTGACTTTTGTTCCAGACCAACAAGAATCTTCTCCCAAATTATCTCCTAAATTATCTCCAGAATTCTATAAAATAATAAGCAACGAATATCCCTACATATCAACATATCAACATATCAACATATATCTCAAACTGTTCATATCTATTCATACTTCGTCAGTATAACTTCGTAACTCTCACCCTTCTAGAAGGCACGTGACTAATTCTAACATTCCATTACACAAAGTAAAGTCGAAATTTCTTGGATTTCTATCATTCATTTTCAGAAAGAACTTATCGACGAACACCAACAAGGATCGCTAACGCTTGTAAAAAGAACGAATCGTCCCTCTAAGCGTGATATTTGAATTCTAGAGACTTTCTTTAGTTGTCACAATTGAAACCACGCAAAAACACTCAGTCGTTGCCCAATAGCCCCTCGCTGTCAATTTAGATAAACTTAGACAGCTATTCATAGAACAGAGAAGTGCTAGTATTGTGAACTGCTAGATATCATTAAATTACTGACGAACTAGAAGATATCACTAATTACTGAAAAACTAGAAGATATCACTAAATATCACTAAATTACTGACGAACCACTATCTATCACTAAGTATCACTAAATTACTGACTACTATCTATCACTATACTCTCCTAATTGATCTATTATGAGTCGCCAATCAAGATTAGAAGCAGAGAAGCTTTCGATAATCCAGAAATCCATGTCTCGTGGAAGATCAGCATCGCCATCCAAGTCAGGAAACAATTCTAGATCATCTTCAACTTCAAATGACGAGTTCAACAAAGACTTGAAGTGGTCAATTACCAACCACGATCCCCTGGAAAGAATCAACAATCCAGACGCAACAAATGAAAATGACGACGGATCGTTGTGGGATAACGAAGTTAGTGACGAAGAACATATCAGCGACGATGATACTAATGAAAAATTCCAATACGATGACACAGGAAATATCTTGCCCAACTATGCGTGTCATGATGAGAAAATCAACGAGATTTCCACGATATTGGAAAACTCAAACTTAAGCGACCAGTTGACGATCAAGAAATTGGAAGAATTGACTGCCAATGAACGTGCATTTGCCAATGCTAAGAATATTGGCACTCTGATCGATAAAGAAGCTTTGGAAAAACTTACCTTGGATAAGCACAAGCTTACGGGCCTGGACTCTCTTGATTTGAACAGATCGGACCAAGATGTTCTTGCTAGAAAACAAAAGTTGGAAAACTACCAAGCATACAGAAGAAAAATCATCCACCAGGAAAACAGTAGCAACTCTGGGGATGGCCTTCATTCCGTTATTTCTCCAGTGTCACCTCCACCTACGGGAGAAGATTTCAAACCCGAAGACTCGGAGGCTGATAACAAGGATTTCTTGGTGCCGTATACCTCGGAAGTGGAAGACAAGTTGGACTCCGAGTTTGCGTTCAGATTGAACGAAACTATAAAGGAAGGAGACGTCGACTCCAACAAATCTCAATCCAGAATCATCCAAACCATCACAAGAGGAAACTTTTTCCAGTTGATCAATCCAAATATCAAACCCAAGATGTTCTTGGTTTGTATGGACTTTTCGCCCGAATCGATCTTTGCTCTTGAGTGGTGCTTGGGTACCGTCTTGGTGGACGGTTCGGTGCTTTTCATTGTGTATGTAATTGAAGAAACTGACAATAATCACCACTTGAAGGGTAATACGGCCAACGAGAACACCAGAGAAACCTACAGATTGAACATGTTGAACAAGGCCAAACAACAAGTGTTGAATTTGTTGAAGTTGACCAAGCTCCAGATCCATATCGTAATTGAAATCATCCATCACCCTATTCCAAGACATTTGATTTTGGAACTTATTGATAACTTGCAGCCTACGTTGGTTGTAGTGGGATCCAAGGGCCAGAGTGCACTCAAGGGAGTCTTGTTGGGCTCGCTCTCCAACTATTTGGTTACAAAATCGTCAGTTCCTGTCATGGTTGTGCGTGAAAAGTTGAAGAAGATCAATAGATTCAAGTCTGGATCGTCAGTTTTCTCAAATAACATCAAACCATTAACGTTATCTGAAGCCAGAATCGATTAGATCTGAATCGAGAGATCTTGAGAACGATACATCTTAAGAATCGATAGATAATTGTCCTTCATATTGCTTTCTGTCCATGCACGTGCCAGCTTTTGATATTCACTTCTTTACTTCCGTAGTCGTTTTATTAACAATTTTTTATGTTTCTTGGACGACATCGGTTTTCAATTCTCATAAACCATAACAATGTTCCATTTATTCCCCAATCTATATAAACCTGATGAAAAAATTAATGTAGCCTTGAATTGCAACCATAGTAATTTGGTCTAGATTCTTCAGATACCCATAAAAATAATAACCGTGGCTGTATAAATATCCATAATCCGTAATACTCCCATAATTGGGTTAATATGATCTCATAATTGTGCCAATATGATCCGATAATTGTGTCAATATGATCCGATAACTGTGTAATTGTGTCATATCCGAGTAAACCTAATAATCATTATAAATATGTCATAACCGAGCAAACTAACTCAATATAATTCTGTCGGAACTGAATCTAATACTCAATAATATAATTCTGCAAAACTCCGAGCCGTGAATCGCTTGTGACAATCAGCACCTTGTCCTGGACATTTTGGCGGTGCATATAACGCAGGGTTGGCTATGGTTAATCCAGAAGGAGTTGCCTTTGTTCGTTTTGGTCTGTTCCCTATATTCTTAACACATCTTCCACAATAAGTATGGCCACATTTTGCTACAAACACACGTTTGGAGAGGTCGATATCAATCTCAGAACACAAAGAAATACAAAACCATGGAGCCTGGACTCGATACTGCTTTGCATACTTCTCAAGACGAAGGTTATACCTCGGATCCGGCCGGAAATCTGACGGTATACCCTGGCCCAAGGTTATTCCACATAACTCACAACATATTTGCGATTCAGGTGTGATATTATTAACATAGCCTTGAATCTCCTTTGCAGAGATTTCTTTCTTCTCCTGAAACTGCTTCTTGTTGTATAAGCTTTCGCTCTTGAGACGAGTATCCACTGCTTCATCCGTCTGCTGTTCAATTCTGGCCAAAATCGAGCCGTCAACGGCGTCAGAATCGGCATAAGGATTGAACTGGATACTGTGGAGGCCAGAATCAAATCTCAATCTGTCTAGTACTTGTTCTCTGCTCTGGAACCTGGTCGGCCGTCGTTGGCCCTGCTGGTCATTATTGTAATAACGAACAAAGTTTTCGGCATTTCTCATTATACGTCCATACATGAGGCGCATGGCAGAACTGATGGGGGCGTTAGGAGGTTGTCTTGCTATGGGTCGTTCGTTTACTATTTGTATATCATCATCATTTTGAGTCTCTGGAGAGTTTGTGAATTCATTTCTGGAATTATTTCCTCCAGAGTTGAGTTGTCTTCGTAAAGGGGGAGGGTTGGGATTTGATCCTGTGATTAAAATATCGTCATCTTCTGATTCTACTTCTATTACTTCGCTGGGGGTACTTTGCTCCTGGCGCAGTACAGCCTGTCGTATTCTGGCGGGTGTGGGATTTGGTTGTTGGAGATTTGGGAGTTGGATATCCTCTGCATTCGAATAACTAACGTCATCGTCGCTTATTTCAACAATACTGTCGTCAACTGTTTGGGGTCTGTCTCCCCTTAGCGGCTCTCCACTCATAGTGGTACTCCTTCCAAGCTTGTTGGACAGAGTCGCTGAATTGTGCGGATCTTGTGTCTCCATATCAGTGGAATTTGGCGGCTCAGTGGCAAGAAGAAGTGTGGTTGCTTTGTAATTGTGTGGTAAGCAATAGTGCGCTGCAATCTTGAGTTGAGGTCTCTAAATTTTGCCTCAAGATTGCGGTATGGATGTCAGAATATTTGCGGTAATGATGTTTCTTGATTTCCTATTTAGGAAGTAACTAAAAAATGCATTTAAAGAGCTTATATGGAGATAAATTACATACATTAACTCCCAAGTTCGAGATCCTAAACCATTGATTTTCTCAAGATATAGCTATCTGAAATTACTATTAGTCATTACTGACATTTATCTAGACAGTTGTTTTATTATATTATACAAAAGGAATTGTTAGGATCGATGATCTATGCATACTTAGTCGACAAACGTCAACGTGTGAAAAAATGAACTGGAGTAATCCAATTACTTCTTTAATCCACTTCTGATGTAACGACCAACAACGATACAATGGTCTCTTTCATAAGGTTCCAAGGTTAATTGTTCTAAAGGCTTGATTCTTTCTTCTCTCAACTTTTGGACTTCTCTGGCGAAAACAGTTTCGGCATCGACGGTAGAGTCAATACAGTTGGCCTTGATGGAGATAACAACGGTACCTTGATCCTTCAAGAAAACATGAGAGTTCAACCCAATAATACGGGCTTGATCAGGTTGGGCGACATCGGCAAAGACGGCATCAACCATACCAACCAACATACGGTACTTTTGAGGATGACGGGCATCGTCAATGATAGGAATGACGTTAGGTCTCTTCTTGGCCATACCGATCAATTCTCTACCTGGTCTGTGAGCGAACTCAACAGCGTAGACAACACCTTCTGGTCCAACAACGTCAGAGACGTGGGAAACAGAGGTACCGGAAGCGGCACCCAAGTACAAAACCTTCTTACCTGGAGAAATACCTAATTCGTCAATACCACCCATGATACCGGCAGCCAACTTGGATCTGAAAGGATTCCAGACACGGTATTCGATCTTGGTTGGAGCACCACCTTCTTCCTTGGCTGGCTCTTCAACAGTGACTCTCTTTTCACCGTAGACAGATTCACCTGGAGCGATGTTTCTGGTGACCAATAAATCTTCCTTACCTCTGGCAATGAAGACACCGGCGTGTCTGTGTGGTTCAATGACAACCTTGGCACCACCTCTGGCACCACCTCTAGCACCACCACGGCCACCTCTGGCACCACCACGTCCGCCACGGTCACCAAATCCACCACGGCCACCTCTGGCACCACCACGTCCACCACGGTCACCGAATCCACCACGTCCACCACGGCCACCGAATCCACCACGTCCACCACGGTCAGAACCACCGAATCCACCACGTCCACCACGGTCAGAACCACCGAATCCACCACGGCCACCACCACGGCCACCAAAACCACCACGACCACCACGGTCACCGCCTCTACCTCTTGGAGCAAATGACATTGTATATAGAGAATTTAAGATTGAATAATATAAGAATCAAGTCTTAAAGTTTGCACTGAAGATGAATATATTTTAAAAGTAGATTGCAGAAAAATTTTCTTCGATGGAGAATTCTTTGATGGACGGGTAATAGTGCGATTAGGTAATAATTATTTGGTTATGTATGGTGTGCTTAGTCAGACTTGCATATTTCAAAATTGCAAATGTCGACAACTTCATCTAGCCATAGAATAGTTAGATTAAGATATAGTCTCATTATAACAACTTATATATATTAACACCATATATAGCTAATACATGAGACTTTTTTGCGTCCAAAACGGATATATACAATGAATTATACTAGATTAAAATTAAAAACCAGAAAATTATGATATTAAACAGGTGTATTTTATATTCAACACAAATTGAGTAGTAATAAATGGTATCATAAGAATCCTGACATTTATAGCTATCTCTTAATTATATTATATTCTACTATGTACTAACAATAATGTACACAAACTGAGCATATAGGTGTAAAGACTCCCTCATCAGAGATGCCCATCATGCGGCTCAGATTTTGGCGCGCGAATGTGGAGATAACTCCGAGATGTTGTTCATTTATCGATCTAAGCAATTTACCCCATACTTCTATTATTGATGCTAACAGATGTAATTGTGAGCAAGCGGAATGTATATTATAAGAAAATCTGTACATATTAGAAAATCCGTTATTTAAATTGTGAGATTGGGCTCTCTCAACATTACCCATGTAAAGAAACCACTCAAATATGAATCAAATCTCACATAGTTAATGATAAGAATCTCCAGATATCAATAAGTACAAATATGAGCTGCTGTGAGAGCGATAAATCATAAATGGCTAGTAAGCTGTCAAATGTATGATATTCTACGATATGAGATGCTTCGGTTAATCTAAGCGATGAATAGTGAGCTACGAGAGATGGCAGTTCGAAAATATGGCGAGTCCTGGGTAAACGTGTGGACTTATTCTTGCCCCAGTTTTGTTTTCTTCCACAATGAGCTCTCGTGATGTTTTAGACCATTAATATCAACATATATTAGCAAATGATGGCACATATTCGCCGGTTCGAGTAGTAGTGAGTGACAAAAAGAGAACAAGATTGAAGTGCCGTGAAACTCTCATTTTATATAGCTCACCTATAATTACTATGGTTTAATCTTCCTGATAATTTGGTTCTAGCTTCACTAGCTAATCTCAGCCAACTAAAACAGTAGTGCAAAGATTCAATCTGAACTATTTCAGTTGGAGAATTAAAAATTTGCAGCCATTATTAGAACAATTGTCACTTTTCTATTCTCGCTATCCGTTGGTATTCACTTTAGAGTAGCTATGTTACACTCACACTTCAATATAAAAAGGCAAGTTCCGGAACTATATAATTAATTTCACCAACCCTAGGAATTTGATAGAAGTACTGAACCATGGTCCATGCTCTATGAGCTATGTCCTATTATACTGGCCCTTGATCTATAATGTATGATTTGCCAACTCTTTGTTGATATCGTCAAGTTTGCTGGCAATACCATCTTATCATCCACCAACTCTACTATCGTATATTACAACTTATTTACTATATCATCCATTATAACACCTGAGAAGCTAAGAGAGTAAGTAGAAGTTACCACTTTTCTTATACTAAACTCTGATTACTTTCCGGCTTAATTGAGACACATGGCCCTGGACACTAAATCTCATTAGTTATACAACTTACTAGGTTTATCCTGCTTCAAATACCAGAATAATAACCACCTCAAGATATTTATGTCAGACTATTTGCGACAACGTTATTTTCGACAACTTTATTTGCGACATTATTTACGTCAATTTTATATACACTCTTTATTATATGCACACCAATGATACTCCCAATTTAGCCTCACGAGGGAGTGGGATCCATGATCAAAAGTGTTGAAACAAATCTTAAACCAATCTTGAAACAAAACATTTAAAAGTACCACAACCCCTGCATTTCCGTAATATACCTAGCAACTATAACCTGGCTAGAATTTCCGAAACTACAAGTCTCCATCTATATTCTCAACAGAGTGATACCGTTTGCCACATAATCTAACTCTTTATCTCAGTTATCTACACATCTGACAACAACTTACCGCCATGATGAGTAAAGTACCAATTATCGTTCTCGGGACGTTAATAACAGGTGCTGCCAACTCGTTATTCACCAAATTCCAAGATAATCAATGTGTTCATAATTGTAGTGACCCCGATGTTTCCCAACATCAGTACTTCAACCAACCAGCTATTCAAACCATGCAGATGTTTATTGGTGAATTCTTTGTGATTGTTGCATACTATTTCATCTACAGACCCAGGTTTTCTAGACTGGACTACACTCCTATTGAAGATGGGCCCAAGACTACAGAACGACTCTTCCACTTTCCAAGCAAGTTGGCCATAGTGGCGTTTTGTGACTTGTGTGCTACTACGTTGTTGAATATCGGTTTAATTTATACCCCTGTGTCTGTCTACCAGATGATGAGAGGATCGGTGGTGTTATTTGTTGCATTTTTGTCGGTGATATTCTTGAAGAGAAGAATCACTAAATTGGAATGGATCTCGTTATTTTTTGTGAGTTTGGGTGTGGCTATCGTGGGGATGAGTGGGATGATCGGTACCAAGGTTGATGCGGAAGTCGTATCGTCTCCTTCTGCGAATGCAGCTACGGAATCGGCGTTGCTTGTATTTGGAATCTGTCTTATTGTATTTGCAACGCTTTTGCAATCGTTTCAATTTGTAATTGAAGAACACGTTTTAAGTAGCCAAGATATTATCCCTATGAAAATCGTATATTCCGAAGGGTTCTATGGTTTGGTGATTATCGTTGGTGCAATGATAATTCTCAATTTTGTCATTGGTGCTATCCAACCACCCTCTCAATTCGAACGTTCTCCTTTCAATGTTGTTGAATCGTTCTCTCAAGTGTTCCATAACAAAAAGGTCATGTTGTCATCTGTGTGTATCATGATCTCGATATCTTCGTTCAATTATTTTGGTGTTACAATCACCCATTTAATCTCGGCTACTTCAAGATCCACCGTCGATACATGTAGAACTTTGATTGTATGGCTCTTGGCCATTTTCATGGGATGGGAAGCTTTCAATTTCTTGCAGTTTGTTGGTTTTGCTATCATGGTATTTGGTACGTTGTGTTTTAATGGAGTTTTGACTCCAGAGGAGTGGGAATTCGTTCCAAGGGGATTGAAAGAAAATTCATAAATTCTGAGCAAATACTGAGCAAATGCTGAGCAAATACTGAGCAAATACTGAGCGCAGCGAAGTATTTGTGATAGTGGAGATTTGGTGAATCAATTCTAAAATACTGAGCGAAGCGAAGTATTTATTATTCGTAGACATCTGGTGAATCCTACTGAATACTGACACTGAACAAATAATGAGCGTGGTGAAGTATCTACATCGCTACACTCAGTATTTGTGCTAGTGGAGATTTATATCTCTAATCCGTCAAGTCTGTCATATATCTTAATACTTTGCATACTGAATACTGAAAACTAAATAATGAACAAAACTTCACTAACCTCAGTAGATTTAGTAAATCGTAGTAAATATTAGAGAAGATTTAGTGAATCGTTCTTAAAACTGAACACTGAACACTGAATACTGAACATTGAACACTGAATACTGAACACTGAACACTGAACACTGAACACTGAATACTGAACAAATACTTCGCTACGCTCAGTATTAGCTCTCCATATCTCGAAAGTCGTGTACGTTGCCCATTTACAAACTCCACCAGTCCACTCAATAAAATGCCGATTTGCCACTCCTGACAACGACCCTAACAAACATATACAACAATGGTATGTAGTTGATAGATCATTAGAATTGGGTCTATAGCACTCCCTGGAGTACTCTCTGGAGCACCCCCCTGGAGCAGTTCGACCTTTTTAATTGTCTCAAATATTCATCATTACTAACATTTCAGTCCTTAAGGCTCGTCCCAGAAAATAACCAATTATCATCAATAAGCTCCACCCAATATGGTGAGCCGGCAGCGCACGCTCCTGGTTTGCAAGATATCTTAAAAAACCAAGAAGGTCCAATTAATTTGGCGTCCAAAATAAATAACCGTCATCCATTGGAAGCTAGAATATCCGGCTGGGAACAAACACAACATGAGACAAAGTTAGAAACATACAGAAGAGTGTTTGGATCCGGAGAACCAATCAAGAGAACCATGGAATTGGAAATAGTAGAAGCTACTGATTACAAGCCTAGTGTGTTGGGAGGTTCAGATAGTATGCACAGAGATATTTTGATGAACAAAGACACCTCGGTAGATTGGGAGGATATATACCACGGAGGATTTGAAGGAGGCAATCAGGTGAAGGATTTCCATTCAGAAATGGAAAAGAGAATGAATATGTGAGATATGAGATAGTTAGAGACAGGGACGGAGACGGAGGGATTTATATGAAATGAGTTAGAGATGACGAATAGTGTTCAATAATGAATAACTCTAGAGAGTAGTGGTCGGTGCTGCAACGTGGCTAGTACTGTCACTTCGGTTATTGCTGTTACTATGGTTTATATATATACAATGGTTAATACTGCTACTATTTGGTGGTTCTTCTTCCACTATTCGATGGTTTTTGGCGATTATCACCTCCACTACTTGGTGGTTATTACTGCCACTACATAATTATCACAACTTCTTGTCTTTTCCACTGTTTGTTTCTCTATACCTTAACTTCTCGCCGCTGCTACTTCATAAATTATCTTTCACTTTCCTATCATATCTATCAATTTCTACATGAGATCTATTATAGATAAGTGAATACCCACTACAATATAAAATACGTTATAAACAAGTTATAAACACGTTAACCAGAATTGTAGATCATTATATGGTTCAGATCAGTACCCAATCCATACCTGAGTCGCAACCATTTTTATCAAATATCAACATTTTGACGCCGCAAAAATTGCATTATCAAGCCCTATTCTTACTATAAACGATACATAGCATATCCGTACTTTGTAGCAGATTGTCACCAGCATTCATCATCCTAGTTCGTCCTCCATTTTGGTCTCCAGCTCTCCTCCAGCTCTCCTCCTCCTCCGCGTCCTCTCGCGAAAAACTCATGAAAAATTTTCGATTCATACCTACAACTCTTCTCTACAAAAGTTTATCAACAACAACCAGAAATTAGCACAATGTTTCCAAGGACCCGTAAATCTCAATCTAGCGATAATGGCGGCAACGCCACCGGCGGCACCACTAATGGTGCATCGACCAACGGTATTAGCCCCGGCGTCGAGTCAGAATCGCCTATCAACTCAACCATTCCTCCAAACAAAGGAGGAAAATGTTATACAATGAACGAAGTATTTCAGGTTTGGTATGATAATAAAGAACAGATTTTGAATCCGGTGAAAGAGTTGCCTGTCAATCAGAACGAAAACTATAAATTAAGCAGACCTAACCAGATCTACCATTTAGATTTACAGCTGGACGCTTCGTCTACATCCTTGGGAAATGGACAGAGTTACGATAGCAGTATAAATACCAGTATGCATAATTTGTCAGAATCCGTGGATCAGTTGACGTTGAAGAATGTTCAGGTGGGCGACGAGTTGAGTCTGAGCAATGATCTTAACAGCGACCAATTGAATAATCAAAATGGTAACGTACCGTTATCGGCGGCGCATTCTGCATCCTCGGGAGGGCCTCCTCCAGGACTTTCGCATCCAGTATCGTTCCAAGATTCGACGATTCCGCTTCTTTCGTCGGATAGGATCGAATGGTACTACATTGATCCGTTAGGCACCGAACAGGGTCCATTTAATGGTGACATGATGCAGGAATGGTTAACTGGTGGATATTTGGACCTTGAATTGAGAATTAGAAGAAAAGAGGAATTCTCGTTCAAACCGCTCAAAGAGTTGTGTGAAAGCGTTCAGAACTATATCCAGCCATTCAAAGTCCCACTTCCTGACTTGTCTGTCCAGGTTCCTCAGGAACAACCTCCGCAACATTTCATTCCTCCGTTTGGGCAATCTCATTTGCAGCAATTGCCCCTACAACAGCAACAACAACAGGGCCAATTCCACCAGTTTTTGTCCAATGGTCCGGGACACTTGGGGGCAGCCAACATGCGTATGAATCCGTCTCTCAACTCGCAGTCCAACTTGTTTGGAAACGATTTTATCAATCCAGATCCATTTTCTCCATCTCCACTGGCCACAGGTTTCCAAAACACAGTCAATTCTGGTAACCAGTTCAACATTGATCCGATTCACCAGAACCTCGGCTTCAACAGTCCGCTCCATAATCATATCAACACCATGCCCTCTTTATTACAGCACCAAATCCAGCAACAACACCCTCAACCAACGTTGTCCAGAAACAACAGTGGCTGGGGCAATTTGGATGCTCCTTCGGGGTTGATTGGCAACAGCAACCCAGGCACTCCATCATCCGTCAATCCTGTAATGGCATCGCATATCCCACAGCCAGCGCCTATGTCTCCATGGATCTCTGGAGTCCAATCGCAATCAAGAGTTAGCTCTCCATTCATTCCAACTAATGATAAAGACTTGAGTACCCCATACTCCAGCAATACTACATCCGCAAACCACGACAATGTTTTGGATGATATTCATTCCTCGGTCGTTACTGATATTTTGGGCGAAAATAGTGAAGTATTTAAGGTCAATTCGCAAGAAAAGGCCAAAATTGCTGAGCCAGAATCGCAAGTATCTAGAGAATCTCAAGTATCTAGAGAATCTCAAGTATCTGCCGAATTGCTTCAATCAGTTCAGAAACAGCCACAGGCTCAACCAGCAAAACGAGCAGCTCAACATGCAGCTGAACAGGCTAAGGAAGCCGAAACTCTTCAAACTGAACAAGAATCTGCTCCTGTCACCGCACCAAAGGCTGTACCAGTCCAACAAACATTAGCACCATGGGCGTCAGCACAAACCACGCAAAACAACACTACTCAGAAACCTAGTTTGACTCTCAAAGAGATCCAAGCATTGGAAGCTGAAAAGTTGGAAAAGCAAAAGCAATTACAAAGCCAATTGAGAAGCGAACAGGCAGCAGCCAAGTCCTGGGCAATTGCCGACGAGCCAGAGGAAAAACCAGCACTTCCAGCAACCTCAGGCTGGGCTACCAATAACAAACCAGCCGTTGCCCAAAAGTCATTAGCAGAAATCCAAAAGGAAGAAGCCGAGGCTGCTTCTGCTAAGGCAAAGGCCGCCAAATCTGCTGCCATTGCTGCTACTGCATCAACCGCAACTCCTTTCGCAGCCGGTCCAATTCCTGCCTCTTACGGTTCGTCGTTTGCAAATACGTTGGCCAACTCCGTTCTAAAGGACGATGCTTGGACCACAGTTGCTGCTAAGAAGCCTGCCCTTAAGAAACCAGTGGCCCACTCCATCACCAACTCAGCCTCTGCCTCCAGAGCCAACCCCCAATTGTTACGTTCAGTCTCAGCCGCAAGACCAACTGCACCATCTGTGAACTACACCGCTTTGAGGGAAGACTTTTTGATCTGGGCCAGATCTTCCATGACCAACTTATACCCGACTGTATCCAAGGATGATTTATTGGACATTTTCATCACTCTCCCTGCATCCAGCCCTGATTCTCCACAATTGATTGCGGAAACTATTTACAGTTCCTCTGCCACCATGGACGGAAGAAGATTCGCCCAGGAGTTCTTAAAGAGAAGACAAAAGGTCGACCAACAAATCAATTCTACTGACGATGTCGCATGGACCTCTGCAATCATTTCTTCTGCCAACAAAGTCCAAACTGTTGATGAGGATGGATGGAGCACTAACGTGAAATCGAAGAAGAAGGGAAAGAAGGTGTAGAGAATTAGCCAGAGAAGTAGTAAGAGAATTAGTCTGGATCTGAGTCTGATATTTAGTCTGAGGAGTCTAAGTCTAGAGTCAGATCTCAGAGTCTAGACTTCCAGTCTGTCAGTCTCGGTCTCGCTAATCTCCTAGTATGTCTATAGTCACGTGCATATGCATAAATCAAACAACTAACCATTAATAACATTGATCGTAAATTAAGTATAGACAAGAAATGAAGGAGTTCTATAAAGTATGCAGAAATGTCAGTGTCTCAGAAGAGGAATCTCAGAAGGATTTGCTGTGTATCTCCATCTCGTTTTGGAGGTATTCTCGGTGTCGTATTTTTGAATTTTTTAGACAAATTTATGTCGTATTTTATCTTTAGCCAGATTTATGACGTATTTTGATCTTTAGCCAGATTTATGACGTATTTTGATCTTTAGCCAGATTCATAACATTTTTTGATCTCTAGCCAGATTTATATCAATTTAATCTCTTTTTATGGAGATATCGTCAATTCATTGTCAAATGTATAATTAATATCATCGAGCACTTTTCCTACTATTTCCACATTCTCCTGGGGAATCATGATAATCCCCGACCGTGCCATGGAAAAATAATTCATCTCAAACAGATTCTCTTCAGAACTAAGCTGCTTGATTCCATTGAGCAATTTAGAAGCCACACCGGCAACTAGCCCAGTACAGTCCAAAGGAAGTTTATGGAAATCGATGGAAATGGGGATTATCACGTCCTGGGTGGAGCCTATGATATTTTTGACGTCAAAACCCATGAGACGTCTCTTTTTAGAGGATTTTGGAAGGATTAATGATACCTCGTTGATCGATGTCCGTGTAATGGCAAAGTACGCTGGGATAGTGGATGCAGACGATAAGATTTTGGCGGTTTTCATTATCGTACTGTTGACCTCGCCAGAGCGAGCCCCCGTCAACAAGAGTTTCATATCGCTATGGATGGCAGGCTTGATTCGGGCCTCTTGAAAGAGAGAAAACGTTTTATCTTCCAACATTCGGAAGTCAACTTCTTGTGCTAGCTGGACGTTAAAGTTTGTTTCGTCGTCTCCCTCAACAGAGTCAGGAAACTCGAAGTTCTTGTTAGTTAGAATCGTAAACACTTTTTCTTTCAAATGGTACGGAATAAGGACAATATCGTTGAAATGGCTCAGGAGAAAGAACAAAGGGATTGAATTGTCAGAAAGTGGTTTGGTGAGTTCCAAGATTCTCCTGCTGTTATCAAAACATCCGTCTCCATCAACTTGTAGGCTGAGGAAGGTATCGTCGAGCAATTTGACGTCAGAATATCCCAACTCGCGACAGATCTGGAGAGGTTGTTCAAACATATAACTTAACGACGTTGAACACATGATCGTACACTCCGTGGGGGTGAAGGCTATATGAAAGAAATAGTTTTCTTCGACGTCGGAGTCGGTGGATATTTCAGGGGACAATTCCCGGTCTCGTACAGTTCCCCAAGTTTCATCTTGGATTTTTGAGGAGTTGTCGGGAGGTTTTATGGAGTCGGGGTTGGAAGAAGTGGAACTTTGTTTAAAGGAGTTTTCGAGAGGGTTTGTAGAATCGAAATGTGTGGAGGCAGTAGAGCTTCGTTTTGACGAGTTCGCCGAAGAAACAGAGTTCCGCTTGTGTATTCTGCTTGAACTCTCAAGCAGAGGATCGAAATCCTCCTCGTCCAGATCACCCTCGGAATACTCTAGGGAATTATTTCCACTAGAAGACTCTTTGTACAAAAGTTGGAGGACTGAGCTCGTGAAAATCCAGTACTTGTCTCTGGGAATCGAAACTATCGAGATCCGCGCGGGATTGATGTTAACATGGGTGTTCATCATCTTATTGCAAATATATAGACATGGAGCAGGATCAGATGTTAAACTAAGTCGGAATGGGAATTCAAGATAAGAGATTTAGCCTAGTGGAAATTTTTAGAATGGTATCAAACAAGATTAACGTCTCCCCATATTTAAAGTACAGTTCTTCGGTCGTGCGGAGGCTACTATTTTAGAGTCATCGCTTGACTCATATTCACTACACATTGCAGATTTCAATTAATAGATAAGCTAAGAATGAACGGAAGAAAGGATGTTATGTAAGCATATTCAAAGATTAAACCTTTGCAAGTCTCTCTAGATCTATCACATGATAAAACAAGTCAGTGGCTCTCATCTATGCGAGGTTTTGACGTTCGTAGAAAGTTTCATACAACTCAATTGCTTCTTTCTGGGACTCAATAGAACTCTCGATAAATATCTCCACACTGTTTCTAAAATTCTCGATTTTTTCGAATTCAAAGTTGGTGATTTCTTGCTTAATAGTGTCACTGATGGAATTGAACTTCTTTTCGAAAACAGCAGTCTTTTGCTTCAACTTATCGACTTCAAACGTGAGCAGATTGATCTTGTCTACCTGGGCGTTGTATTTCTTGTTGAGCTTGTCAAGTTGTGATTGTTTCTTTTTTAGTTCTTGGTTATATGTGTAATATTGTTGGTACACCTTGTACCGGGTCTCAAACACGAATTTGATGGATCCAATGATCCGCAAATATTCCTCGATTGTGAATCCTAGCGTTAGTTGGTCCTGTAAGTTGATACGGTCCAAGTTTTCTTTCAATTTCATCTGGACTTCGCTGAAAGCTCCCAAGAGTTCGCTCGTAAGCTTCAGAATCTCGATCGCCGCCAACTCGTCCAATGTCAACGAAATCTCGTCCAAAATTCCAATCATATCTATTCTCTGTGTACCGATAAGTTCGATCGCTTTGTAGAAGTTTTTGAGATTGAACTCCAACTCATCTATATATTGTTTCTTTTCGACAAAGTATTCGTCCGGCTCGTTCACCTTGTTGGATATTGAGAATAATGTGCTCATAAACCCAGCTCCACTGGATCCAGAGAGAAGTGGTGCTGAGGCATTACTGCTCACGCTTCCCGCCATGCTGTCGTTGTCGTTGTCATTGTCCAAGAACTCGTTACTTTGCAAAGACGCTCCAGATCCACTTAATCTTTCCCGCTCCTTCGACTCATTACCAAAATTTTCACTAGTCAAGAACATGAGAAAGTCTGCGTCATTACACAATACTGGCAAGTGACTTATCTTGCTTAACATTTTTTCCAACGACAAACGTCTATTTTCGATAAAGTTTTCGTTGAAGCGACCAATATATGTCTGTTTTGTTGGTGGTGGAGGAATTATATGGCCCGGGTGGTTATTCTGGAGTTGGTGGTAGATCCATCTGAAGTCTTTGTATCGCCTAGACACTGTAACTCCATCGGGAGAATGTGGAAAGTTAAGTGCATCTGGATTCTTATTTTTGGTTCTGATTGAATAGACAATGTGTGCCGACGTGATATCACCTACCTTCATAGGGTCACCTACGGAAATATCAAGAATGTTGTGATCCAGGTGTTTTGGTGAGTCCACACTCGTTGGGGTATTGGATGGAATATCATCTCTTCTGGGAGCGGCCTGAGAGAGCTCTTTCAAAGCTTCTTCACGAGACTGTGATGAGATCTCATAAAGGGGCGCCTCGACTTCCTGAAGTAGTTGCTCTGCCTTATTGTTGTTGGACTTGATCGACGCAACGGACGCAGAGTCTTCAGAATCTCTGCCCAAAGGTCCCAATGGATTGAAGGAGGAAGAAGTCGAGTCAAGCTGTTTCACAATAGCTTTAGATGTGAATTTTCGTGGGCGTGGGTTGTTTCTGTAGTGATGGCAGTTTTTCAAGTTCCGTTTAGGTGACGACGTGTTTGGCTGTGTAGATCGAGGAGCCAGGGGCTCGACTTTAATAGGACTATCTTTGACATTGAAGAGTGAATCTGAGGGGTTTGCCTTCTTGGGAGAAACAATTATTGACGACGATACTCCCAAAATCTGATCATCTTCATCGTTTTTCGTTAATTCAGATAAGATCTGGTGTTTATGTTCTTGGAGTTCTTCACGTTTCAATTCATTTAATTGATCCAACTCTGCTTGTCTTGTAGTGTCTACTTGTATATCTCCAGTATCCATGGTCTCGTCTTCATTTTGTTCTTCAGTTTGGTGTTCGACTTCTTCTTCGTCCTCCACTTGTGAATCAGAATCATCAAGCGCCAACGCATTGAACTCGTTCTGAAGTGGAGGAGCAATAACCGAGTGGCTTAGGTTTCCGAACATAGACCCTGTTGTGGGGGACAACACATCGTCCCAATGAGATGCGGTAAGGTCTTCTTGTTCCATACTGTTTGTGTTGTTAGAAAGGGTTGCTTCCACGAATCTCAACTTTTGTTGGTGATAAATTCTCGGACTGCATATAGCGCGATTTAATCTTGAGAGCTTTCTGTGGAAGTGAAAGGGTTAAACGGGGTTTATAATGAATAGAGTCGACATAGCAGATTACTATGCCAATATCAATGAAGCTTGTACAATTTTGGATAAGAAGAGCAAAAAAAAGAAATTGGGGCATACTGGGAATTGAACCCAGGGCCTCTCGCAGATTTGTACTGTCGAAACAATCACCCAAAGCGAGAATCATACCACTAGACCACACGCCCGATTTCGAAAGTTATGAAGATACAATATTTATATATTTATATATTTATATTTATATTTATATTTATATATATATATATATATATATCTTTTATAAGTAATTACTTAAATCCTTCCTCCACACTTATCCATCCGAGAATACTTACGCATAACATTATTGTGGCCATGAAAGATAATATCCAACTTTGAGTAATTTCTTTCAATAATACCTTCCATTGATAACTTTTGAAGTATCAGAAATATATCAGTATCACACTTCTAGACCAGGACAGTTTACTGGTCATCTCATTAACCTCGTGTAGTCATTTCAACTATCGCGCCATTGCCTCGCTGATCCCACTTTAACTTTAACTGGATCAACATCAATAATTTAACATCTTTTTCCCCTTTATCAAATCTCACCAGTTTGAGCCCATAATGTCTATGAGCCTTAAATGGCAGTTTGACGTCTAAAGAAACGAAAGTTAAATATAACTGGCAAAAGGTACCGGAGGATTACGAGGAGGCATTGAATTCATCTACAGAAAGATAAACAGATTAGTTGCAATTCTACACTCTACCAGGCATATCTATTACTATCACACTACTACTTTCACATTCACTCTATCACCACAAATACAAATTCTAGAAGATCGGCACCGCGGTAGTAACACATCACACACTCACACTGTTACCCCGGATATCGGATATCAAAAACAACACCACTAAGGCGACTCCGGTGGATCGATTAGTAGATGACCATTATACCCCCACATGCTTGGACCATCCTAGTTAGTATCGGCAAAACCTTGTACTCGCTAACAATTTTCGGAGAAACAGTCCGAAAAAGTTGACCGAGCGCGACAAGAATATGGGGGACCAAAAAATAAGGGAAAGACAAACTGAGGACGGACTGAGGGACTGAGTGAGGGACTGAGTGAGGGATGATACCCGACTAATTGGGTGAATAAGAGCGGGAGAAGCGTAAATTTGAGAAGATTCTAAAGGTCGCGAGACTCGTGAAGTTAGAGAAACTCTATCCGTATTACAAGCTTAGTATTATCATTTTCGTATATATAACTATAATAGAGACTTTGATTAATTCTTGAACTTTTACTAAAGTTACTATATTACTATATCCACTAAGCTCACTAAATTTACTATATTGACCATATTTACTACACTTTCCTAACCAGAATCGTTCAGAGCTCGGGAGAACAGACTAAGCTACCGATTTGCGGTCTCGGAAAAACTGTGTTTTTTCTTTTTCATTTCTTTTTTTGCAACTTAGTTTGAGATGATTTGTTTTGTGGGGACTCGTCTTCAAGTATAAATAAGGCATGGAATCTGTACGTAGAAAGTTATGTTAGTATTCACATCTACCCACCCACCCACTCATCAATTTTCTCACATATACAATGACTGTCGACTCACAAATTCCTGTATCCATCTGTAACAAGGACATTGGATCATTGCCAGCTGAATTCCCACAATTGCCTTCCAACATCTTGGACATGTTCATGTTGTCCGATAAGAGTGCAGTTGTTACCGGGGGTGCCAGAGGTATTGGTTATGCCATCTCCGAGTGTTACTTGCAAGCCGGTCTTTCTAAATTGGCCATTATCGATTATGCTGATAACGATCTCGTGATTTCTCAATTGAAGGAACGTTTCCCTAAATCACATATCTCATACTACCACTGTGACGTTAGAAAGTCTTCTTCGGTGTACTCTGTTATTGCCGAAATCGAGGCCGAATTCTCCGTCATTGACATTTTCGTTGCCAACGCCGGAATCGCCTGGACTTCAGGTGCTTTGATAGACCAAGACAACGACAAAGACTGGGATAACGTCTTGAACGTCGACTTGAACGGTGTCTACTATTGTGCTAAGGCTATCGGAAAGATCTTCAGAAACCAAGGTAAAGGTTCTCTTGTTATGACTGCCTCTATGTCCGCACACATCGTCAACGTTCCACAATTGCAAGCTGCCTACAATGTCGCCAAGGCCGGTGTTTTGCATTTGGGTAAGTCTCTTGCCATCGAATGGGCTCCATTTGCCAGAGTCAACACCGTTTCCCCAGGTTACATTGCCACCGAATTGTCTGACTTTGTCCCTGAAGATATGAAGAACGCATGGTACTCGTTGATTCCAAAAGGAAGACAAGGTTTACCAAGAGAATTATGTGGTGCATACTTGTACTTGGCCTCCGAAGCATCTACTTATACTACTGGTACTGATATCAAGGTTGACGGGGGTTACTGTTCTGTTTAATTGCAGCCATCAGCGAGAATAATTATGGTGTCCATTGGACTGTTGAAGCATATTTAATATGTATATAATAGATGATAAATTTAATTGAGCGAAGCGAGGTCGATTGAGCGTAGTGAAGCTGCGAGTCTAAGTCTTCTTAGGCGTAGGAGTGCCTTTGGTTATCTTAGTATTGATATTTTATCGTCACGTGACTGGTATCCTTCTGGAATATAGCTGGAGATCTATATTTGAAGACTGGGGGTTATAAGCGCTTGTTTAAATGGATATTCTACAATGATATCGTGAAGAGTATAGACTAGGAAACGTGATATCTTTTTTTGGAAACATGATATTTCTATATAGATATGGATTCGTATATTGGTCACATGATTAAATAGCACGTGATTGCGTATATACATATCTAACTATAGGTAGATCCCTAAAATTACTTCATTTAGGAGTATATTATTGCACAATGATGTCACTACATCTTATTAGCAAGAATATAACTTCAGCTGGTAAACTACTTTTAAATCTTCGCTTTGACTGCAAAATCTAGGAAATAGATCTTAGTGGCTGCGAAAACTACACACTGATAATAGGAAGAGTCGAAGATAATAAGGAGAGCTTTAGATGAAAGAGTGATTCCTAATGAGAAGCGGATTTTGCTGTATTGAATGAATATTTGAATAAAAAAACTGAATCATATCACCTTTAGAGTTAGATAATTGTAGCTATTTACATATATTGTCTTAATTTCAATAGAATTTAGTAAATATTTTCAATATTTATGACATACACCTATTAAGTAGGTTGTTTGGACTTCTAAGCTATCCTCCAGTCATGTAAATATTAAAGATGACTTATTTATGTCGTACTACAAGAACTGTCCTAACTATGATGGATACTAAATAATATGGAACTTGGTTGCGGTATTGATGTTTGAATTTTCTTAATTAGATCAATTTAGTTGTAGATGATTAACCTACAGATATTTGACATCACCAGGGATTACATCTACATCATCTGATCCATCTCAGCTAATTCCATGTTGCTGAAGTCGTTCACCACTCGTTCACCGCAGATTCGGATCCATTTTCGACTTTTAAGTTACTCACGATTTCGCCTGGCCCTAACTTCTTAGAGCATAACTGGCCTCAGGTGTCGGTAATTTTTTGAACGCGAGATTTTCAAGTTTCTAGCCCTCGAGATGGGGACCACTCCATGGCCTAACTAGTTAACATCTAATGGTCCATTATATATGTTACAGATCCTTGATCTAGTTGGAAGACCTCCGTAATCTGTAAAACAATTTATAGGTATTTACAGGTTATTTCCATCAACCAGTAAAATCCCGCACATTACAAAACATGATAATCCCGGCACAATCTCCGGGGTTATTGGACTAAGATTCGAATACGAAATTGACTTATAATAAGGACCTACGAGGAATTCCTCTCACCACCTCCCTATTCTCATCACTTAACCCTCTCAATCATCCTGTAGATTTGAAACACCAATATTGTACCCCGAAAATACCGCTTATTTAGCATATTTGTAGGTTCCATATTTCCCCGTAAAATCTTTTTACCCTCGCACGACTTCCTAACAAATTTTCACCAATCATTTTCTCTACAAAACAAAAACTTACAACCACTTCAAGTTTACGTATACTCGATAGTTGCAATTCTGACTATCATGCTTTCGTTACGTAGTAAGATATTAAGCTCTTCCAGAGCTAATTCTATTGCTCGCCATTTTTCAACCACATCCGTGGTTAAGCAGACCATTGGTTCAAATATCAAAGGTACTGATTTCAATGCCGGCAAATACATGAACCAAAACTACCAAGTTGTTGACCACGAATACGACTGTTTGGTTATCGGAGCAGGTGGTGCTGGTCTCCGTGCCGCTTTTGGTCTTGCTGAAGCCGGTTTCAAGACTGCTTGTATTTCCAAACTTTTCCCAACCAGATCCCACACCGTTGCTGCCCAAGGTGGTATCAACGCAGCCTTAGGGAATATGCATAAAGATGACTGGCACTGGCACATGTATGATACCGTCAAAGGTTCCGATTGGTTAGGTGACCAGGATGCTATTCATTACATGACTAAAGAAGCAGCACAATCCATCTACGAATTGGAAAACTACGGTGTTCCATTCTCCAGAAACGAAGAAGGAAGAATTTACCAAAGAGCCTTTGGTGGCCAATCCAAGGAATACGGTAAAGGGGGTCAAGCTTACAGAACGTGTGCTGTTGCCGACAGAACCGGACACGCGTTATTGCACTCTTTGTACGGTCAATCGTTGAGACACGATACTCATTTCTTCATTGAATTCTTCGCCATGGATTTGTTGATGGAAGACGGTGCATGTGTAGGTGTTGTTGCTTACAACCAAGAAGACGGAACTTTACACAGATTTAGAGCCCATAAGACCGTGATTGCTACCGGTGGGTACGGAAGAGCTTACTTCTCGTGTACTTCCGCTCACACCTGTACTGGTGATGGTTACGCCATGGCTTCCAGAGCCGGTTTGCCATTGGAAGATATGGAATTCGTTCAATTCCATCCTTCGGGAATTTACGGATCTGGTTGTTTGATTACCGAGGGTGCCAGAGGTGAAGGTGGTTTCTTGGTCAACTCTGAAGGTGAAAGATTTATGGAACGTTACGCTCCTTCTGCCAAGGATTTGGCCTCCAGAGATGTTGTTTCCAGAGCCATTACTATGGAAATTAACGAAGGTAGAGGTGTCGGTCCATTGAAGGACCACATGTACTTACAATTGAGTCACATTCCTTCATCTGTCTTGAAGGAAAGATTACCAGGTATTTCTGAAACTGCTCATATTTTCGCTGGTGTCGATGTCACCAAGGAACCAATTCCTATCTTACCTACTGTTCACTACAATATGGGTGGTATCCCAACCAAATGGAACGGTGAGGTTGTCAGAAAGGGTTCTGACGGTAAGGATGAAGTTGTTCCAGGGTTGTTAGCCTGTGGTGAAGCTGCCTGTGCATCTGTCCATGGTGCCAACAGATTAGGTGCCAACTCTCTTTTGGATTTGGTTGTTTTCGGTAGAGCTGTCAGTCACACCATCAGAGACTCCTTGACTCCTGGTACTCCTCTCAAGCCTGTATCCAAGGACATTGGTTATGAATCCATTGCCAACTTGGACAAATTGAGAAATGCCACCGGATCTAGGACTACTTCTGAGATTAGAGACGAGATGCAAAAGACTATGCAAAAGGGTTGTGCTGTGTTCAGAACTCAAGACACTTTGGATCAATGTGTAGAACATATCACTGAAGTCGACAAGTCGTTCGCTAACGTCAAGACTACTGACCGTTCCATGATCTGGAATTCCGATTTGGTCGAAACTTTGGAATTACAAAACTTATTAACCTGTGCTACCCAAACCGCCAAATCCGCTGCTGCCAGAAAGGAATCCAGAGGTGCCCATGCCAGAGACGATTACCAATCCCGTGACGATGTGGAATGGAGAAAGCATACTTTGTCGTACCAAACCAACTTCGGTGAAGAAGTCACTTTGGACTACAGAGATGTTATCAAGACCACGTTGGATGAAAATGACTGTAAGCCAGTTCCACCAGCCGTCCGTGTCTATTAATCATTAATGAAAGAAGCCAAGTAACGTCAAGTAACTGAGCGAAGCGAAGTTGCTTGTGTGTGATCTGTATCAGTTCCATCTGTATCAGTTCCATGTTATCAGTATCAGTTCCATATGATCTATATCAGCTCCCTTACGCTGAGTTCCCTGTGTCTTATGATTCAACTTCTAGATCGAGTTTCTTCTAGATTTTCTTCAATTTCATTACATCATCCGCATAAACTCGTTACTCATCTGCGCCTCGACGTCACTACTTGTGCACTTCGAACCATACTCATCAAGCACGAGTTTTTCCGGATATTATCCGAATATGTCTATATACAGCATCATCAATCAAGTTTATTTATTTCGAGACCATAGCAATTTAGCAATCGTAGAATTCTCCGCGCCAACGATGCCTTCAGCAGGCGCCAGCGCCGTAGTAGTGATGGTAGTATGGACTTAAACAGCAAGATGCCTAAATAGACTTAAACAGCAAGATGCCTAAATAGACTTAAACAGCAAGATGCCTAAATACTTACCACCTCGCTCCTCTACGCTTCTCTACCTCTACTGCGCAGTTAGTATCCCCAACTAAACCGTCTACCGTTTGTTTTCTCAAGGTCACCCGGGCTTCATAGGAGATTTGGCAAATCCTGACAAGAAAGGTGTTGATACTTAGAATTACGTCACAATATTCAAGATTCTAACAGTGTTTCCCACAGAGAAATATTTAAGGCAGCCAAAATCCCCCGGAGCTGACAACTATTACAATATACTATAAAAAAGTAGACTACTACAATACTTTAAATAAGAAACTATTACAACACTTTAAAAGTAAACTATTCATCAACACTTTACCAAACAACTTAAACAAATGTCAGGAATCCAATCAGTTATAAACACAGCAGTGGGATCGTTGCCTACCAAAGCCCCCAAACTTTCATCCAACGTGATGGATTTGTTCTCTCTTAAAGGACAAGTTGCATCTGTTACTGGATCCTCAGGAGGAATCGGTTATGCCGTTGCTGAAGCATACGCCCAAGCAGGTGCTGACGTTGCCATTTGGTACAACTCCAACCCTGCTGACGATAAGGCCAAATATTTGTCGGACACCTACGGTGTACGCGCCAAAGCATACAAGGCCAATATAGGAGATGCTGACGATGTGGAAAGAGTCATTGGCCAAATCGAAAAGGATTTCGGAACCATCGACATATTTGTGGCCAACGCCGGGGTTCCATGGACGGAAGGTGCCTGTATCGAGGTGAAGGGCCATGATTCGTGGAAAAAGGTCATAGATTTGGACTTGAGTGGGGTCTACTACTGTGCCCATACTGTGGGCCAAATCTTTAAGAAGAAGGGTAAGGGATCGTTCATCATCACTGCATCGATGTCTGGACATATTGTGAACGTTCCTCAATTGCAAGCCCCATACAACGCTGCAAAGGCAGCGTGTCTCCATTTGGGTAAATCGCTTGCTGTGGAGTGGGCATCATTTGCCAGAGTCAATACCATTTCCCCAGGATATATTGCTACCGACATTTCGGAGTTCGCTGACGAAGAAACAAAGGCTCACTGGTGGAAGTTGATCCCAGTTGGAAGAGAAGGTATTACCCAAGAATTGGTGGGGGCTTACTTATATTTCGCTTCCAATGCCTCTACCTATACCACCGGTACTGATTTGTTAGTCGATGGTGGATACACTGCTCCATAGATCAGAAAAGATTTCGAGATCAGATAATGTGCTAGATCTAACAAAGCTATGCCTAAACGAGCCAACTAAAAGTCAACGAAGCAAGACTTCGTGAATAATTTCATTAACTACATGAACATTGGAAAGTATATCTATAATTTTGAAATTTTATGTTATATATTAATAGACAAGTAATATATGGAATATTTTGGAGAATAGAGGAATATTTTGGAGAATAGAGGGGGATTTCGGAGTATGTCGATTTCGGAGTATTTCGATTTCGGAGGATTTTGCCGTACTAATAATACAACTGAAGCTTTCTTGCAGCTCATCGTACCAAGCCGTGACTATTTAATACTCTCAATACTCCGTTCTTCACTTAAATCGTTTGTAAAGGATTTCTCCCTACGCATTATGGTACTACGATCCGTCGATAAACACAATTCACCCACCCACCTTTCCTAAATTGTACCTTTCCCAACCAGGATCTGCCAGCTCTTGCAGCCACGTCTCTGTGTGGTTTCGTATCACTACCCCACCCGAGACGTGCTTGAACTGTCGGAGACTTCCTATTCAATATCGGCGACTTCCTAATCAGGATTCTCGATTCTCGATTCTCGGAGACTTCCTCATTAGGATCCTGGTTAAAAGGGTTATACATTTAGTGTAGCGAATTATTGTCTAAAGTGACAATCGATACGAGATAACAGATTCATTGACGTATATTTGTGGTGGTTGTGGTAGTGGTGGTAATTCCAGAGTCGCGATGCAGGATACTGCATTTATACTTAATATTAGCTCGCTAGCAGGCCTCGTAATATAGAACTAGTGTATATTAAAAAAACGTCTTTTATGAATGAGAAATGAATTAAAAGATAACGTCATCTTCGGTTTCTTGAAGAATGTTTTCATCGTCGGATTTGATGTCCAAACTTTCAACTGCCTTTTCTACGTCGGCCTCTTCAGGTTGCTCGGTAGTGTTGAGTTTTTTAGTATCATCAGATTCCGCAGAGTCAGCAGCATCAGCGACATCAGCAGCGGCGGCAGCAGCAGCAGCTTCATGTTTCTCCTTTTCTTCAATCTCGGCCTGAGCAGCAGCCTCCTGCTTCTTTTCCTGAACCTTCTTCAACCTATAAAACTCTTCTCTGTCCAACTCATCCAATTCCGAATTAATATACGATATGGTATTCTCAGTCTTTGGAATAATCACATGTTCAATGGCATTAACTCTTCTGTTGGTTACCTTGATAACTTCATCTAAAATGATAAATGCCGTTTGTAAAGATGCTAATTCAACCAAGGTCTCTACAGCCTTGGTGTAGACAGCCTTTGCCTTTTGGACCTGTTGTCCACCTCTTCCCAATCCAGTCAACTTGAAATCGTTGATTTCTTCGTTGATATGACTCTCAAACGTTGGCAAATACACACCAGATACGTTTTCTTGCTTGGCTCTGACTTGAAACCTCGCCTTGTTCACAGACTCTTGCACCTGGTAGGCAATATTGTCACCTGTTGCATACTGGACTTCAGCCAACGAAAACGCTGCGGTTTGCATGACACGCCCCATTTTTCTCTTGGAATCATCGATTCTCTGAGTAATATCTCTAAACCTTTTGGTTAAAGCCTCGGACTTTCTCTTCAAAAGTGAGTGTCCTTGTTGTGCTCCCTTCAATTTCCCCTTCATAAGTCCCAACGTCATACGAGTTGGGAACACTTGTTCTCTATTACCTGATCCTGACATAGTTTAGGGCAATTATTTGCTGCCTCGGGTTCAATTGATAGGATGGATGTGTCGTTGTCTTATCTTCGTCCTCCCTTCTAATATATTTCATAACTGAGAATGGTGGAAAACGGTAGAGACACGTCAATTAGAATTGATTCAGACACACTGTTAGTAACTGCGTTAAGCGTAGTTGCTTGTTATGGTGATCTTAGGGAGGCTTCGTAAGCTTGGTGAGGTTCCACGATCTATAACCAATCTAGTCTCATCATAGCGAGCTACCTGCTAGTGATAATTTTAAAAACTGACGTAGCGAAGCATTCAATGAAATTTTTGTTAAAGATTATGTAATCTACACTTCAGGTCTAATATTGTTAATAACTACTAGTTAATATTACTACTTAATACTACTAGGAATTTGTATGAGACACAGTGGGGGATATACCAGACTAATGTATACCATCTCTTAGTTGATAGAGGCAACTTTGGTCAAAATTCCAGTAGCTGAATCAACTGATGTTATTGTACTGCATATAATAAATTAATATTAGTTAGCTTATTTGCAGCTTTAAATACTGAACCAACTATGAGCGAAGTGAAGCCACTAAACTTATAACTCATTACTTCTAATGATTTCAGATCAAAGAAATAATTGTCTAGAGAGAGTAACTTTACTTAGAGGGAAGATTTCTAGGATTTAGAAGATCATTAAGAAAATGAAGGTTTCTCTATCCGGATTGCATTTCAATGCAATTTAGCACCAGTTTTCTAGATGTTATATACGACTATACCATTACAGCTAGTTAAATTATCTGTAGGAGTCATAGTAGCTGTTCTGGCCCTGTTCTAACCCTATTCTAGCCCTGTTCTACTACTACCAATTATGTTGCAAAACTTGAGTTTCACACGCCCATCACATAAATGAAGTTCAAACTCTAATACTTTAACAACATAATTAATGGAGTTCCCCAAACTAAACTCGCTAATAAAAGAGTCGGACATTTCTCAAGAAGAAGATATTATCAGAAATCCAAATGGTTTAAACAACTGGATCAATTACTACTCCTCCAAGAGTGGCGATGACTTGTATAGTAAGGTCTTCATCCTCCAACGTGCAGTAACGCAATTGCCCAAGTCAGAGGAACTATGGGAGATCTACCTAAATCTTCTTATTGAAGCAAGTCAACTGCTTAACTATTATCATCATAAACGAGAGATTACAATCATACAGCATATATTCGATCAAGCATTACAGCTTCTAGGTTCAAGCTGGACTATATGGCACAAGTACTTAAGCTTTTTAACAGAGAAGATGGCGAGTGAAGTCACGTTGATTAGACGCAAGTTTAACTTAGCTTTATACAACCTCAAAGACCATGGATTGTTATGGCCACTCTACTTACAATTTGCGGATGAGATAGGCGGACCCACTGCAGTTTCCATTTATAAAAAGTATCTCCAGTACATCGATTACACTAGTCTAAAAGGGCTATCCAAAGATTCCATGAATATTCAAGATTTTATTGAAAAATTCATAGAATTTGAAGATTTTAAACAAGCATCCATTCTCTTTGAAAAGATCCTAGAAGATCCAAACCAATACTTGGAACTACCAAAGTCCACGCTACAGATCTGGATCGATTACTTTGATATGATTCTTGAATTCCCAACTAAATCGGACTCTCTTGATCATTATTTTGAACTTTTGGTCCAGAAAGGACTCGTCAAATTTCCTGATCAGATTGGAACATTTTACTTAAAATTGACCACCTACTTCAAAGAAAGAACGGATTACATAAAGACTAGATATTATTTTGATCAGGGAATCAAGGTTTGTGTGAGCGTTTTGGATTTTGTCACCATTTACGATGCATATGTGGAATTTGAAGAGGAAGAAGTAATGAGATTGTCCAAAGAATTAGAAGAAGAAGAAGGAGAAGAAGAAGAAGAAGAAGGAGAAGAAGAAGAAGAAGAAGGAGAAGAAAAAGAAGGAGAAGAAAAAGAAGGAGAAGAAAAAGAAGGAGAAGAAAAAGAAGGAGAAGAAAAAGAAGAAGGAAAATTATCAGAACTTTCACCGTCAGAACTTTCATCATCAGAATCAAAATCAAATGGATCAACGAAATATTCTAAATTCACCGAATTTGAATTTAGAATGAATTATTTCGAAAATCTCTTAAACAATAGGGAAATACTTCAGAATGATATGATGTTAAGACAAGATATAAACAATATCGATGAATGGATAAAACGAGTCGAAATATATAAAGATAATTTGGACCAAGTCCTTCAAACTTACGTGCTGGCAATTACAAAAGTCAACCCGTTCATGGCACATTCATTGTCCAACAATCCAGACAATAAATTATCAAGGATATGGATCAACTATGCCAATGTGTATGCTTCCAGAAACGATTTCAAGACTGCAGACGCTATTTTCAGAAAGTCAGTGACATCGCAATTCAAACATACAGACGAGTTGGCGGAATTGTATATCCAATGGAGTGAAACTGCATTGACCAGCAATTCAGATGATGCAGATACAAAGGCAGTAGAGATTATCGAGCAAGTACTTTTCAAGCGGAAGGAACCTCAGAACGATCTGGACATTCATAAACGTATATATAGATCAGCCAAACTCTGGTCTTATTACCTTGATCTTCTAGAATCCTTCATCGAATCCGAGGATCAAAAGGACGACATAGAAAAGGTTACTAAGGCATATATGAAGATGGTTGAATTGAAAATCGCAACACCAACTGTGATCATCAACTACGCAAGTTTACTCCAGAGTTGGAACTATTTTGAACAATCATTTACTGCGTACGAGATGGGATTAAAGCAGTTCAACGATGCCAAAATCAAGTTTGAGATCTGGAACGTTTACCTAACCAAGATCCTTTCTCGTGATGTTGATATAGAAAGGGCTCGCGACTTGTTTGAGCAGTGTTTGTTTGGTGAATCACCTTGTCCTGCAAGTATGAGCAAATCGGTAATTCTTCTATACTCCAAATATGAACAAGACAAAGGATTTGTGATGAACTCGATCAAGGTGTTGAAGCAAGGGATCAAGAAATTGTCTATGTCTCTCCAAGAACCTCTTGATAAACAAGAAAAGGACCAAATAATCAAGGATAAATTTGACTTGTACTTGATTTTGACAACTCAAATCGAAAAGGTGGATAGAGAATTATTACGTGAGACATACGAAACAGCCTTGGACGACGATTTGTTGACATTCCCTCAAGTTATACATCTTACAACACAGTTTATTGACTTTGAAGCCAATCAACAAGAATTGGTAAGAGTACGGACTCTATTCAAATTCGTATGTCGATTGACCAACCCTTCTCTGGCAATCATAACTCCAGTTTGGACAAAATGGGAAAACTTTGAAATCGAAATGGGAAACGAATCTTCATTCAAAGATATGCTCCGATTCAAGCGAGATATCACTAAGGAATTTGAGGACAATAAAGCATTCAAAGAGTCTTTGAATCCTATGGGATTTGTAAAGTCTAGGGAAGTTATAGAAACAAGTGAGACCAATCCTGATCAAATAGATCTAGATATGGATATGTGATAAATCGAGTGAGCGAAGCGATCGAGTTTTTGATCAATCCTACTAGAGACCACTACTAGTGAGCGAAGCGATCCAGTTTTCGATTCATACTGCTAGATATAACTAATTTTGATCCATACTGTTAGATATAACTAATTTTGATCCATACTGCTAGATATAACTAATTTTGATCCATACTGCTAATCATAACTAGCTTTCAATCAATACTACTAGAAGTATTTTATTGATGGCATTTATTTGGGTATCCAGGCTCTCCAACGTTATTTCTATCAGTCAAATGGTGTGTGATTATGTAGTGATATGTGAAAGAACGATATTCAATACTCCTAATATGCATAGGGACAAAAGTCTCGAACAATCGAATTCTAGTGGAGATCTTTCTTTACTAATAGAGAATTTCTATTCTAATCATCTCCATAATAATGAGATACCTGCTCATAGTTCTCTCAGTATTTATAGCTGCAAATTTTATATATATATATACTATATGCAGGACACAAACATCGGTAGATTCAGCAACAGGAATATTGACCAGAATTGCCTCTATCAACTAAGTTAACAACCGACCAGGCTTATACAATCCTCACTATATCATATTCAAATTTCCAGTGATATTAAGCGCTAATTACTCACTATATTCAACATAGAGCGTTGCTTACATAATCAAGAGATTTAATGAGTTGGAAGTACTATTAGTGAATACTACTGAATACAAGTGAGATTTAATGGAAAGGTTGTGTATTGTTGAATGATTCGCTATGCCCAGCATTCAATAATAGTTAGATTTAATGGAGTATTTGTGAATTATTAATACTAGTAATGCAGACCATCCAATTGGTAATCGGTAAGTTATCCCCTAATAAACAGAAGCCTGAGAGAACGAATCGCTTCGCTCGTCGTTCTCTCTATATGTAGTACATCAACTTCAGTAGATTCAGCAACAGGAATGTTGCCCTATGAAGAC
The DNA here is from genome assembly GCA_003243815.1 of Fermentozyma sake. Classification (NCBI taxonomy): domain Eukaryota; kingdom Fungi; phylum Ascomycota; class Pichiomycetes; order Serinales; family Debaryomycetaceae; genus Fermentozyma; species Fermentozyma sake. The sequence goes on along the minus strand of QELA01000006.1, from coordinate 863,579 downwards.
AGAATAAAGAATCGTGTTGGTAAGTGAGGTCAGACTATCTAAGACCATACAGAAGCTCTTTAGAATCAGAGGGATAGTCACTAAGTCGCTACGCTCCTTAGTGATTATCTCCTTATTGATTATCTCCTTAGTGATTATCTCCTTAGTGTCAAATATTCTTGAAGTTATCTTTCCATCTTTCAACAAAGTTAGACAAGTTCATGACCTGATCAGCCGAATTATTCAACCTGATCGACTTGTTGTTCTTTATCAAATCAGAATAATCGTTCCAATTTATATGGTAGTATTTAAACGTTGCCATCAAGAACGATTGGAGGACTTTCAAATGATTTTTGGATTTAGATTTGATGGAGTTCGAATAAACAATTAACAACTGCAATAACATTATAACTAGCTGAGCAGCCGAGGAATTGATATCGTTAATATACTCTTCACTATTATTGCTGTTGCTTGTTCTTGGAGTGATATCTTCTGGGATATTTTCCGTCATGTTTGAAACAAAACTCAAGTTGCTCGAATTTGGGCTAGGCACAAAGTTGAATTGATTCGATTGTCCCATGATTGGCGTAGATGGTGCAGATAAACTCAACGGCAACTTGTCATTGAATTGAATCAAGATTTCAAAAAAGGTATTTGAAGTCATATTATCAAACTCACTCAAGCTTTTGAACTTGCTCAAGAACTTATAAAGATGGTTGGACTCGGAATAACTTGCCTTCAAATTGTTCCATTTGGATAAAACCTTGTTGAAATGAGCAAGGAACTCCCTGTCAAATATTTGTTGGTTGATCAATTCCAACATGCAATAGATTTCTTGAAGGGTTTGGTTGTTTTGGAATAAAATCAATAAAATAGGAATCAAAAAGATTTCGTCATGTTTGTGCAAGCCAAATTCTGATAACGATTTAATATACAACAAGTATTTGAAATTGCTGGCGAATTCGTCGGGACAAAAGTCGTTATTAACCTCCTTTAGTATAGCGTCAAACAAGGGTCTTTTCATCACTGCCTCGATAGTTTTATCAAACTCAACATCCTTGTTTGACCTAATAGTTTCAGATAGGTTTTCATACTTTTGATCGAAAAGCGAGAATGAATTGTTAATGGTATTCACCGAATCGTGACTATTACAATTGGACGATAAAATCTTCATGAAAAATGGAAATCTAAACGTTGCTGGAATATTTGAATCCCACGCCAATTTCCGTATAGTGTGTTTCTGATTGCCGAAACTCTTGTTGAACAGTTTTTGGTCAGGCTCGTCTATCATCGAGAGCACCACCTTGATCCACAACTGTTGGTTCTGCATATGGAATTGGTTTGATTTCTTCCTGGCATCGTTCAAATTCTTGGTGTTGATCTCATATATTGATAGCACCTTTTGGAACTCTTTCTTATGCTTTGATTTATCTATGGTGGTTTTTGGTGGTAAATTTATTGGCCTTGTTTGATCAATAAGATTCAACTTCTCCGGAGATATCAAATGCAAATCTTCCATCGATGATTGGGACTTTATGAAATTGGGTAATTTGTACATCATGTTTTGTTCTCTCGAAATTTTAATCAACTTGGAAATCGACGCTGACCTTTGGTTGTATAAATTGGTAATGTTCTGAGTGACCTCGCTGTCATCATTTGTGGAATTGGCGATTTCATCATCTTCTTCATCAATTCTATCTTCATTAAGTTTTCTAGAATCTTGAACATTTGATAAATCAACGTGAGAACCCAACCTTCCAGGTAATGGAAATGGTTTTCCTGAATTAGATGTCAGGTTGGAGTTCGTTGGATGGATGTTGTACTTGTTGTTATCATTATCTGCGATCAAATCGCTATGGAGTATGGAGTTTTTCCTGTTGAGGCTTGATTTGGAGCTATTAGATGAACCAGGAGTACTTTGGCTGTTCATCATGTACAATTCAGAATGGTTTTTGATCACAGGAACATTGAACACAAGGTGATCGAGGTCGTTGGATAGTATCTCGTCGTCATTGTAGTTTTCCTCATACATTTTCTTACGTAACTGTTGCCTTTCTTTTGTTTCTTTAGAACTAATATATCTCGTCTTTGAACAGTTTAAAGTAGGTGTTGAGAAAGACTTCAGTGATCCAAATTTGGCTTGTGGGGTTTGCGAAGTCGTACGTTGAGGTATGGAGCTTGTAGGGATATTGGAAGTTGAAGAGGTTCGAAGTTGTGGTCTATTTGGTGGGGAATATGATAGGTTGATAGCAGACTCAATATAGTCGCTAGATGCAGAAGGAGCCGAGTTTTTGCGGAACAGACGAGGCGAAGATTGCTTTAAGTCTAATGTTGAAGAAGAGTTTGCCATGTTACGCAAAGTCTCGTTGACTTGAAAGTATGAATCGTCATTTGAGTTTTCTTCAAAGCTACGGTCGTCAGTGTCCTCAGCAATTCCGTTGATCTCCTTTCGATAACTCTGAGAGTCCAGAGACGAGCTGTTCACAACAGTAGTACTGGTGAGCGAGCTTAGCCTTGAATCAACCGGATTATGAGTTATATTCTGTGACTGAGAATCAAACTGAGACGACGCAATCAGTGATATATCATCTGAATATGAAGTATGAAAAGAGACAATAGATTCACGAGACTTTGAACGAGCGATAGGAGGTGCTTGTTTTGGTTTTGGACTTGGGTTTGACAAGATTAATGAGCTTTTAGCCAATTTCTGGATATAATAGTCACCGGGACGTTTAGTCAGTTTTGGAAAATCGTGGAGCTCATTCAAAGTAGCCAAGGACGACAAAGAACTGATTCTTTTAGGAGCATTTGCAAACTTCTTCTTTGAAGACGGCACAGAATTTAACGAACTCGAAGAATGAAGGTTGTGGATACTAACATTCGACTTCTGGCCCTGATTCTTGGAATTAGATATCGAGATATCATAATAATTATTATCGTTCAAAGATGTTAAAGATGGGTTATTTGAATAATTCATAGCGAGTGTAAGCAATATGAAAATAAGCGAGTGTGTAATATGTTTGTATTCTTAGTTGGTAGATATAGTTGTTGTGATCTTTCTTATTGTTGTAGTGGTCTTTCTTTTTGTTGTAATGATCTTTCCTATAGTTGTAGTGATCTTTCTTATAGTTGTAGTAATATTTCTTATAGTTGAAGTGCTCTTCTTATATTTAAAGTGCTCTTCTTAAATTTAAAGTATTCTTTCTTTTCTTGATTTTATGGTGCTGATAAGATACAACAATTCAAAATAAACACTCTGAGTTGATATTCTAGTGTGAGGATTTGCAGGGGTTAGCTAATATTTTAGTAGTAGTTCTTGCAACTAGTTTGACTAGATTTGTTGATACTTTGCTTTATTAATCTGAGTTGCTTATCCATAGATATCTGAACAAAATGTGGGCGGTTCCGATGGCTGGAAAAACACACAGTAAACAAGGATATAAAGGATGGCGCTTAAGTAATATTGGAACAGCCGGGATCAGATCGGATGTTTAACTAAAGTATATATGGAGAACAACCCTTGTCGAAAATCCCTATGAGCCTGGTTTAAGCAACAAATGTTTGAAGTTGTCAAAAATCGTTTCAATTCGGATATACACGGTGTGCATATAGACATAAAATGTACTATATATAGTCGTAATATCCTGCATATACTACAAATATATATTTTTCTGGCTCTAAATGGAAGGGTTCCAATCATTTTCGGAACTAATCCATACCGCAATACTTAAACCCAAAGATTAATTGCGATGGATTCCATGAAGGGGTCATCGGTTACGGGTGATGGGACGGGATCAACACAAGCAATTTATTATTACCACAAACTCTTGGAAATAAGCGAGTTAGTGGAAGATAACGAATTATAATCATCTTTGATCCATACTAGCCGGGTGAGATATAGTTAGGACCGGGGTCTCAATTGTATGCGAGAGATTAGATAAAACAAAAGATCTAGATTTACTGGATGAAGCGGACAAGGGACAACAGAGGGAATGATACTGACAAATATTGATCTGTAGACTGATAGAATATTTTATATAGTAACCAAGTATAGGATTCTAACCAGGGCGTACTATAAATATAAATATTTCACCAGGGCGTATTAAAATATTCACACCAGGGCCTACCACAATTATTCAGGGTTCCACCAGTCACCAGTCATGGTTCTGAAAATCGTGGATAGAATATTATGACAACTCTCGAGTATTATTTATATCATGGATTATTATATCTGGAGTATGCAGAGTTGAAGGCTTAGTAAACTATTTAAAACTCAGTCGTAGTCCACTTTAGAGATGTAGAGGCTTAGTAGCCTATAAGACGATAAAGTTAGATTGTTGATTATTTAACACCGTCTAGGATTGTTTACTAATATTCAATACTGAACCCAGTAAAGCATTAAATAGGTCACTAAATGTCCATATACTAAGTGCAGCGAAGTATAAACTCTAATTTGTAAATATCAAAAGCTCCACAAGGGCAGCGAAGTATTCATAAATCTTTTTGTAAAAGATTATGTAATCAATAATACAGGTTGCATATTGTGGGTAACTACTGGGTATTATTGAGTCAAATTACTTGGAATTGGTATATGACACAGTGGGGACTACACCAGGCTAGTTTATATGTTAATTTAGGTGATGGAGGCAATTTTGGTATATATTCCTCTAGCTAAATCTACTGATGTTAATGTACTGCATATAATACATATATAGAAATTCCTCTAAAACCTTAATAGTTTGATTATTTGCAACTTTTTGAAACTGAGAGAATATGTTACTGGTACTCGGTAACTTATTTAATAGTCTGTATTTTGCTATCATTAGTTGTTCTTCTTTGTAAATGTATAATTTCCTCGCTAATTGAATGATAAGCGAAGCAAAGTATTCAGTATTCAGGAATGCACTAAATTAACCTCACTTATATTCATTAAATCTCACCGATATTCACTATAAGCATCACTTTTTGAACGTCTTCTATTATCTAATTTAGTTCACAAATACTGAGCTGAGTTTCTTTTATTTCTATTAAATACTTTGCTCAGAAATGCTCACTATAAGTCAATACTATTAATTTATATTCACTACATCCACTAACATTGAATACTTCGCTCAGTACACTATTTGAAGATGTTTTATTTAATTAACTTAATATAAATACTTCGCTACGCTCAGTATTTAATTTTATTCATAATAAATAGTTAATAAATAGTCTAATGTCATCTAATACGTAGGTCTAACATTTTCTATCCAGTCAGTAGTACTCATTTGCGATAATCTGGACAAAGCTCTGGCAAACGCAAACTTTTCTTCATCGTTTGCAAACATCGAAGCTTTCTTTGCAACGCTCTTGTCGAACCCATGTGTTTTCACCAAATCATCGTCCTCGAATGTTTCAAGATTTCCAGAGTCTTGTTGCCTTCTGTAAAGTTGGTAGTTTCCCTTTTGGAGATCTTCGGGTTCCACGAATAAATCTGCAAAGGATGCGGCGGATGTGACTGCAATACGTCCGTGGGCATCGTAGACAGCGTCCAAAAATATAATGAATCTTCTGACCGAGTCTCGAACCTCAATACTTAAGTATGGGATGTCGGTAATGATGAATGACTGGAAGGTGGTTGCTAGAGTCAAGTAGTCACCAGCAGCGAGTCGATTACCGCAGATCTCCTCGAAAGTAAACTGGGCAACATATGGCGGCGAACATCGTGGAATCTTTAAGTCACGTCCCCATACTGAGATGGAAACATCAGTCTTGATCTCTTTGGAATCGTTAGCTGCGTTGAAATAATCAAACCATTGTTCAACATGTTTCTTGCTATTGGCAATATTAGTCTTGGAGTCATACTTTACCCCCGGCTTGGGATGGTAGTATACAGAACTCATGGGCTTAGGAATCTTTCTATAATCCGTGGGAGAGTTCAAGTATATCACACGAGTCTGACGTTTGATCTGTTGAATACATGGAATGAACGATACTCTCTGAATACCATTCAAGTACAAATCATCCGGTGCTCTGTTGGAAGTTGCAAACAATATGACTCCATACTGAGGACTCAAGAGCAACATCAATAATCTCCGCAACAACATGGCATCTGCCACGTCAGTGACTTGGAACTCGTCGAAACATAAAATGGTCGAATTCTGAGCAATTTCAGCGGCCAAGAGGGGGATGATATCAAAATCCACATGTTTATGATCGATCTTTAGCTGATGTGAACGTTTATGAATCTGTTGCATAAATTGATGAAAATGGATCCGTTTTTTGGGTAAATGTGTGGGAGTCGTGGCATAAAACAAATCCATCAACATAGTCTTGCCACACCCTACGTCTCCGTAAAGGTAGATTCCTTTTATTTCCGATTCTTTTGTGTTGAAATTCAGGACATCGAATTCTGACTTGGCCTTTCCTCCCAAAAACGAACTAAACATTTTAGATAGGCCCACCTTGGGCTCTAACTGATGTATTTCGGGTGTTTTCACCGTTGGTGGCGTGTAATCTTGCAATTTCTCGTGAAGAATTGACAAGTTGGTTATAATCTTTCGTTGATATGGATCATCCCTCAATACCCCGGACTTGACTTTTGTATTGTATTCTTCAAGAGGTGTGGCCACAGTTCTCAAAACCGAACACGTATGAAAGCGATTAGCACGTAGACTAACACGTAGAATTGTTTTCTGACCAAGCCTATATGGTTTCATGGCCTTGTATTATTATGACGGGGAAAATGCAAACTTGAACGCAACTAGATTGGTAAAAAACACTCCAAAAAAACAGGCTAATGGATAGATTCATAAACTCAGAGGAAAGACGTTTTCTATGCTGTATATCTTGATAAAGTCCTTGTCTATTATGTAGTTTAGATTGGAAATCAAACACTTCTTACTCGACAATTTCCGTCCCAGACTCGAAAACCAATCGGGAAAAACTAGAAAAAATCCTTCATATTTGTCTACCCCGGACTATCCCCCAAATGTGTATGAGATAAGGTGTGGGTTTTATCAATTTTATATGTGCTGAGGATAGTATTGGAGGGGGATTCGGTGTTTAGTGGGGGATATATTGATTTAGTATTTGGTGGAGGTTTATAGCGTACTCTATGAATATAATTGAATTACTAGTGCTACTGTATAGAGCAAGCCCAGGGCCCGACCAGTGACCCGATTAGTGACCCATTTAGAGTCATGTGCGGCATATAAATTGTAACTAGAGCTAGCTAGAATGATAATTCATGTATATGATATATATATATATCATCGTTGGATCTGGATGAATTGAATAGTCAATACCTCTTAATTGATCAATGATGCACAAATTATTCTAATTATAATTGTTAGTTCTGACTTAAGCTAACTATAAACTACTATAACTAAGAATTTAGACTATCAACTGACTAAGCAACCAACTACGCTTGTTGTATAGATTATATAATCTATTCATGTTCTATATTCAGTTTCCTATATTAAGTTTCCGGTACTATATTAAGTATTCCGAGGGTGGTTGACACACCAGTGCCGCAACAATTTCAAGCGAGTACAAATTTACTTAGTCTACCAAATCTACCTTCTACCCATATCAACAACCACCACATGTCACAAACACCAGAAAAACAACAGGCATACTTACAGGCATTATCAGACGTAGCTCTGAAGCCACACTCATTCAAGCAAAATCCAAACAGAGTAGTACCATTAAGGCGATACAAGCCTACGCGACAAGTGATTGGAGATGAACAGAAATACGTATTGGCCAAGGAAAACGTCAAGTTCGACACTCCAACATACGCATCAATAACGTCTCCTCCCAGCTTGAAGCCCCAGAAACACTATTGCGATATTACGGGTCTCGAGGGAAGATATAAAAACCCAGCAAATAGTTTACGCTTCCACAACGTCGAGATTTATCAAGAAATCATCAAAAACATGCCTGCTGGAGTAGACCAGGACTATCTTGAGTTGAGAGGTGCCAATGTGATATTGAAGTAGGGTAAAAATAGAAAAGGTGGAACAACTTATGTTATATTATTGATAATGAAGTAATAATATAACACTATATGGACCAACTTATAATACTGAAGTAGGGTAAATAATACAACACTATATGGATATGTATCAAACTATGGTATACTATATGAAGTGGAGTGGGACAATATAACAATAAATGGACCAGCTTCTGTTATCTATATGATATATGATGTTCTACTAGATATAAGATATGGGAAATCTACCAAATGAAGTATCCGAAATTGTCTTTTGATGAAGAAGTTCAAGTTTTAGGTTGAAATATGACTGAGGGAAGTCTGTAGAAGCTACTATGAGACCCTAATGGCCGATATTGTGAGAAATCATGTTTGTAAATAGTCTCCATTTCATGAGTATATTCTGAGCTGGTTCTACATCAATAATTTCACAGTGTTGGCTACACCCATTTAGGATTTTTTGCATTAGAAGACTCATAGAGATATCAAAACCCATCAGAAGATATCAAAACTATCAGATACTCGAGATTGCACTAATTATCAAGTTTTCTTTTGAGAAGACTTATTTCTCTAGTTTTTATTCCACTAGCCTAGAATATTAAGTCTATTTTCTCTAGCCTATTTTCTCTAGTCTATTCTTTTCTAGTCTATTTCTCTACCTATTTCTCTACCTATTCTTCTCCTAAGTCGTTTATTACTAATTCCAATTGGATACTATTCTATGCATGTTTTTATCAAATGTAGTAGAGGCCAAGATCGACTCATTATCGTCGCCATCATTATCCATTTTCAAATTGTTGAATGGATTGAAGATTGTTCTTAAATAACATTTGTGTATTTGTAAAACAAGATCTTTTAAGGTGTTTTTAGATGATTTGCTTGTGGTGCTGGGGGTTCTGGTCAATGAACTGGAATTTCTGGATACAGTTGACGGACCAGCGATTTCTGAATTTATCCCCATCCCAACGATGATCTTGAGTTCGTTATTTGTCTCGTATCCATATACCGTGACTTCGTCTTGTATGAATAATAACAACACTCCCTCAGTATCCTGCTGCTGTTCTCTCAAACTTAGCGACGTTGGCGACGAAAAGATATCCAACGCCATATGTGAGAGGAAGTTGTACTTTAGAAACCGGTTGGCAGCTTCGCTTTTTACTTCGGTGGTTCCATCTGCATTTGGTTCCTCATCAAATGCTTGTATGTATAGAGGTTTATCGTTTCTGGAGATTAATGATATGAAATGGATTCGTTGTTGGTTTGGGAGAATTTTGGTAGTGGTGGACCCACCAGTTGTGGCAGAAGTTCCTATACTTGGTGAACTTAACGTATCTGCCATTTCTATAGAGTTGATTGGGATTAAAGATGAATAGTATTGATGAATGAGATTATTTACGCTAACATTTATGAGGAGGTATTATTTCTCAGTAACATTCCCTCTAAAATAGAGAATCTCCCCAGAAAAACGCGCGCGAAATTAATTTAGCGAGAGATCATGTAAATGTTATTACGAAAGGAAATATAATATATTCTATATTTATTTAGTAGTATTATAAACCTACCAATCTCTACTCCATACTATACCATTATAATAATTAAGTTCCAACTTAATAATCAGTGGCAATTATCTTTTTTTATACTTAGAAAATAAAACTTGAACTCGGTAACTCAAGCTGAGTTTTTAGCCTAGACTAAAGTTTACCGTACTTGTCATCACTCTATGGCTAAATATCCTGACGTGGCCAAGCTAAAGGAGAAGTACTCCCCACAAAAAAGAATTCCTATAGCAATGCTGGATGGTAAGCCAATTTTTGGAGGAATCAATAGTCTAAATACAAAATTGACGAGAGACGACGCAGGGCCAATTTCAACAGGGACGAGAATAACACGTAATTTGGGAGGGTTTTCACCGATTAGAAGAAGCGGATCGCCTGTACGAAGACAAAATATCTCTCAAATTGAACAAGAAGTTTCTCGAAAACGTCGAAAGGACGATGGAACCGGGGAGCCCGACGAGGAAGACGGCGAACGGCGAAAGAAAAAGACTGTAACTTTCAACAGTGACGTTCAGTATGACGGTGAGCATGAAATGCCACCTCCAGGAATAGAAACCAACGAGATTTCTCAGAATAACCATGAAATGGCACCTCCGGGAATAGAGACTAACGAGATTCCCCAGAATAATCACGAAATTCCACCACTAAACGATCCACAACTCATTAGCAGACTTCTCCACTTTGTCAGTAATATCGATCAAAGACTAGACGTAATTGAGAATACCCAGAAACAAATAATAACCCATCTACAATCAAAAGATTCGGAGAAGGTGCCAGAGAAATTAGAATCTCTTCATGAATTGATCAAAGAGTTGATCCAATCGATAAGACGACCAAGCTAGAATGAGAATCATAAACAACATGTAAAGCAGAGCAGAATGTAAAGACGGGTTGCATGTGGTAGAAATGTTAGATGTGTATATTCATTAGGACATTACACTTATCGACCGTCGTCCTAGTAATTGAAAGCTATGAATATATGAAACGATACGTTTGAATCGATATTATGATCGGACAATTTTCCAGTAGAAAGTTCTCATTAGAATAGAAAGTTCAGTAGAAGAGAAAGTTCTCACTAGAGTAGAAAGTTCTTCCCTGTAATAGAAAGTTCTTCAGTAATTTGATTATTCTCCATTAAAATTGAAAGTTCACTATTAGAATAGAAAATTCTCATTAAATGATCTTTATTCTACTTCATATTCTCTAAAATTCAATATTCTTTGTAGTCTGGGCTCCTTCATGGTTGTGTTCATCATCCTTAGAATCATCCTCTACAGGAATACCCCATTCTTCGATTTCAAACTTCTTTCTTCCATTTTTGAACGCATATTCTCCATCGTGAATCATCATCAATCCTCTTTCTGATAACACAGGAAGTTTGATGATATTTATCAATCCTTGTTGGATCTTTGCGGGTTCGTTTTTATATGCTTTTTCTATCAATTGCATCATTTCCTGGTTGAATGGTTGTAAATGGATGACAGAGTCAAAAAGACTCTCGAGTGTACAGGTGACGCTTGAGTCACGAGGGTACAAATCCAAGGGGATAGATGCCAACAAAACAACGTTATTATCATACTTCCGCAATATGGACCTCAAACTGTGAATAAATGGAGTGATAAATGACGGCATAGAACATATCGGACTATAAATTGAAGGATTGAGAAGGCCTGGCAATGTGATACGAATGATTTTCGACGGACTTTGCTTCAATTGTCTCTCTATAATCATCGAGATCTGCTGTATAATTTGGGCAAAGTTTGTTGATACTGGTACAAATGAAATATCTTGTGAACTAGGTCCAGGAACGAGCTTTTGCGTTATGTCAAACTGATTATTATAGTGTTCGTAAGATCCAGACTCGTTTTCTTGAGCCTGGTTTTTCTTGTTTAAGCCGTATCTCCAGGCGATTTTCAAGTCTTCATTTCTGGCTGCACTGGCTCCACTATTCGTCAAGTTGGACACACTAACTTTCGATTCGTGGGCCATTATCTTTGCTTTTTTCTGTTCTTTGGTTGAACCTTTGTATAGCCCTGGAAGATCGTTGGCCCATTGCAGCGAAACCCCCACAGCTATCACGTGGCAGTTCAATTGATCTTTAACAACTCTATTTTGAATAACCCCTTGTGAGGCAAACGATCTCAATAATACTGCCGAAAAGTCGGTGGTGCCTGACTCTTGAATAAGTAATGAGTTTCCGGTGGGGAGACCCTGATGCAATAATAATTTGTCCAAGTCAGACCCGCCTGTAGAAACAGTGGGCTGTGAAGTGATTAGTGATGGTCTTACTGCCGGATTCTTCAAGATCTTGTTTAAATCATCTTGCTCGGTGGTTTGCGAGGGTGAGCCTCTATTTGGTATGCTTCTAACGGCGGGAGGTGCTCTTCCAGATAAATTTATTGGTCTTGAAACAGGAGCCGGTCCCCTGCCCGGAACAGATGGAGTCCCGATAATCTCACTACGTTTTCTGAATGACATTGTCTGGAGTAACTAGTGTTGAATCGTATTTGAATTTAGTGCGACGATGAGTTAAAAAATAGATGAAGAATAATGAGAAATGGAGAGATAGTGAATAATAAAGAAATTAGTGAGATAGAGATTGGTAATAAAGAGGTTAGTGAGAAAGAGATTAGTGATAGACAAATTAGTAAGAGAGATTAGAAATAGAGAGATTAGTGAAGAATAATAAGAAATGGAGAGATTAGTGAAGAATAGTAAGATTTGTGAAGAGTAGAAAGAAATCGAGAAATTAATGATATATAGCTTAGTCAAGAATAATACGAATAATAAGAATAATAAGAAATGGGAAGATCAGTGATAGTGAAATTACTCGTAGAGAAACTACTCATAGAGGTGTAAGGATAACTAACAATTTCTTAGCAAAGTCTAGGGAGACATTAGATAATTGGCGTCGATCCAGTTTCTTCGTAGTGTTCCTGAGAGTTCTGGAGAAGATTAAAACACCCTCCAGATATTAATGGGACAACTTTGAAACTTTGAACGTTGCAGTTTATTTCGAGATAGATAATGGAGCTACTCTACCATAAATCATAACTGTAGTCTAATCTGGTTCTTCTAGATGCTCTATGACGACTGAACATTTTTTGCACCCAAAAATTTCAATACCGTCAGGAAAGCAATACCAAGTCTAACACCTCTGGGGCATATAATGGCTATTAGGATTCATGTTCTCCATCTTAAAATGAGTTTAGATGTCTCTTTTTCGTGGAAGAAGTCGTAAAAACTTATAATTGATAAAATTCGTCACCATTTCGAAATCTACCAATTTGACCCCAAAAACATCCAATCCGTGCTAAAAAAGCAACAGCTAATAAAGTTTATACAAACATCATTAATAATCAAATAAATTGCAATATAAGTACTCCGTATTTAAGGTACTCTTGTGTACCTATCGGTCTCATCTTGTTAACATCTGAGTTTTGAGTTCTGACTGTGAGTCCTTATACTCTCTAAATTGACCCAAGGTCTGAAAGTCAACCAACTCAAAAACTTACGGTCAGTTAGGAAATAAGCATAATCTGATCGTTCAGGTATCCATTCTTTGATGATTTGGTCCTATAAGAGAATACTCTATAATTACTCCATATCTTCCTTGTAACCTAATAGGATATTAATGGTAGATACACGCACAAATATAATCATGATTTATTATCACGAGAAAAGATAAAGACCCGTAATTCCATCAACCAGACCTGATAACACTAGAACTAAACTAATGGGAGCTGCAATATCATTACCGCTCATTCCACTTTCCTCATTAGCATCATGCTGTGGAGCTGCAGCGTGTTCTGCTTTATGTTCTTCAATCGGAGGAACGTTTCAATCTTCAATCATGACTAGAATCACCTACGCCATATTATTATTGGTGAACTCATTGATTTCATGGATAGCATTATCACCATTTATCGTACACAAGCTAGAGAAAGCTACTTTCGGATTTATAAACAACAAGTGTGGACCTGACGGAAGTGAGTGTATAAGTTTTACGTCAGTCTACAGAATCAACTTCGCCTTGGGGGTCTTGCACCTTATTTTGGCAGGGTTGTTAGTAAACGTCACATCCACAGCAAATCCAAGGGCAGTTATTCAAAATGGATGTTGGAAAATTAAGATATTTGCCTGGATCAGTTTAATAACTATAAACTTTTTGGTTATTCCTGATAACTTCTTCATTTTTTATGGGAATAATATTGCCATAGTATTTTCCACGATATTTCTTGGAATCGGATTGATCTTGTTGGTTGACTTTGCACATGCATGGGCTGAAAAGTGTTTGGAAAAGATTGAAATGGAAGAACTTACGGGCGAAGGCGATGCTGGATTCTGGAAGAAATTGTTAGTGGGGGGCACTTTGCTGATGTATATCAGTAGTATAGCATTGACGGTTGTGATGTATTGGTTTTTTGCTAGTCATGATTGTAATATGAACAAAACTGCCATCACAGTGAATTTGATATTTGGAATTATCATCTCGATAATGTCTGTGAACCAAACTATCCAGGAGTACAATCCTCACGCTGGTTTGGCCCAATCTTCAATGGTTGTGTTTTACTGTACTTATTTGGTTTTAAGTGCAGTTTCGTCAGAACCAGATGATAAATTCTGTAACCCATTGGTTAGATCAAAAGGAACCAGAACTGTCAGTGTTGTGTTAGGAGCTTTCTTCACCTTTATAGCTGTGGCATATACTACCACCAGAGCTGCTGCCAACACGGCATTCAGCTCCGAACCTTCTGATGCTATAATCAACAGCCAACCGTCTCCACGTAATGAGATGAGATATCAAGCCATCAAACAGGCTGTGGACCAAGGTGCCTTACCAGAAAGTGCTTTACGTCAACTCGATTTATACGATGATGAAGAAGAAGAAGGTGCTGACGCTGGAAATGACGAAGAAAGAACCAAAGTTAAGTATAATTATGCTTTGTTCCATATTATTTTCTTCTTAGCAACTCAATATGTTGCCACATTGTTGACTATAAATGTCAAACAAGATGATTTGGGAGACTTTGTACCTGTTGGCAGAACATACTTCTCCAGTTGGGTCAAGATCGTGAGTTCTTGGGTCTGTTTCCTCTTGTACGGTTGGAGTTTGGCTGCTCCTGTTTTAATGCCAGATCGGTTTGGAGTCCAGTTGTAGATGAATAATAATTGTTAATATAAAGTGATAATGATTAGAATGAGAGAATGCTCTTCCCCAGAATTTGTAATGTTTGGAGACAATCAAAATTAGATGGCTGTTGAACTACCAAGTGTCTCTAGAACATATACGTGTAGAACATATATGTATAGGATACGAATCCACCATATTTTAATATGACGGGGTATAAATTGTCTAATCTAATATATGTTATAATTCACCTATAAGAAGTATAAATAAGTATTTTAATAGGTATTTATTACATATCTAGTAGTTTAACGGTAGAACATTGCTCTTCTAAAGTAAGTATTAAATATATATTACTTATGCTTCGCTTAAAGGAAGTTACGAGTCTAGGAACAGGATAATATCCCCCTCTGGGAATATCCTAGTAGATTATATACTAGATCCAATGTCTTTTCAAAATAATTTGTAGCCATTCTATAATTATATAGGTCCAAATCCTGACGAGTTAACGGATATTGGATAACTGGTAGTATCATGGATCTTACACATCCAAAATGTAGGTTCGATTTCTACATAACTTATTTATATCTTAGCTTCATAATTTATATATTTATAATCTATATCTATATATTAATCCTGCTTAAAGTGGGGTATTTCATCTAGCAAACTATTAATTGAATATACTGTTATATATTATTAATTGTTAATAATGGTTTAATCTAAATATCAGATCTACAGACTTGGTCTCAGACTCATAGAACATTCTTGCTTATTTTTTGTTTCCACATATTTCCCCATTAGGTAGTCTACAAAAAACCCATTTCATTGGTTGAGAATCAAAATTCAATTTTTCAACAGGTGAAAAATTCAAGAAATTGTCTATAACCAGATATATATATAAGTAGGTCAAAATGTCAGCAATTATCAACAAAGCTACCTCCGTTGTCAACGGTGTTGTCACCAAATCCACTGAAGTTGCCAACTGCGCCGTTTACTGGAGCAAAGTTGGAGCCGAACTCGGAAAAGCCATCTACAAAAGCGAAGGATTAGCACCACCATCCACTCAACAATTCCAACAAGTATACCAAAACTCCTTGAAATTCGTCAAGTCTTCTGAACAACAAAAGCAATTCTTGGTCAAGGCAGCACAATTCAAGCCATCCAAAGAATGTGGTGTCAAGGCTGCTGTTTACGGTACTCAATTATTAGCTTTCTTTTCTCTTGGTGAAATTATTGGTAGAAGAAACGTCTTTGGATATCCATCGGTTGGAGCTCATCATTAAATAAGTAGAAGGATCAGTATGGACAAGTCCATACTGTGAGAATACATTGAAGAATGGACAAGAACAAGTATGGAAAAGGGAGATATAAGGGAGACCTCGGATCACTTAACATCATGAAAAGTCCTTACTATTACTCATACTGTCAATCATACTATTATTCATACAGTTACTCGTAGTATGCTGTTACATATGACCATCCTACAAGCCCACATTTACACACACACTGAACCAATACGTCTTAGGGACTCCTTAAGACATCTGAATAACTTGTTATTCTTCACATCCACCATCTACATAGTCACTTCGTGGATATAAATTATTAATCGTGTTAGAGATAGTTTACTCTTAAAATATACATTCATACGTTGAAGCGATTGATGTACTAAGATAGATGTACTAAGTTAGATGTACTAAGATAGATGTACTAAGTTAGATATACTAAGATAGATATACTAAGATAGATGTACTAAGCTACTAACTGTCTATTATGAGGTTATACTATATTAGTTTTTGTCTTATAATTCTTATCTCTTCTATGAGTCTTCTTTAAATGTGATCTTTTTCAAAGTTGGGGTCGTTTTAATGGAAAGCGTTGAGTTATTTGAGTTATGAGTAGAGGTCTATAGTATTTTCTGATCGTACACTCATAGATCTGAGTGTTCACAGATAGAACCGATCGTTAACTCATAAATCTGAATGTTCATTTGTTCATTTATTCATTCGCTTCCTCAAGCTTTCTTCTCTTCGAACCTTCAATCATATCTTCTCTCTTTCTTCTCTGTTGCTTGACAATCTTTGGAACTGTACTGATCTTCTTTCTCTTGATTTCACGATGTTTGATATTATTCTTTTCATTCTTTGATAATTTACTCATATCTTCCATCCAGTTACTATAACCGCTCTCACAACCAGACTGTTTCATGACATTTAAAATTGGCTTGACTGCTTGGTCGTCTTCTTTTGTGAAGAAAGTAACAGCTTTACCAGCCTTTCCTCCTCTACCGGTTCTACCAATTCTATGCACATATGCTTGGGCACTCTGGGGCACATCGTAATTGATAACCATATTGACCCCCTTGAAATCCACACCTCTGGAGATCACTTCTGTAGTGATCAAGACCCAAACGTCACCGCTCTTGAATCTCTTGATAACCTCCTCTCTTTGTTTAGGGGTTCTCTCAGCATGGATCACGTCGACGTTCAATTTATCGTATAATAATTCATGGAATAATGCTTTTGCTCTGGTGATGGACTGTAAAAATATGATGATGGGTGGTTTGAATTCGCCTTCTAGTATCATTTGTCTAATGGCCAATAATTTACCTTGTTCGTTCCCGGTAAAGACCAATTTCTGCTCGATAGTGTTACTGGCCGCTTCTTTATGTCCAATAATGACTCTGATAGGATCTTTCATGATAGAGTGAGCCATGGCTTCAACCCCCGATGGAATGGTAGCGGAGAACATGGACTTTCTCAACTTAGGGTTGGTACAATGAGACAAAATATCATCAGTTTGATCCACGAATCCCTGGTCAAATAACTTATCTGCTTCATCAATGACCAACTGTTCGACTCTGGATAAATCAATGTTTTCGTTCTTGACAATATCGATCAATCTCAAAGGCGTGGATACTATGATATCGTATTTACTAGCATGGACGATCTTGTTGTTCAATTTTCCTGCCAATTGTTTGGATAAAATGGCGACGTTGAGTTTTTTACCTCTGGCGAGTACTTCCAATTCCTGGAAGATTTGGACCGCCAATTCGTTGGTTGGAGATATCACGAGTCCTCTGATCCCGTAGTTCTTTTGAGAAGGTGTAGTTTGCAATATTCTTTGTAAAAGCGGGATCAAAAACGCTAAAGTTTTACCAGAACCTGTTGGTGCACACGCGATCAAGTCTCGGTGGTTTAAGGTGATTGGAATCGATTCACATTGAATAGGCGTAGGTTCAATAAAGTCTGCTTCAATCAAGTTGGAAAGCACTTTCTTGTCCAACTGATACCGACTCACCAAATCTTTGAACGATCCGATGGGTAAAGGAATGTCTTCACCAGTAACTTTTGACTTATTTACCTTACGTAACTTAATGGCGTCTTCTTCGTTGGAAATGGTCAAAGGAGGCTCTTCTTCATCGTCTTGCTCTATTTCTTCTTTCAACGTGACGTCTTGTTTCTTGTGTGATTTGGTATGGAAGAAATCAAGTTCCTTGTCTACTTGATGTTGGAGCGATTCCTCCCTGTGTTTTTCAGTGTCGTTTTGCTTTTTAGAGGGCGTTGCATAGTCGGTGGTGATATTCTTGCTCTTCTTGAGTGATGCCCCTCTCGAGAGGATCCTAAATATATCCATACTGTGTGTTGGTGGTGTTAGGTAATGATTTGGATGTCATCGCCATCTCTCGGTTTTAATAATTTTTTTCTGGCCCTGCGCTGGAATCTGATACTCTCGCTAGAATAGTTACTTGCTGCAAATATGCCTATATAACCGGTATTTAGAGAAGCGTGGGCTATGGGAGTGTAGTAGCCAACCATAGAGTCATATTTGGTACTTGGAAGCTTTATATATATAAATCTGTAGTCCGAAACCTTACGATGTTAGACTTTGTTAGCACTAGTCCTAGAACTACAAAATAATGTTTTAATATTATTGTTTCAAATCATTATCCTAACTTAGTGAACTATCTACGTCCTATATACACCAACTCTAACCCCAGCCAGCTTCAATTGAGTCTTTGGCTAGATATACCAAATACCTGGCGGTACCGATCATCTGATTACATAACAAAACTCCAATCATTACATCAGCCATTACCTGCACTACGTTCCTCAAGACTGAAAAATTATCAAATTTTTTCAGTTCTAAGTGATCAACTCGAGACTTCACCACATTAGAATGAGTATACGACAACTAGTCAGCTCGAGTGGCCTCTTCCACAGGTCAGGAATGAGTTTCCAGGGTATAAGAACAATTTATTTACATAAAGGACCAAGAGTCCATGGTCTCAAGAGAGATCCACAAGAAGTCATGGTAACGCACACCGGAAACATATATGGAAAGTCAGAGGAAAACTTGAAATACGTCAAGGGCTTTTTACAGGACAAATACGCCATATCGGATGATTTGGCGTTACAGGTATTGACACATAAATCATTTGGAAACGGTATAAAACCATATAATGAGAAATTGAGTACGATGGGATCCAAGATTTTGAATTTGTTCCTCGCCAAATTTGTTGTGGAACAGCCATCCACTAACGAATTGGCAGTTAACGGGAAAAACTTGGACGTATTGGGATCTCCAATGGCCAAGGAAATGACTGGACGTATGGCACTTGGAATATTTGCCAGGGCCACCAAATTGAACTCCATAATGTTTTGGAAATCGTATAACCATTCGTTGGGTTTCGAAACCAGTGGGGAAATGAAAGTTAGTGCCCAAATGATGTATGCATTAATTGGAGCCGTCACTTTTTCCCATGGAAAGGTAGTAGCTGAAGAGTTTATAAGAGAAAAGTTATTGGAATCTACGCCATCGATTGAAGATATCACAATCAGTGTGGTAGAAAGATCATCTAATTGAGAAATGTCCCAATCAACAGATCCAGTGGTAATTAACTTCCCATAGTATTTTGTGGTATGATTTGTCTCTGGCTACCCCATGACTGTTATAGTTCTCCATCAGAAAAGAGTGCTCTAGTTATTCGTTGGGGAAAACTGTTCTAGTTATCCATCAGGGCAACTGATGAATGGCTGGTGTTTGGTGTTGATATCATCCTTCCGGTAAATATCTAAGGATATCTAAACTTGCCGAACCATTAATGAGGTCTTTTATATTCAATCAATGGATTGTTACAAATGTACATAGATAGTCGTCTATGAGTTGATCATAGAATGCATAGTTTTGAGTAACTGCACAGCATATACCCAAGACCACTAGCGATTAATCAATAGTAGTTATAGTTAGCTAATAAATATGCTAGTAACCAATAGAGTCTAATAGACGACGAATCCAAAGAATGAATAACTCACAATCTATACAATCAAATATGTCTGATCATTGAATTATCAAATATTCCTGAACTTAAAATTCACAAGACTATTAATCCTAAAATTAAGAACTAACAAAAGGAATAATTCTAGAATAATCCGTATATAGAGCTTGTATGAATTATTCTTCATAGCTTGAGTGTGATCACGTTCAATTGAATTTGGACTTGAATCGGTGATCGGTGAATTATATTTATAGTAACCTTTTCTTTATTTATACCAATTGGAACAAATTCAAATTTTATAGGCACTAACCCATGAATTACACTGGTTCTACAAAATTCATATTTACGTTCTAGAGTCTGAATACAGTCAGCTAAATATCGCTAAATTCTCTCCAAATGCCCTAAATTAGATTCCCACTTGCTTCCTCTATATTCTCTTAAGATACCTTGCTTTCTCCCTAGATATACAGATACTCAGAATTTGCGTCCATAATCCCTCTTCCTATTCACTATTCCATATCTAAACTCTTCTAATTCAACGGAACCAAAAATAATGAAATATTACAAGTACGACTAGAAACCGGGAGGAATATATTCTCAACTATGAGAAGAATCGAGGACTCGTATTTACCGGCGATTGATATTGCTGACACTTTAGGTGTTTGTTTATCAGAGATAATGAAATACTGTGAGCGAAGAGAACAGTTCTCGGGGAGATTACATATTTACTGGTACTCAGTTTGTTGAATAGGTTCTTCTATTCTTAGTTGTTCTTCTTAGCAAGTAAAGTAGGCACTAAGGAGCGTAGCGACTTAGTGACGGTAAAAGCTTGTAGCAACACTTCGCTCATTGTTCTCTATTTAAAAAGCTGCAAAAATCTCTGACGGATTTATATATAAATACTATATGCAGTATAATAACACCAATAGATTCAACTACTTGAATATTGATCAAAATTGCACTACCGAATAACTTAACATCTGGAATAACCTGAAATAGCCTTCGCTTTATTATCTACGAATTCCTTGCAATTTTAAACAGTAACTATCCACAATAACTATCCACAATATTCCTCTAGCTAAATCCACTGATGTCAATATACTGCATATAACGATAATATATAAAGCCCTCTAAGAACCTTTGAGTTCGATTATTTACAGCTAAATAATGAGAGAACTATAAGAGAAGTAATCTAGTAACACTTAATTATTACAGTAAATCTAATACTAACGTAGTGTACTATTTTATCATAAAATGGCTCTGCTATGCTCAGTCTTTTCTCCTCCAGATCGTCCTGATAATATTGTGTACGTGTTAAATATCACTTATGTCACCACCGCGTAAAAGCAATACAACAAGTAACTGAGCGAAGCGAAGTTGCTTGTGGGAATGTTATTGAGGGAGGGTCAATAATAAGGACTGGTCAATTCATCTCAGAATTCATCAAATAATCCACTCTTTAACTTCACATATTTATTCTAACCAATCGTAGATTAGCCTATATTTCTCAACGCTAGCTGTCTATTGCCACATTTCCCGAGACTATCATGGAGAAACCGTAAACCGTACCTAATTACAATATCCTCGACCTCGCGTCTGTAAACATATCATTCATAACTACTCAGATAATGTGGGATTATTCATTTTGTTCCACTGTTTGTAATTTCTAAAGCTACTTTGTTCCCTACACGAATTTCTAACCAAACCAAAACGCGTCAAGGAGAAAATCTTTTTCGTATCTAGTGACAATTTCTGGCAAGCGGCTAATCACTTCTTTCTAATTACAGTGTTGAACCTCAGCATTTCGTTTAGAACTGTATTTCTAGCAGGGCCACCTCCCAGAAATTGAAGAGCCACTATTTATATCATAATTGAGCTATTCCCGGGATTTTATTCATCAACATAGCCCGACCAAATCATAACATAGATCAAATCATAATATTCCGTCCTTAGATATGAGTGAGAGAGATTTGGTTCATCATTATAAGGTATTGAAACAGTTTCTTGATATATCTGATGATGTAAATACTAGAAGTAAATCGAATTCGTCTCGAGCTGCTAGAGCCAGGGAAAAGTTGTTGAAATTATCAGCTGCTCAGTTTAAGGAGTTAAGTACTGACGTATATGATGAATTGAGAAGAAGAATCGATGAGTCCAGAGGCGAACCAGACTATTTGTTACCGAAATCGTCATTCCATCCTAAAAGAAACCAGGCCAGACAGAAATTGTCGTCGTTGCCTCAGACTCGTTTTAAGGATTTAGTTTCCGACATATCTTACGAAATTGAAAGAAGAAACTTACATGGAGAATCTGCTCCTGAATATCATGAAACCGCTTCCAATATACCCGATAATGTTTCATCCAGATCCAGATCAATAGTCGAATCTCAACGGTCTCCAGTTCGTGAGAAATCCTTCAAGAATGACCCAAATGAATCTGGTTCTTCAGATTTACAAAACATCGGTATCCAATCCAAAACTGTAGTTCCTACTAAGGCCAATCTCACATGGTCCAGTGACGAAGAAGATGGCGAGGAATCGAAGAAATCAGCAAAGGACCGCTATAATGAAGCAGAAGCTAGAAAATCGGAAATCAGAGAAACTGAAGCCAAAGCCAGAGAATCAAGACAAGCGGAAACTCGAGAAGCTGAAGCTAAAGAGACTCTTGATTTAAGTACAAAGAAAGACGACAAAATCGCAGAATTACAAACACTAGTATCATCGCTTGAACTACAACAGAGAGATTTGCAAGAAAAACATAAATTACTTCAAGATGACTATGAATATTCAATGACCCAAAATAAAACTCTCAGCCAAGAAGTAGAACAATTAAGTGAACAAAAACGTGATTGGACTAGTTCGAAAGATTTACAACACCTGCAATCTGTAGAAGCAGAAAACGAAGCAGAAAAATTGAAATCTTCCAATGCTGCTTTGAGATTGGAGATACAAGCCTTAAAGAATGGCCAGCAACGAAACACAAAGATGTCAAGAGATTTGAATTCCATCACAAATTCCGACTCTACAACTTCGATTCCTAATGTCGATTACAAACAAGATATTAAAAGAGATATGGAAACATTCCTTGAAAAGTTGTCCACTATGGAATCTCCTCCTAGCAAGCAAGGAAGTAGCTACGCAGAATTCAGATCAGAGATTT
This sequence comes from Fermentozyma sake, assembly GCA_003243815.1. Taxonomy (NCBI): domain Eukaryota; kingdom Fungi; phylum Ascomycota; class Pichiomycetes; order Serinales; family Debaryomycetaceae; genus Fermentozyma; species Fermentozyma sake. The sequence goes on along the minus strand of QELA01000006.1, from coordinate 840,507 downwards.
CAAAGTGGCAAAAGAAGTATGAAGAAGCTCGTTCTAATACTCTTTCAAGTGAAATTTCCAAATCTATTCTTGGTAACGATGAGTTGCAGTCTTTCATGGCTCCACATGGGTTGATATCTATGAAATTGGTTGGTGACTTTCAAGCATTGGTTGAAACATTTTTAATCTACTTGAACGGCACTTCTTTTGATTCTGATTTGTTATTTGAAAAGATTTCGAAAATATCTATTTTAGCAAACGAAATTGCTTCACAAGGTGACAACCAACACATTAATAGTAACGAACATTCTGTGTGTCTCAGAGAAAGTGTTAGTTATGCCATTACTGCCACTAGATACTTTGCTATTTACTCGTCTATTCTACCAAAGATAGTTGTCGAACGTGCAGTGGGTGAAGTTAGTTTTTCCTTGTGTGATTTGATTGCATTTTCCAAATTGAACAGTAGTTCTCTTAATAGCAGAACAGTTCAACCAATGATGGATGTACCAGTTGCAAATCAACATGTTAAAGATGACTTTGGTGCTAGACCGTTGAGAATGGCTAACAAGTTGAGGGAAATCCAGAGTCATACTAAATCTCAAGAAGAATTGCTGAGTTTTGATCAAACAGACAATAACTCTCCATTTCAGTCCACTGGTCCAGAAGAAAAAAATATTGCCGAAAATGACCCGACTCCCAAACTTGTGGTAACTAAGAAGACTAACCCAGAGGGGGTTGCAGGGGGATTTTTAAGGAAATTTTCACCTTTTGGATCAAGAAATGTATCTACACCCATCACTCCAAAGCCTGTTGAAGTTCAGCCAATCCAACCAGCTATAAATCGCGTGCGTTTCGGTGGTGACGAGAGCGAGGCCGTTCCCGAAAGAAAACTGTCGTTGAAGCAGTTAGAAACTGTAGATGATGAAACTCCCAAGAAAATTGAACTTCAAATAGGAAATTCCATTACCCCAACCGCTAACGCGACTTCGGATTCTTTAACCCAAGATGCACCAACTAATGAAACGTCTGGAAATGTCGAACTCAAAAAGGTAAATGAAGAAAACTTGTATGAAAAAAGTCCAAAAGGAAAAGGAATTAGTGCATTAGCCTCAAAATTTGAGCGTTCACCTGAGAAACCAATTGGACAACACGCGTCTCCTACCAGCGCAAATAAAATAGGTGTCAAGAACCTTGCAAATAGATTGAACTCTCCAACTCGTGCCGAGAAGACTAAAAAGGGAAGCATTTTTGACAAGGTGAGACAATTTGAAAGTCCAGAGCAAAAGAACATTCCTTCTACACACATTTTAGGCAAGTCTCCTAGTAACCAACTGATTCATAGCAGAAAGACATCACTTGGATTAGACCTGGAACCTGAATTTACAAATCACAGTGTTATTAGACACGATATTGACAGGCCTGTCGAGAGGCTCTCCGAACCGTTTGCGGCGGTAGCTGAGCCATCTCAGACCATGTCAAGAGAGGTGAGCAATGAAAATAACTCCGTTGCACTGAATGATAGAAACAAAAGTAACGTGCTTTCAGCTACTGCAGCCATAGCAGCCACAGCAGCCGCTGTCACATCTCTGGATTCTACTAAAAGCAAAGGGTTATTCTCAAGTATTCGGGATAAATTAACTCAGGATCATCAACATACCAACGAAGAAACAGGAATTTCAGAAGAGGGTGTGTCAGACTCCGATAAGAGAGAAATAAGCACCGATAATGCATTAACATCTACGGTTGAAACTACGCCTTCAAAGGACGATGAAGATGAAAGTGAAAGCAATATATCACCAGTAAAAGCTGGAAAAGACTTTTTTGAAACAGTGAAACAAAAGCTTACCACAGGATCATTGTCTGAACCCAATGTTCCTTATTCGTCAGCTTCTGATGTTACTATCCAAGCAGATAATGCTGACGATAGAAACGCACACTTCGGTAATGAGAATTCCGAACCTGCTAAAGAACCTGAACAGGACACCAAACCTAAACAAAATATCAAAAGTGCAGTGATAACAGAAAATACCAATGGCCCTATTCGCAAAGAGTCTTTGAATGTTCAAACTCCACTTCAAATATCTAAAAAGGTCAATTATCAGAGCGACACCAAAACCAAGAATGTTGAACCTGAACAACAAGAGGATGACGATTATGAATCTGAATCTGAATCGGAGTCTGAATCTGAAGAAGAAAGTGAAGCTAGACAAAGACAAGAGTACCGTAAATCAATGGCAGCAGCCACGTTTAATGTGAATTTGTTCGACATTGACGATCCTGATAACACTTTAACTCAAGTATTGCTTTACTTAGAACACCAGACCGTACAAGTGATTTCAACCATCCAATCATTGCTCTCTGCTATTAAGAAACCTAATGCCACAAGAGGAGACTTACGTGAGAATTCGAAGGCCATCTTGGTTGTTATTTCGCAAATGACTGAAGCTACCAACACATCTATGAACCAAACCCGTAATGCTCAATTGAAAGAACATGGAAGTTGGGTCGTACGGAGTTTAGAAGATTGTAACCACCGTTTGAATATTTTATGCAAACCTAACTCAGACAAGAGTGACGAGGATTTTGCTGACAAGAACTTCAAACAAAGATTGGCAGGTATCTCATTTGATATTGCCAAATGTACCAAAGAATTGGTCAAGACAGTCGAGGAAGCCAGTCTCAAAGAAGACATTGCTAACCTTGATGCTAGATTGAGTCACGGCGATGATTTGAACTAGATTGCGTATCGTATATTTATTACATTAAGTATCCGTTGTTTCTATAAATGCTTTGCATTATTCTTAGAGACCGTTAGTTTAATTTTATTAGTTTAATTTCTCCGCTCGTATTATTAGGAATATACATTTGTTTAGAAGGGATTGAAGGCTAGGATTATATAGACAATGTGACGGTTGGAGGTGGTTAATCCCGAGTAGTGATAGAGCCATCTGTTCGGAGTTCGGAGCGTAGCCATTAGCTCGGAGCCATCTGTTCGGAGCATATCCCCCTGCTCGGAGTATATCCACCAGTTCATCGCTACGCTCTGGACTGGTTATCTAACGAATATATTTGGAAAGAAACTTTTGGTGAATCTCGGACTTCAAAGTATCATTAGTAAACGATTCCGAGTCTTCCTTTGTTGGTGGAGGTTTCCTATTGAATGCAGTACTGTTTCTCCAGCTCTTCTTAGATTCTGGAGCCGTTTCATCTGATATGGAAACGAGTGGATTGGAGCTCATAGCCTTCTTGGTTTTCTCTTCTTGCTGTGTCTTTTTAACCTTTTCGAGACGTTCTTGTTTTATTTTAGCAAGTTCTTCTAGAAGTAATCGATTTTCTTCGTCAGAGTCGTCGTTAGAATCCGATTCTGAAGAGATTTCTTCATTTTCTTCGGTTTTTTCATCTTTTTCAGCTTCTATACTTCCAGAAACTGTAATTCTGGCAGGTTCTCTACCATTTTGGATCCCTGACCCTGACTCCTTCTTTAATTGTGCCAATTCTGCCATAAGTAATTCAGTTTCTTCTTCATCAGAATCATCAGAATCCTCGATTCGTATTCTTTTAGCACTATCCTCTGTAAACGAGCCTGCTCGTTTTGTATCGATGAGTTTGCCTTCATTTATTAAGAGTTCTCGTTTCAAATCCTCAACGGCCCGATGTCCTACTTGGCTGTCTATCTCGGTGTCATTTCTATACTTTAAATGTGTCTGTTGTGGTAGCGCACGGGAGTGCGTTATAGTGTTGGTTATTCCTATAGCCTTCCCTGATTTGCTCTCAAGGGTGGGTCTATGATTCGTTGTCATCTTGATGAGTTGGAGATGATGTGTGGGAAAACATCTCAATATATAGTTGTTTATATGCAGGTCGCGAATACTGAGTGTAGCGAAGTATTTGGGTACAGAGTGTGATTTAGTGAGTTATTGAATAGTGGCAAAGTGAAGTATTAATATTAGAGGAGATTTAGGTATTCTTAGTTAATGCTTGCAAGTTAAAAGAATTTAGAATACTTTGCTGCGATCATTATACTAATTTTACGGAGAAGATTAACACTGTTTAATAATTACGAATCGCAATGAAGTAGACTGTTCAATAGCTTACTGAGTTCGTTTAGTATTCTCTCTGGTAATTCTACACTAACCAAAGTTTATCGTTTAAAGTTGCAGTAATCTATTATCTCCCTAATTAACATAAAACAACGAGGAAAGCAATTAGCTCTCTCAAAAATAGGCTGCAAATAAGCTAACTGATTTATCGAATTATATGCAGTACATTGATATCGGTATTCAGCTACTGAAATATTGGCCAAAATTGCCTCTGATAACTAAGCTAAGTTCTAGACTTACCTGGTATAGTTCTCACTACATAATATACAAATTCCAGTAAGTTTAGCGAGTAATTATCGATAATATTCAACATGTAGTGTTGCTTACATAATCCAAAAGTTTAATGAACACTGAGCTCAACGATGTAAGAAGTGACATTTGTGACATTTAATTGTATTGGTGAGATTTAGTTACTTATAGAATACATTTCTTGATGATTACTTCGCTGCGTTCAGTTTTTGTAGCTTAAAATTGTGACCTGTGACTATAAATCGTAGTGATCGAAACGTTCTCAATTGCGGCTGGATCTGCGTTTCTCGTGGATCTTCAGAGATTCATTGTATCAATTATGGTGCTACATTCCAGATACATCCATACCAGGCTTTGTCATACCGAACGAGTTGAACTACGACTACTCGTTTCCATTCACATTAGATGTTCAATATGGACTTTTCGAGTCGTACCAAATGTCATAAATTTATTGAACTAAGAAATATAGAAATATCCGTTTGAATGGGAATTAGAGGTCTAATTAGAGAGTGAGAGAACTAAGGGATAAGAGAGTGAGAGATCAAAGATAATCTGACGGAACATCGGGAATCAGAGAATTTCGGAGATCAAGATAACTCCGGGATGACAGATAACTCCGAGATGACATATCTCGAGAAAACCTCTCTTACGTGGTTTCAATGGGACAACTTTCTTGCATCAAACTCTCTTCTTTAACTTCCCTCGAACGAATTCTCTTACAATCTCTAGCAAGAGATCTCCTCGTTTTTGACTTCTCTAGAAAGAGGTTCTCTGGCTTCTCTAGAAAGAGGTTCTCTGACTTCTCCACTTGTCTAGCGAGAAGTTGGGAGAAGTCTTCTACTCATCTTCACTATAAATCTCCTCTTCCCATCCCTCTTCATCTATATTTCTTTGTGGCATCAACTCACTCATTATAGGACCGCCCAACTCGCTCAACAAACTCTGTATCTGTTCAATTAAGTCGGCATCAGCATCTGCACTCTCACTATTAATTACCTTGTAAGCCAGGGTCAAAGTACTCTTTGCCTCGGTCAAAAGGTTTATGATATCTGAATTTGAAGACGTCTTTAACGTGTCTATTTGAATGTCTCTATAATCCTCACATTCTGAGTTTTCCACCAACTGTTTGGCCGAGAATAAATGGGCCAACGACTCGTAGTAGTATGCTTCCAAGACGTTGTCGTTAATATCGGTGACATTGGACGAGATTCCCACGGCTTCTTGGTAAAGCTCCAATTCTATGGCGAACCTGGCCAACGTAAGCAACGGCTGGATCAACTCTACGTATTCTACGCCGACTTCAAACGAGTCCTCGCCTTCTTTATTGTTGGCAGCTTCTTCCAACTGTACTTTTTTGATCTGGAAGAATTTCCATGAGTTCACCAATGCTTCCTTGGCCTCGTCGGTTCTTTGTTGAGAGATTCGGATTGACGATAATAACGATAACGCCTCTGGGTTCTGTGGGTCCAAGCTCAATGAGTATTCAATCAACTCGTTACACTTATTCTCTGCTACCTCTTCCATACACAAATCGGTCATCCAGATCTCGATCTTTGCAAATATCCCCTGGTTCATCTTTTTGACAAGGTACTTTTTCAATTGTTCGGGTGAAGGGTAAAGTTTGGCCAATTCCATCAAGACTTCGTCGTTGGCCAGTTCTCCCAATAATTGTTTGTTGAGTTTGTTCAATCCGATATCCAAGGACTTCAACCCATCGTCACCGCCGATGATTTGGCCCAAATAGAAGAATTTCTCGGTTCCAGCGTCAGCATTGGCGTCCAACTTGCATGCCTTTACCAACACATCGTAGGCGGTTTCCACGTCGTTGTTCTCCAACAATGTCTCACCAAAGATCTGTAAAAAACGAACGTTTTCTTGGTTGGACTCGAAAATCGGAGCCAACAACTCCAACGCCTCTTCTGCCTGCGAAGACTCTAACAACGCTCTAGCATTAGATATGATTTCGTTAGACATGGTCACTAGTGGTGATTAGTTCTCGCATCTCATCGCAAAAAAATCAGTTGAGAGTGAGTTGTGCGTGAAAGTGAGGTTAGAGAGATAGTGAGGCTACTGAGAATTAGTGAGACTTGGTGAGGCTTGGTGAGGCTTAGTGAGAGTTGGCACAGATATAGAGATTGATCACTAGAGTTTACGCTACGATACTACGTGACTACTTGAGAAGTACTAGAACTGCTTGAGATTGTTAAGCTAACAATCAGAATATCTCAGAATATCTCAAATATTCAGATTTAACGATTCAGAGATAACTGTCATTAAACACCACTAAACATCACTTAACTTCTTAACTTCACTAAACAGATTCGGAGTCTTGATGGAGGTCGTTACTGAAGAACAACTACAACTGCTAACCAATGAATATTATATACTTCATCTCCTCTACCATCGGAGTCGGAACCAACATCGAAACCAGGTATGGTTCAAATATCTAAACATCCTTCACCGTCGGGTCCGGATCGTGTTGAAACTCGCCATGGACTGGCGGAGTGACCATATGCGCAACAAGGAAGTAATTAAGGAGAAGTTGCTCTCTAATATCAAGTATTTGGTCAAGCGAGTCATGGCCAAAGCGTACTACGAATTCAACGGGATTATTGCTCTAGGCCAGTTTATCAACTTAGGTTTCACTATGCTAGGGAACTTGAGTAAACTACATGGAATATTAATTGGATTTGGCGGAGTTTCTGAGTCTCTCAAGCTAAAACTCGGCAGTATTCTTGTTGGAACGAGCCATGACTCCGACGACGATATCGGGGAGGCCATTGAATTCCCTGAAATACCGAAGAGCTTGAAAATTACCGAGGATATAGAATTGGTCAATGGTTTACAAGTGAAACCGATCAATGAATCAAAAATAATGTTAAACAAGTCTAAAATACCAAAAATGTCAAAAATGTCGAAAGTGTCAAAAATTCCAAATATACCAAATATACCCATTATATCTACTAAAAACACCCAGAAACTTAGCGAGAATAAGTCTCGAAAGAGAAAGACTAAATCTACCGATAATGAGAGGCTGAATTATGAGTCTGAGTCTCTGAACAGTCTGGTGTCTCAGCCCTTGGATATCTTTGGTGGCCAGAATATGGATGATATCTTTGGAACATCAAAGAAAACCAAAGGAAACGATATTAATGATATCTTCGGACCTTCAAAGAAGAAGAAAAGGAAGAAAAGGAATGAAATTGCCGATATCTTTGGTTAATAAGTTGATAAGAAGAGGAATCAAATCGTTGATATTAAGAAAGATGTTCACGTATTCTTGATTACTAGTGGCCGGGCCACGATACTCGCTAGGAATATCTCTCTAGGAAGAGCTCTCTTTAGGAATAGCCCTTTATGAATAACTCACAAAGAACTCACTATGACGCTCCCTAAGTCCCTACGCTCCTTAGGTCTCTACATCCAGTATAACAGATATTTTTATATACCAATACGTCATACACTTAATAAATAAAATAACCTTGTTCAACAAACATAAACCAAACGTTAACTAACACCATGTGTTAATACAATACCCAATAAGACACCCAAAATTACAATCCAATCAACAAAAACATAAAATAATGATCGCTCACATGGTAGCGATTTCGTTGACGTTGTTGAAACTTGAGTTGTTCAACTGATCAATGTCCAAGCAGAACTCGTCGTCGTAGTCCTCTCTCTCGATATGTTTGTACGAAGAGTTGGAGTGTTCGAATTGTTCAAATTGCGGTGGAGCACTGTGAATATTTTCGTGGGCATATTGGGAATAAGGACCTGGAAGCTGCATGGGTTGTGATCTGGCAGTGTTACTCATGTTTAATGGAGATTTCGATACGATTCTGTTGGTTGGATGGATGCCGTTGATGGAAGAAGTCACGGAGGATGCAGGTGAGTGGGATGATTGTTGGTAATCGTATGCCAATGAGTTTTGGAAGGCAGGAGCTGGGGTCGCAGAGCATGAGTTAGGGGAATTCTCTGCGTAAATGGTGGAAAGGTCGTTCTTGTTGAATGCTGACATGGCGTATGGATGGTGTAACGGTACAGGACATCCATTTTGTTCAAATTCTTTCAACTGCTCCTTGGTCAACTGCTTCTTTATTCTGTTCTTTATCCTTGACTTACCCTTGAATCCAGGTGGCAAGTATTTACATTCACCACCTTCAACGTGGATTTCACACCAAATCTCGGCGTTGGGGAAATGTTCTCCACACATAGAACAAGTTCCTGAAGAGCTTGCTCTAGATTTGGTTTTGGTTCCCTTTGGATACTTAAAATGTCTTGATTTCAAGTGGGTCTTGTAAGTATCTCTTCTGGAGAAACCACCGTTAGGGTGACATTTGTGGGTGATGTTATTTTCGTCAATGTAGACACTGTACTTGTGGAAAGGACATGAGTATGCCTTCTTAACAGCGTGCTTCTTGAGATGACGGGTTAAGTAGCCTCTGATTTTGAAAACAGCATCACAGTGCGGACATTGATGAACCTTGTCGTCTCCAGATAAATCATCACCAGCTAAATCGGTGATGTTTTCTGACGACGATGGAGAGGTGATGTGCGCCAATTTGTCATGGTGGCCTGGTGTTAATGGCGATGAATGGTTGGTAAGAGGAGAGTCTTCGATATGTTTCTTCTTGTGCAATTGCTTGTGATTCGCGGATAGTATGGATTCGTTATTGGACGATGAATTCGACACTGTAGGAGACAAGTTGATATCGTCGTCATCATCCTCTTCATTGTCAGCGGCATCTTCTTCGTCAAGTTCACGAAGGCGTTTGTGAGGAACGTCATTCATTTTGAAGACGTCCAACTCAGTGCCTGGAGTGATTTCGTCAGAAAACCCCCATTCAATCTCACCCTTGTCGTTTTTGAAGGGCAATAATCTGGTGGTCAAGCCTGTAGAGCATGGTTGAGGGCGGGAGCCCGAACTGGAGTCATATTCAAGGGTTGGTGGGTCGTTTTCAACAGTTGCGTTGTTTTCCATGACCGTATTACTAATAGAGGGAAATAATGAGTTTTTGTTGGGAGAAGTCCGTTCAAACGAGGTATGGTGTTCTGAATCTGGGTATTGTGAATCCTTGGGCATTCTGAACAAGTTTAACAGCGCAATAAGCGCCATCAAGTATGAGAATCCCATTTGAAAGAGGCGAATTGCTATTGAGACAAGGGTCACATTTATGAACGTTTTTCTTGCCATCTCCGTGAAAGGAGCTAAGGATACTTGGTGAGCCGAGGTGGCAGGCTCTGTGCTGGGGTTTTTCTTCTTGATATGAAAAGACATAGTCGTCAAGTGTGCTTTATCGACGGGATAAAAAGTAATATTTATGAAGGCGATTTGTGGGAAGTATTGAAATTATCCTAAACCTCTGTGCCAAGACGAGTATTTACTGGTTGTTGTTTGGCTTGTATTGAGTATTTGTTATAGTTAGAGGCCGCTGCTTGTAAGTTGCTTAGTGAATGCTCACACTTTTAATTTGCTCTCCTCCCCGAGATTTTTGTCAAAATTTGAGTTTGTTTCTTTTTTTCTTGAGAATTTCTTTTTGGAAGAGCTCTTGTGTATTGCAGTATGGATGTTATGGCGGGACAGACTTTTGTGCTGGAATAAGCGAGTGATTTTACAGAGTTCCAGGCTTATTCTCTAAGCTTAGGGAGGAATAAATTTGGTTTGGCAGTTAGGCTTTAGATACACCCTAAGATAAGGTGGACTAGTTGTGCTCAAAATATCCTCACCGGATCTCACAGTCCGGTTAAAATCGCTGGTTATAGTCTGGTGATTCCCCAGTCAGAGTCGGGTCACAATCCCCAGTCGCAGTCGCAGTCCCCAGTCAAATTCCCCAACGTTCTCCCAACCACAATTCCCGGCCACCATTCTCCGCTATTTCTCACCACTGGGCTGTTTTTAGATGCGAGAAGGTCTGATCCGGCTGTCTCACTATTTACAAGCTCTATATGGTTATCCGGCTGTATTCTCGTGATACTCCACACTCGCCTTGTGCAAGGTCAGATCATTGTCGGACTTATACTAGCGATTCTTTCCTATTTTGATTGGTTTGTGCACGACTTTGTCCAGACGAGAGAGAGTTAGCGAGCGAAGCGAAATAAGTCTACTTGACCAACTACGAACTGGTTCGTTTCGCTCACTAATTTTACATGTAGATATAGGAGTCGGATATTGTCAAAGATAGTCCAAATACTCAACTAAATTCTCTACTAACCTCTACTAAACTCTACTAAACTCTACTAAATTCTCTACTAATTCTCTATTAATTCTGTAATATCTTATCTTAACAACTTTTTAAGGGCCAGGAATATACGTACTATTCCTGCCTTGTCAATACAATACTTTTGTTGAAATCACTTTATAATCACCGGACAATTTGAAGTCTTCTTTATCTCTGTAAATCGCCCTTAGCGAATCTTCAGTGATCTTCAGTTTCATTTACATCATTGTTTCCCAGATCACGCGATTGTTCGTAGTCTGGAATTTGTGTTGAAGGATGGTTATTTGATACTTCGTTTGCCAACATACTCTTGCGTGGACGTTTGTTCTTGATACTTTGATCCACAACAATTGTGGACGGTGACGTTATACTCATTAACAGTCGTAACGGATTGTCACTAGAGATTAACGACTTGATTTTCAATTTGTCTCTATTAGCCTCCATTTTATTGAGGAAATCATCTTTATACGCTTGAGTCTGGGGACCTTTCTTTGCTTCTTCGTTTACTTCGTCGTCCTCGTCTTCCAAACCGTTCATTCCGTCGTACGTCGATTCTCTCATATCCTCGAGTAATCTGTAGGTATTGTCGAAGCTGGTCTTCATAAACCACCAAAGGTTACCAAATTTGGCCACTTGTTTGGCGTATCCCTTGATGAGAAAGTTCACTTTTTCGAGCAAATGCTCTTCAGGCTCAGAATCATGTAATTCCTTCGATAGCAAGCTAATTTTGTACTTAATTGGAACTGTGGAGTAAAATGTCAAACAGCATGTGACCATTGGGATCGACAACATCAAATCGTGCCCGTGCTTGTCCAGTGAAATGGCCTCGAACAACTTGAGAATGTTGAGCATGCAAATGTATGTCATGGGATTCATTATTCCCATACTATCTGGGTTTTGTTTGCGCTCATTGTATCTAAGCATAGCCAACACAATAAGGTGCTTAATCAACCGACAAATAAAGAATATGGTCTGGTGCCGATACACCTCCACACTCATTGGTGGAAGATGCAGTTTCTCTTGTATGTAATTCTCTGGAAATGTCTTACCTCTTCTCAACGACTCTTCAGAAATTGCAGAACACTCCCCTCTTAAGAAATCAGAAGGATCCACCTTGAGCTTGGGAGGATTTGGGTGGTAGATAGCAATCATTGTCTTTTCCATCTCGGTAGCTACACTCACAAACTGGAGCAAATAGGGGTCCTCGGGTTCAGGTATATCAAAGTCTTCACGCTTGATGAACACGGCCCGCGAATTGATAACTGAGTTCAAACGGTCAAACACAAAGCAAATCCACCATAATTGTTGCAAATGCTGAGAATTCTCAAGCATCCCGAGCTCTTCGAGTCTTTCGTGGGTGAGCTTCATGTGAATAAACAAGTTAAAACTGAAGTTTATGGCTGTAATCAAATCGTGGCCATTCTGTTCATTTGCATACGAGTTGAAGTTGAAGTTAAATGTGAGTAGCAACAGACACTTCAACCGGTTTAAAATGTCATCATCCCCTAACTCCGGCAACACCAAGAATATCTGGCGGATTTTCATCTCCAAGTTCATCATGAATTCTATCAACTTTTCTTCGTAGCGTTTGTCAGAATCTCCGACATTAAACACATCTGTAAGAACCCGCTTACAAAGAGAATCTCGTGCAATAGCAAGAACCAAACAGTACAATAAAACACTGGGAATATTCTGCATTGCTAGCTCGTCCCAGAATTCGGTTTCACGGATAACAGGAAATATTGAATTGATCTTGAAGAAGTATATTTCGAGAAGACGAACCAAATTTTCTTGACTGATGTGAACGTTTAACGATGGAGACGAAAGGGTGAATGCATCGATGCTTAATAATAGCTGGTACTGATGCGGGTTGAGTATGTGTTCATTTCCTGAGGAAGTATCAGTACCCCTTTTGTCTTGTAATGGTTCGTTGTGGAAAGTCTTGTATTTCTTTACAGCCTGCCTCATGTCGACATTATTTGGAATGAAGAAGTAATTGAGCTTGGAATTTGTCGAGCCAATTGAAAAACCGAATGTTTCCTTCAAGTAAGTCGCTGTGATCATTTTCATGTTATGAATCGTAGGATGGAAAGGTGATGAGAATGAGTCTGTTGTGTAATTCAGTGGTGGTGGTGAATTGAATTGTTGAGAAGGTGTTGGTTTTTGTAGGTTCGTATGTCCTTCTTGGTTGCCTTGTGCATTTCTGATTGGTTTCAGCTGGTTTTCTGGGAGTGGGGCATCTATAAATTGCTTCGTCTCGTGAGTTACTAGATGGTTTTGTTGCAATTTTTTACTTTCAACATCTTGTTTTTGACTTTGAATAGTATTTCTCTGTATGTGTTGTTCGAGAATAATAGGTGGTTGTGGTGGCTGCGGTGGTTGGAGAGGTATATTGGAGGGATTATGGTTTCTAACTTGACCCGGATTCAGTTCAGGTGTGTTTCTATTTGATCGCTGTGTAGACTCGTTGGGGTTGAGATTGTTTGGAGTGTATTGCATTGATTGTGGAGGTGGTTGCTGTTGATAGGGAGGTATTTCATAATTAGGGTGGGGTTGAGACTCGATTTGATTGTCGTTAATAATTGTGGGATATTGATTTTGGTATTGAATAAGATAGTTCTGATGATTCATGGGATGTGTCATTGGGTGAACATAATAGTTGTTGACGGCAACGTTAGGATTTACTTGTTGGCTAGGTATATTCTGATGGCTCTGGACGTTTGGATAGCTTTGATTGATGTGTTCGGGTTGCCATTGCCAGTGTGGAGTTTGCATTTGAGGATAAAGCTGGGGATTATAGTAACCTTCTTGGTTGTACAGTTGAGGAAGTTCTGGGGCATAATCTGGGTCGTTTCTTCTTGTAGTGGAATGAATTATTGGTTGTGCTTGTCCTTTTGTAATATGATTATGTTCTAATTTATTCTCGTCTCCATTTCTTGAGTTCGCTCGCTGAGGCACTCTCTGGTCTCTTGAGTCTCTTGACGAATCTCTTGATCTCCGTGGATTTGAACCTGGCGTCTCTGTATCTCTTGTCTCATCACGTTTTTCAGATTTTATGGGTCCTTTAACCCCAGACTTTTGTTTATAATCAGCCTGGATAAGATCACACCCGAAACCGTGTTTTTGACAGTTATCACAGCCAACGCTTTCATAATCCGTCAAGGATATAATACATTTCATTCTCTTGGAGCGGCATATTCGGCAACATTTAAACGTCCGCTTCCGAGTCTTGTAATTAGAATCAAACGCAGGAAATACAAACATGATGAAACGATTGTGTTGTGAAGTTTTAAGATTGTTTTAAGATTGTTTCAAGATTGTTTCAAGATATTTTAATGCTGTAGTTGGTTGATGGTAATTGTGTGTCTGATCTAGTCTGAATATCTATTGGTTGATGGTAATTCTGTATCTGATTTAGTCTGTATATCTATTGGTTAATATAATTTTGTGTCTGGTCTAATCTGAATATCTATTGGTTAATGGTGGTTATCTAATTTTAGTAGGTTCTTGAAATTTCCTATGACGTAGTTTGCAATTATCCTACTTCACTTTAATTGGAATAAGTCTAATTTTCAGCCTATTCCGTATATATTCTTTCTTTGTAATCTCTTCTAAGTTTTTTGTTCCAGATCTAAGCTTGTTGAATTAGTGATGGGGTAAAATGTTAGGAGGGTGTTATGAACTAATTGTTTGTTGATCAAATTGATTGAGGTTCTCTAAATGTATTTGATCTAACTCGATATGTTCTTTAGGCATCAACTAACTATGGACATTTCAAGAAGAAATAATTCGTCCACATTTAGTTTCTATTCTGATGGAATTTTACCATAAAAGAAAAAAAACCTTATATTGATACTTGTGTAATCAAAATGCGCCTAGAAGATACGCCTGGAAGATAGACACGATTTCGGCCAGAGAAGCTCCGGGATATCTTTGACACGTAGAGTCTATAAGGGAAATCTTCATTCGGAAACGATCGGATCTCGGACATGCGATCGGAGGCTTAAGATTGCATGCTTCGTAGAAGTATGCTCGGCTTTCAGGCTATCAGTGCAGTAATGCATAGCTGCCTATCCTGACTTAATAGAAGGTACAATTTCGTAATTTTTTTCGGTACAATAGCAGTTATCAAAAAATGTCGCACCTCTGGTATCCGAAGTTAGATAGTTGTAATCGCAAGCAAAATGTGCTCATTTGCTCTTGTACTAGTCAGAAGAATTGATATTTTCAGTCTTACAAATAAATAGACCTTCTAGAATAGATATATGTCGTCTTAAAATTACTGATAATTGGGGAAATATCTCAGGAAAGTCTCACCTTTGTCAGATATAATTACTTCGTAGGAGTGTGAAAATATCGAGGAATACAGAACAGAAATATCCCGCCATTTGACAACTAGTACTTTCAAATTAACAAATGTGCGCTGGAGAGGGCAAATGAGCTGGGAGAGACATTATTGTGAAAGAAGTACTGAGAAGTCACTAAAAGCGATGAGAAGTCACTAAAAGAGATGAGATTATCACCAAAAGCGACGAGATTATCAACAAGTCGCTACGCTCATTGGTAACTTGCGCCAAACAAAGAAATCCACTACTAAAAACACAAACTTTGGCCCCTCTATATTACCCAAATGGTTATTCTACTAAAAACTATTTTCCTGTGTTAGCTTTCAAGAGCGCCATATTGTATTCACTGGTATATATTGGAACTGAGACGACTTCAGATACTAGAGGTGCGACATTTCTTGCGAGCTATGCAATTTTTATAGTCATATTTAGCCTAATTTAGTGACCTTTGTTACATTTCGATTCATAACCAGTATCGTATCAAAACCTATTGATTGACAACATCAGCACAGATATAGCTCATAACACACAGTTGCCCAATTACACTTGTAATCGGTCTAAAGTGGAATTTCAAAATGTTCTGCAAAATATCATGTGCATTTTTCCCGAAGTCGGTTTTTATTAAATATGTCTCATATGCGTTGCGTGGGGAATTTCCGTCGAGTTTTCCGTGTCATTATGACGCATGGATGGGCCATTGATTTTCGGTTCCACATCACATAAATATCACTAATTCTCCACAAAATGTTCGATAACTGTCGCGTATGTTTTGGTCGGTACACGACTGTAAAAGTTTTTACGACTATACAAGGTGGTTCGGTAGTAGCTATTAATATTTGAGTCCAGAGGATTGAAAGTGAAAGAAATGGTTTCTGATATATAGGCGCGTTATTAAAATCTTTAATTGAGTGATCTGTAATATAAAAAGTCGTGGTGAGGGTCCTCAATATGGTCCTTAAATAATTATTCTTGTTAGTAGGGGCTTATTAGATTTTTTACTTGACAAAAGTGACACAAGATGTCGCAATACTCTTAACGGCTGGCAGAATCGTTTTTACGTTATGGTATTCTGTTCTCACCATCTACGTCTAAAGGCGTAGATCTCAGATCATTGTTTGGATATTCCTCTTAGGCTTCTAATCGTTCACTTATTTTGTACATTGGTCGGTTCATATCAATAGAATAATTGCTCTAATCGCACTGTTCTCTAATTCTTCCCTCAGCGCGGGAAACGGATGCAAAATTATGACTACGAATAGTAT
The DNA here is from genome assembly GCA_003243815.1 of Fermentozyma sake. Taxonomy (NCBI): domain Eukaryota; kingdom Fungi; phylum Ascomycota; class Pichiomycetes; order Serinales; family Debaryomycetaceae; genus Fermentozyma; species Fermentozyma sake. Next base: position 824,350 of record QELA01000006.1, on the reverse strand, counting down.
AATAATACTCCAAAAGGGTGATAAATATATTTAGAGAGCGTGCGGTACTTTTATGTACCAGTAACACCAATCTCAACCAAGATAACTTATTCTAACTTATTCTATCTAATTCTATCTAATTCTAACTTCTACCAGTCGGTCTGGAGCCTACCGCATAAATCTCTTCGCGGTGAAAAAACTTCATTCACAACTTCAGACATGACAGAATTTCCAACTATAGACCTCAAGACGTTCAAACATGACTCCATTCACTTGAATAATGGGTCATACTGGTTCTACGAAACTTCCTCTGAATCTTTTCCCGGCCAGGCTTTTGGCTTGGAAATTGCAGAGATTTTGTACTATGCACCCTCGGAGTTTCAAGACATTTTGATCTTTAAATCCACAACTTATGGTAATGTCTTGGTGTTGAATGGGATTATCCAGTGTACTGAAAGGGATGAGTATGCATATCAAGAATTAATCACACATTTACCAATTATGTCACATCCAAACCCTCGTAATGTCCTTGTTATTGGTGGAGGAGATTGTGGGGTTCTCAGAGAGCTTATCAAACATGTGGAGGACTCGACCGTCACTTCCGTAACCATGGTCGAAATCGACGAAAAAGTCATACAACTTTCTGCCAAGTTCTTGCCAAATATGGCTCTTTATCATAACCATCCAAAAGTCAACTTGATTATTGATGATGGATTCAAGTTCTTGAAGGAATCCACGGAAAAGTTCGATGTGATCATCACAGACTCGTCGGATCCAGAGGGTCCTGCTGAAGAGTTTTTCCAGGTCAGCTACTTCTCTTTGCTTTTAAACACATTGGCTCCAAAAGGGATAGTGATCATGCAGAGTAGTGAGAATATCTGGTTAAACATTGATTATCTTGCACAGTTACTCGACAAGGCAAGGAAGGTGTTTGCAAACGTCGCCTACTCTCAGTGTTATATGCCTTCATATACCGGTGGACAGTTGGGGTTGGTCGTAGCTACCAATGATGAGGAAAAGGATTTGCGTATTCCTTTGAGAAGCTTTGATGAAGAAAAAGAAGACAAATTATTCAAGTATTATAGTAAGGCTGTGCATATTGCATCTTTTGTGTTGCCTAAGTGGGCAGAAGGTAAATTAGGACGTAATTAGGAAGACGTATTGGACGATGTTTTCATTGAGGTCCTTTGGCTCATGATAATTACGGTGATAATGACGAAACTTAGGATTTTCCAACTGTATCTCTCCTAGTTTTGACTACTAATTGTATTATCCACTAATTTTGTCACAGATAAGGCAGTACCACTAGAAAATCGCCCTTGTTTAGCATATACACCAGTGTGAAGAGTTTCACATGAATATTTCATAGATTATACATATTAAAGTGATATAATGAGTTATCACTTATTATTTTGAATACTCTTTCTAGTTTTTGAGTTTACTAGTGATTTGATATCACTAACTAATCTTGTAAGGTTCATAAACGAGGTACTTCATAAATGGTATCTTGGATCAAAATATAATTTTGAAAAAAATGATTCCATCGAGGATCGAACTCGAGGCCTTCTCTGAGTGAAAGAGACGTCATACCGCTAGACCATAGAACCAATTTTCAATAAAAAGTCCTATATTACTTTTATTGCTACTAACAGAACTAATTGAATTTCCACGTCTATATTGAAAAATGGAAATTCCAGTATCATTAATGTCATCATTCATGTCTTAGAGCTCTCTTTCTCTTTCTCGGAAATTCCCCGGAATAAATGTCTAGTATTTACCTGGAAATGTTGTAGTGATCTTTTAACCCCCGGAACTCGCCACTTCCCGGAACTCCCGTAGTCATTCAAACTTTCGTGTACCAGTCAACAAATTTTTCTCCCACGAAAGACGTGGGAAATCAAAACAAATCAATCATTTTATCCCTTCTACACTACTACCATAACACGACCTACCAAATAACACGACCTGTTGTATCTTTGCAACCATACAAACCGTAGTAAACAACAGTACCCGTCGCTATGTCATCCACTGGAGCCGAGGACGATTACTCCTCCAACATTGATGACCAATTGCTCAGAGCCGTCAAACAAGATGGCGACAAATTAGAAGAACAGAAATCACAACAAATCAACTCAAAGGTTGAAGATAAACCTTCCATACAGCAACATGGATCCCCACAACATCAACTCGCCAATGCGAAGTACCACCAGCAGCAAGAACATCAACTTCAGCACCATCTACAACACTCTCAATTAGGGGGACAAGGCCAGTTGGGTGAAGGACACCACTCCGAAGGACACCTCCACTACAACCAACAAGACGTTGATGAATCAGAATACAACATTCAGATTCCTGACCCCATTGTAGACTCCAAGCTGAAGATCTATCCCGTCAACGAAAACACTATCACCGCCGAAGGCAACTTGATCACCAGACCTTACCCCGAACAACTCTTCCGTAGTCGTGACGAGTTGAACGATTTCATCTCCGAATTCGCCCGTGACAATGGCTTTGGCGTTGTCATTGCTCATTCCAACAAGAAGGCTATCTACTATACCTGTGAATTGGGTGGTCGCTACAGACACAAGAAGTCCAAGAAGGAAGTTGACGAGTCTAAACATATCGATATCGGCAATGGCTACTTCCTTGATCCAAACACCAAAACAAAGAAGTTGAAGTGTCCATTTTCCATGACTGCAAGTCATAAAAAGTCCACTGGTGTGTGGACATTGAAGACTACCTGTAATGAGCACAACCATCCACAATTGGATCCTCTTTCTAACCATCCAATGTTGCGTAAGAGATCAGATGAGTTGAATTTGTTGATCCTTGATTTGTACAAGGTCGGTACTAAGCCTTCTCACATTGAATCCAAGATTAAGGAACAGTATCCAGACGTATTGATCAAACGTGAAGATATCTACAATGAAATCAGAGGCTACAAGAGAAAGCTCAAGAAGCAACTGTCACGTTTTGGAGGATTATCTCATAATCAAAACAGAATCAACCAATATAAGAAGAGAACTCAAAACGTACCAATTGCAAATGTTGCCGGATCTAAGCGCAATGTTGATGCTGCTCGTGTTGCTGCTGCTGCGGCTGCTGCTGCAGAGGCTGCTCAGGCTGCTACTAATGTTTTCCTCAATGGTGGAAACGACGACGATGGTACTCCAGATGCTCAAGTGTTGCAGTATGAAATCCAACAACAGCAGCAACAACAGCACCAGCAACAGCAAGAAGAATTCCAACGCCAATTCAATGTCGCCGCTGCTGAGGCTGCTGCTCACCATCACCAGTTGGATGATCAACACTACCAGCAATACGGGCAAGATTTGCAAGACCACGGTCTTCAGGATAACGACAGTACTGCCGCGGCTGCAATTGCTGCCGTTGCAAACGCTGCTCGTCATCACCACCATCACCATAACGACGCTTCCGAGTTATCAATTGATAACATCGATAGTAGATTGGTTGGTGAATAGTCTTTCGTTACGATTACTTTGTTTGTACCATACTTTGTTTTTATCTGTGTTCTAGTCAATGTATATTACTGTTAAGATTTGTAGCGTGCTGATTTACTTCTTGTTATAATTTGTAGCTACAGCGGTGGTGATCTTTTACTTAGATTCTCCAGTCATTTTCATCCATTTTCATCAACTTTCAGCAATTTTCACTTTTCACGATTCAAAACTAGAATAATTCACATATAAGTCACAAGTTGTTATCAATCAACTTGATGTTCTTAGAGGCTAGCGCTTGCTTGGGGTTGGGCCATATTTCTCTACGAATTTGGCTTTTGTTTCCCTCCACAATACTGAGATCTGTAGGGGATCACTGGAGGGTAAATGGAACGAAATGGTGGTATAAGCTGACCAAAGACGGGATGTGACGATAAGACTTGGTTTGACCCGTAGTCCTGATTCTAGAGACCTCAAAAGGAGTTTTCCTTTAGTATCATTGAGTATGTGGGGATTTGGTTTATTTTGAGACGTATTTGACGCAGTTCTCAAAGTGCTTAATGTGGAGTTAGGTGTAGCCCTTGTTTTCGAGGTGGGGCCATTTGTCGAACTAGAGCCTGATCTAAAGCCTGATCTATAGCCTGTCAACTCTCTTTTTGCCGTTTTTCCTCTAATGACCAACTTGACAAACGACTTATTGGACAAAATATGTTTATGAATCCTCGACTTTGGAAGTCAGCTCCTAGCACTCAATATATATACCAATGTCAATTTTTTAGGTGGTTCGCTAGTTTTTCTGGTAGGAATTGTGGACAAGTTTGAGGATGAACTTGACGTGACCTCATCAAGACACCAATCGACGAGCTACCGGTATATTTGAAAGAGCTCGACGATGATAAAGGGGCCCAGCTTCTATACCTGAAAATGTCTAAGCCACTAAGTAGCATAGACGCGCATTGACTAGTCCTCTTCGTGGTCCCCACAAGCAACTTCGCTTCGCACCGTTACTTGAGTTATAGCTACATACCTTTCAATAACTCCAAAACCAAAGTCCGTTCTTCAAAAAGTTTCGCCAACTCTCCCACTTTCCGTCCTCTGATGACGGGCTTTTTGACAGGCGTGCTGGGGGGTAGATTCGGAGGTAGTGACTTGGTGCGAGAATGCGCTTTAGAATGCTCCGATGTGAAGTTATACTTTTGAGGTGGATATTGAAGGGCTAGATTGGACACGTCGGATAATTTTTTTTTGGCGGCCGTTACACTGGAAGAAGACGAGGCAAAGGTAACTGGAGAAATTGATGAATTTGATGAATTTGAGGAGTCGTTGGAGAATTCAGATGTAGAGGGTGTTTGTGAAGTAGTGAGGATAGATACTCTGGATGGAGGTTTAGAGGTCACCGAGGTTGTAGGAGCCAAGTTGGAGTTTTCACCAATAGACAGAGAGGATGTCTCTATATATGCACTATCATCAATAGTACTCACACTCTTGTCTATAGACTCTAATGTCAGATTTAAAATGTTTTCATCTGTGTTCTTTGCTTCGTCGTAATCGTTTAATTTCAAGATATTTGAAGTGTTGAATGCAACTCTGTAGTTATCATCGTCCTCGAGAGTCAAGTCGTAACTCATATCATATGAATCGTCGTGACTCATTCCGTTGATTGTTTCGTCGATTGTGGAGTAGTTGGCATATATGCCCATCATTTTATCCCAATGATCCAACACGTTCTTGAAAAATCGATTGACTACCAAAATGGTGTCCTTACTCTGTGATGAAATCAATTCATGGCTCAAGCAATGGCTCAAACATTTGGATAACGATAGCGATGTGTGTTTAGTAGGAGCTTGAAGTATTTTGTGACACAAATTGCATAATTGAATGAGTAAATGGTCGTAATTTGATCGATCTTGGTCATTTTTATGGTGTCTAACCATATCCTTGAAAGTATTCTGAGTATACTTCAAATCGTCCTTGATGGGAAGCTTAATGCAATCCAACACAATTAACGGTCTTGGTAGTTCCATCAACACCTTCTTAAAGACTGTTGAAATACAATACAAATCCCAGTCGTTGATCCATATTAATTGGTTCCGATTTATGCACTGAAATAAAATGTCGGTATTGATCTTATTGCCTGGTTTGTGAAATATTAAGTCTACCTTGTCGGCATACAAATCAATGATGTTGAAAATCTGGTAGAAATGGTGGTAGAATATCACATCTGTTGTTCGGTTGATTTTGGTGTATGCATGAATTAAGGGAGTTATTCTCATGGAAAGATTAAGTTGAGGCTCTAGTTGAATGTTGTGTTTATAGATGTTTAGCGAGATCTTCAATTTGGTAATGTCCACATAATTACTTAGTTCCGATAACGTTGAGCAGTTTATTAAATTCTTGAAAGATACGTGACTTGGATCATCTTCGTCGTTAAACTTAAATTGTAAAGTCTTTAGCGTGAGATTGTAATTTGCCAAAATTTGAGTGATTGACTTGACAAACCAACTGTCATGAACTGTGATGATTTTGATCAAGTTGTTCAAATTATTCGTTTCCGCTAAAAATGTCTTGAGAAACTTGATCCCCCAGATCCAACTGATTTTATTTAGTCCACAGCTGAACATAATTAGCGTGTATGGCTTTGTGGGTACAAACTGCATCAATGTAGGGATGAATTTATCATAATCTATTTGATCTGTAGAGGGTAAGTATGACGTATCGAATATGTAGATTGGAACATTCGTTATTGGATCGAAGGTCTCCGTTTTGAAGAATATTCTGTCCATGATAAAAGAAGTTAATGCTTGAAGTGATAGTATATGTGGTTGGGGAAATAAAGGAGCCAAGGGGAAGTGTTCCGGAGAAAGTTGTTCTGGATTGTCAATATTGATCCCAGGTTTGGTTTGAAATTGAAATCTGATTCTATGTACAAGCACCTAACACTATGATTTGAATGTGCCAGTATGTAATAATATTTGGAGATGTACCTAAGTCTGGTTTATGCGTGTACTGTTATAAGTGTCTTGTTGTCAATTCTTACCAGTGAAATCACTAGATTTTGGTGAGGATTCTTTTTTAGGTAAGAAACAAACAGTCTTAGAATAAGTCGCAAAAAATACGAACTGACAAATACGAACTCACAAAATCAACTCATTTTGAAATCTTAAATTCAATCGGATTAGAAGACACAATTCGGATACGTTTGAGTCTCTGAACAATATGGATTTCCAGTATTATTGTGTGATGGTATGTTTTGTGCCAACTCATTAAACCGTATAATAAGTCGTTAACGCTCTGATAAATGGTAAACCACGTAAATTATCAATATAATGAAGGACCTGTTTCGACTCGCTCTTTTGCTTATTTCACCTATCAGCCTCGATATCAGGTACATATCCACTATCTTGTTGTAGTTAGAGTACTCATATATACCATTCCTTACACCACGAAGACTATTTGCCTTGAATAACCCATCGAGGTTCGTTTAAATTGGCCGATTTGGGTAATGTAACTAGTAAAGTACATACCCCAGAATTCTCTAACATATGCAAAGATGTCTTTATCGAGGTTGTAGCTACGTCATTGTTAGTAATATTGATTGTTGTCACCTTCATCGATTTTGATGCCAAATCCATACTCCCTACCATTCGTAGAGGTAATTAGAAACAAAATTTGAACAATTCAAATCCTCTAATTAATAGTAGACTTCGCCACTTCATCGTTTCATCTACTTGTTTGCTACTAGTTTGTCAGCAGGTCTTATAAATAGATATTGCTTGCATAGTTAGCGGTTTTCACGCTAGGAAGTTCTAGATTGAAAGAGGAAAGAGGTAGTTTTCAACAATAAAAGTCACTATATCAGTATCTATTTCCAGCTCATAATTACTATTGCTATTGCTATTGTTCTCTAACTCATTTATCTAAGTCAGTGGAGGTATTCTATATATTATTCGTTTTTACAGCCATTTCTGAATTTGATATTTGGTATTATCACGACTATTTATATGCAGTCTATTTTATATTGTGGCCAAAATCAAATTTGCCATCCAACGAACAGTTGAGACAAAGATACGTACAAGTAATTGATCGTGTGTCGTAGAATTTACTATAGATATTGAATCAGATTCTTGCATAAACACTCATCATGGCACCTGCAAAAGATCAAGTAAAAGATCCAGCAAATTCGGATACACAACCCACAAAGAAACAACAACCAAAGGAAGAAGAATTATCTGAAGAAGATCAACACTTGAAAGATGAATTGGAATTATTGGTTGAAAGATTGAAGGAAGCCGATCAGTCGTTGGACTTGTACGAGAAGTATTTGTCGACATTGAAAGATTTCATCAAAGATTCAACAACTTCCATGACTGCAGTTCCTAAACCATTAAAGTTCTTGAGACCACACTATCCATCATTGGCGGAATTATATGACACTTGGGTAGAGAAATATCAAGGAAAACCATTAGTGGTCAAGCTTGCTGATGTTTTGTCCGTTTTAGCTATGACGTATTCTGATGATGGAAAGAAGGATTCCTTGAAGTACAGATTGTTAGCTTTTGAAGAATCTATCACTGATTGGGGTCATGAATATATGCGTCATTTGGCATTGGAGATAGGAGAAGCATACCAAGAGAGTTTGGGTTCTGAGGATGATTCTATTAAAAAGTTGATTCAATTGTCGTTAAAGATTGTTCCGTTCTTCTTAAAACATAATGCCGAAGCCGACGCAGTAGACTTGTTGTTGGAAATAGAAAGCATTGACAAGTTACCAGAATATATCGACGAAAACACCTATGCAAGAGTGTGTCTTTACATGGTCAGTTGTGTTCCATTGTTGGCACCTCCAGATGACAGTTCATTCTTAAATACTGTGTTTTCAATATATTTGAACCACAACCAATTAACTCAGGCGTTGACGGTGGCTATTAAGTTGGATGACGAATCCTTGATAGAACAAGTATTCAAATCTACCGAAGACGTTTCTGTGCACAAGCAATTGGGTTTCATTTTATCACAACAATACAACAGTTTCAAGTATCCTGGTGACAACCAAGAAGTTCAAGAAGCTATCTCCAACACAAAATTACATGAATACTACCATTATCTTGTCAAAGAATTGAACTTGTTGGATCCAAAAGTCCCAGAAGATATTTACAAGTCCCATTTGGAAAATGCCAAATACGGCTTAGGAACCTCCGGATCAATTGATTCTGCTAAACAGAACTTGGCCGCTGCATTTGTCAATGCCTTCATTAACTTGGGTCATGGTACTGACAAATTGGTCCAGACTGAAGAAGATAACAAATCGTGGATCTACAAAACAAAGGGTCCTGGTATGATTTCGACCACCGCCTCTTTGGGATCTCTTCACCAGTGGAATATCAACGAAGGTTTACAACACTTGGATAAATATACCTACTCATCAGAAGATGAAGTCAAGGCCGGTGCATTGTTGGGTACTGGTATTGTGTCCTCCGGTGTTCATGATGAAGTAGATGCTGCCTTGGCCTTGTTACAGGATTATGTAACGGATCCAAACAAATTAGTTCAAAGTTCTGCTATCAACGGTTTAGGAATAGCATTTGCTGGTTCTTCTAACGAAGAAGTTTTGAACTTGTTGTTGCCTTTAGTCTCAGACTTGGAAATCTCGTTGGAGATTTCTTGTTTGGCTGCTTTGGCATTGGGTCATGTATTTGTTGGTAGCTGTCATGGTGACATTACTTCAACTATTCTTCAAACCTTGTTGGAAAGAGATTTCACCCAATTGACCAATAAATTCATCAAATTCATGTCCTTGGGTTTAGGTTTATTGTACATGGGAAAAACCGAACAAGTTGAAGATGTCTTGGAAACCATTGATGCCATTGAACATCCTATCAGCAAGACATTGAAGGTCTTGGTCAATATATGTGCCTATGCTGGTACTGGTAACGTTTTACAAATCCAGTCGTTGTTACAAATATGTACTGCCAAACCTAAGGATACACTGGATGAAGAAAAGAAGTTGGAACAAAGTGAAGAGGACCAAGCAAAGGTCGAAGGAGAAGTTAAGGAAGAAGCAGATGTGGAAATGGAAGATTCTAAGGATCTGGAAGCAACTGAAGCTACTGAAACTACTGAAACTACTGAAACTGACGAAAAGGTGGAAAAGAAAGAAGAACAAGAAGCCGACGAAGAAGAAGAAGAAGCAGAGGACGAATTGTACCAAGGTATTGCCGTGTTGGGATTGGCGTGTATCGCTATGGGTGAAGAAATTGGACAAGATATGTCTTTACGTCACTTTTCTCACTTGATGCATTACGGTAACCCATTGATCCGTAGAGCCGTTCCATTAGCCATGGGTTTGGTTTCGGCTTCCAACCCTCAAATGAAGGTGTTTGACACATTATCGCGTCACTCACACGATCCTGACTTGGAAGTCGCCCAAAACTCCATCTACTCCATGGGTTTGGTTGGTGCAGGTACCAACAATGCCAGATTGGCGCAATTGTTGAGACAATTGGCCTCGTACTATATCAAGTCTCCTGACTCGTTATTCATGGTTAGAATTGCCCAGGGTATCTTACATTTGGGTAAAGGTACTTTAACATTGACACCATTTAATACTGAAAGAACTATTTTGAACAACGTCTCTTTAGCGTCGTTGTTAACCATATCGGTTGCCTTATTGGATCCTAAAGCATTCATTTTGAGTGACTCTACAACCGAAACTACCCACCAATTATTATACTACTTGACTCCAGCCATCAAACCACGTATGTTGATCACTGTTGATGAGGAACTCAACCCCATCAAAGTAAATGTCAGAGTTGGTCAAGCTGTTGATGTAGTTGGACAAGCCGGTAAGCCAAAGACTATTACCGGATGGGTGACGCAATCGACTCCAGTATTATTAAACTTTGGTGAACGTGCTGAGTTGGAAAACACCGACCAATGGACAAGTTTAAGTGGTTCCTTGGAAGGAATTGTCATTTTGAGGAAAAATCCAGATTATATGGAAGTCGATAATTAAAGATAATTGTAAACCCATGAAAGAGTCTAGAAATGAGTCTATAACCAGCGAGAAAAGTCTACTTCGTCGGTAAAATCAGTGAAAAATGAAACTGATCATAATTGTGACTCTATACGTACGGATTTTGAATCAATGGTCCTGTTTATGATGACTGTTGATCTAATGATATAGATCTGTCGATTGGTGAATTTGAAATAGATGTAGTCTAGTATTAGTAGAAATTGCTTATAATAAAAGAAAAAAGATTAATGAGAGATTAGCACTACAAAGCTGCCAAGATCTACAGCCAGCGAGTCTACAAGATCCACCAGACTCCGAGGTTTCGGAGTCTTTTCGGAGTCTCAAGAACCTCGGTCTAGGTTCAATATTGTAAGTTCTATGTATTTTATGGGACAAACTTAAATTGATGAGTCAATAAAGATAAAATGAGGTCTGTGAAGGAATTAAAGTGCTTTTGTGGTTGTACGAGGAGTATTGTAGTAGGGGTGATGAATTAGGAGAGTTGATCGAAGTCTCCCTTGTGCTAGACCAGAATTTAAAGAATCATTTGAGTGCTAGGGCCCTAGTTAATAGAGCTTGTTGGTACATATTGGTGCTTATTAGAGCTTCTTGGAGGTTTTTAGAGCTTCCTAGAGTTTCTTAGATCTTCTTAGACCTCAACCAACCAAATTGAGCTGAACTTATTTCAATTAGAATAAATTTCTCTTAAGTAGAACAATTTCTTCATCATGACGTGTAATTATAGAACACACATTATTGGATCTTCGAGTCTCTGATCCATCGGGGACATCTGTTAATAAACATTCTAGATTTTGGTGGTCAATTGTTTTAGACTCCGTTAGTCAGCTCTTCATTTGCTCTCACTAGGGCTCTCACTATGGTTCTCACTCTTGGTCTAAAGATCACGAAAACTCATTCGCCTTTGTAGCCATCAACAATCCCACAATCAAACCAAACAATCCCAATACAGACCCGAAAATCTCAATGACCAAGATCTTCACAAACAAGGCCGAGTCCGCAGCATCAGATATGGCAGCAGTGGATCCAGTTATACCAACAGCGACACCACAAATCAAGTTGGAAACACCCACGGTGATCCCAGCCCAAAACAAGGAGTAGCCGGTGTATAAGTTTGACTTTGTATATAATTCATTCTGGGGAATACTGACCAATTTCGAGGAAAACACGATGGCCATAATTAACCCGTAGATAGCGACAACTTCACAGAAAATGATGGAAATCAAGTTTTTGGTGGTGATTCTGGGAGCCTTGACACCAGCTCCGATGATGGTAGAGCCGGTGATGAAGATTCCCCAGGCTGCACCGACTACGGAGAGTCCGATACAACTGGCAATTCCCATGGTGGCCCACATGTAAGGAGAAGTCTGTTCCAAAAATGCACCCACATTGAATTGTTCACCGGCATTGTTGAATAACATATAGCCTCCCACAGTTAAGAGGGCAGACACGAATAAAGTTTTAGCTACCGACATTCTGATTTGGTGTAGAGTCGATTAGTGTTATCTTGCCTTTGGTAATCTATTATCCCTCGACGCTTGGTGAAGATTTCTCGAATTAATCAATTTACAGGTTATGCGAGTGTTTACAGGTTGGGGAATACGGGAATAATTACAGATTGAAAAAGTATGCGAAAAGTACTGATTGGAAATATTACAGGTTGCAAACTTTAACTACGAGAGACGAGAGTATATATAAAGATAGAGACAGTGCAAAGTCAATGCAGACCAGTGGTTTGCTTAGTACAGTTACTTCGCCCACCGTTTCTCTGCCAACTGTTTCATTCTTCTGCTTTTGATAAATGATGATTGAAAATTTCGAGCTGAAAAGACTAATTAATATATAATATAGGCAGCCACTCCAATTCACTTAGACTTCTTTGATGTTGATATTCTCTTATAGTCTAGACTCTTTCTAACTTGACTCTCTCTAGCCTGGATTCCCTAGTCTCGAGTCTCCCTAGGCTGGACTTCTCATATATTATATACAGTACTCTAGTTTTACAGGTTACGACGTCACGTTGATTTCAAATTGCAACCTCAAAATTCTCATTTATCAATTGCAACCTCAAAATTACATTTACAAAGAACCAACACAATTATCAATGTCTAAAGATCTTCGCTGGGGAATTGTAGGTGCTGGTAACATCTCTGCACAGTTTGTTCTGGATTTGCTTGTGTTAAGACAACATCCTCAAGGACCTCATAAAATTCGCCATGTAATTGGCGGAGTTGGTGCATCCTCTAAGGAGAAGGCGGAACGATTCATCAAGGAGAAGATTGGCGGCGACGAAACAAAAGCTCACGATTACGACTCTCTAATTGCCTCTGACTTGGATGTCCTCTATGTGGGACTTCCAAACACAATGCACTTTCCATTTGTAATGAAGGCAATTGCTCTGGGAAAGAATATCTTGTGTGAAAAACCAGTGACAATCAACACCCAAGAATTGGAAAAAATCCTAGAAGCTGCAAAAAAACATAACGTCTTCTTTATGGAAGCGATGTGGACTCGGTTCATGCCGGCATTGAAGGATTTGCAACATCGTATCTATGGTGAGGAGCAGGTTATTGGTGAGGTGTCGCGGGTATGGTCGAATTTTTCATACGACATGAACGAGTTTAATCCCACTCCGCAACATCGTATTGTGAACAAGAAGTTGGGAGGCGGGTCCTTGTTGGATATCGGTATTTATCCTCTTACTTATGCTCGGATGTTTTTGGCACCATGTGAGGATCCATTGAAAGATTGGGATATTGTGTCTTCGTTGACTCTTGATAGTTTGACTGGGAACACTGACGATGAAGTTGATTTTGTTTGTAGTTCGATCATTTCCAACAAGAACAAACAGCAAGCCATCATTACCAGCTCGGTGGTGACTCCTCATGATGGTAGGCTTCTTGTTGTTGAGGGTAGTAAGGGAAAGATTTCTATTGAGAGTGACAATCCAAGTCCTGCTCACTACAAAATCGATTTTTACGATGGAAGACCGTCTGTCTTGCACGACGATATAAGCACAATGTATGGTGCATCTGGGTTCTTCTACGAGGCTGTTGAGGTTGGAGAATGCATTTTCCGGGGCCAACGCGAATCTCGAACTATGAGCTGGAACGAGAGTTTGGTGATTATTCAACTTTTGGATAAGATAAGACTCCCACGCCTCAAGTATGAGCAAGATTAGGTTCCCCTCGAACACCTCGGGTCTTATCTGCTCAACATTAGTAGTGTGGTCCTCTGTTTAGTTCGATCCCCTCTCTTTATTGATAGCAAAAGACTACTTTTCATAATCTCGGATCCGAATTACTTTTAAATGTATTTTACTGGATTGATAAGTCCCCCTCCCCCTTCCGAATACCTATTGCAGCTGGGGCAATTCTTCCGTTTTGTCGAAAATACTTCATAGTAGTGGGGAGAAATCAGTATTAGCAAAAGTACACGAAATTGCAGCCAAATATATCCGCGCTGCACTACAAAAAAACAAAGACAGAACTACCAAGACATTAAACAGAAAGACATTTTTCTGGGCACTCCGGGTGCTTACAATTAACGGAATTGCATCGGAGTATCCCGAGAATTAGATAATATGTCACATAGTGAGAGAGTGTGAGGATCAATTTGATGAGCTAAGAGTATCGAAGAATTTCTAATATCTCTATGAGGATCTTGTATGAATTGTAATAGATCACGAAAGCCGTGCTATAATTTCCTGCTACAAACCCTTCAGCTGTGAAACCTAAAATATTTCTTCCCCCCCCCCATTCCCCCACACCAAGCTTTATTGAACTGACTTGAAAGGACGTATGCTTCATACGTGCATGCATGGGTTCACAACCAGAAATTATCCATATGTTAGGGTGCAAAACGTAAGCCAAACTACCAAACAAGGTTTAGGAATCCCGGACTATGGAGAAATATGTGGGGTAGTATTGTGTAATGAATAGAGGTGTATGGGGAATCATTCTGAATAGTTGACTTAAATTTGGAATGTTCATCGTATAAATACTTTGATATTCCTCATACAATATAGATCCTGGAATATAGATCATCGCTTAAGACTCAAACAATAATGAGTGAAAAAAAAACTGATACTATTGAGACTATTTCAAGCACGGTCGAGCCAACAAAGGTTGAAAAGAAGTTTAGATGGAGGGTCGTTGACGATACTTCTCCTAAAGAAATCTATAACGCAACTTTATACTTTACTGTGTTTGTGTTTGGGATTTTGGGTGCTGCCAGAGGGTATGATGAAGGATGTATTTCCGGTGCCATTTACCAGAAATCGTTTAGAGATTTATTTGGATTGAATGATAAGAACAAGGATGTACATCAAGTGGCCGACTTGAAATCAAATATTGCTGCTATGGTGCAGTTGGGTGCCGTTGGAGGTGCGATGCTTGCCATGTATACTGTTGATAAGTTGGGTCGTGTTAGAGCATTGCAGGAAGTTTGTGTTCTTTGGATTACTGGTGCTATTATTCAAATCACCTCGAAAACCGTTGGTCAATTGTACGTAGGAAGATTGATCGAAGGTCTTGCAATTGGTCAAACCACCACTATTGGTCCTACATTTATGTCTGAAGTCTCTCCACCAGCTTATCGTGGTTTGTTTGGATGTCTTTTCTCAGGGGCTGTCTATTTCGGTATTTTCATGTCTTATGCTGCGAATTATGCCTCTGCTAAACATATTTCGGGTGATTCCAATACTCAATGGATTATTCCAACCTCCATGAAAATTGTTTTGGCAGGTTTGGTGTTTATTGCTTCCTTCTTTGTGATTGAAAGTCCAAGATGGCTCCTCAAGGTTGACAAGAACGAACGTGCTCTCAAAAACTTATGTAAATTGAGAAGATTGCCTGAAGACCATCCTTACATTCTCTCAGAAATCAGTGATATCAACGAACAAGTACTCAATGAAAAGGAAGCTCTCTCCAACTACTCCTTTTTCCAGAAATTCAAAGATATCCTCTTCATCAAATCCAACAGATACAGATTTTTGGTCATTGGATGTATGTCACAACTTTTAGGCCAATGGTCTGGTGCTAATGCTATTACTATTTATGCCAACGACTTGTTTTCCTTTGTGGGGATCAAGGGTGTGGAGGTTATGAAAATGACCTTAATCTTGGGTGTTGTCAAGTTTTGTTCTGCCTATTTCTCTGCCTTCTTCATCATTGATTTCTTGGGAAGAAGAAGAGCGTTGTATATTGGGATTTCTCTACAATTGGTGTCCATCTTGTTCTTTGGTATCTTCTTGCAAGTCGTACCTAACGCCACTGTCAAAGGTTCTGTTCTTACTGCCTCTGAAACTGCTGCTTCTGAGGCAGCAATGGCTGCAATTTATTTGTCTGGTGTTGGTTGGACCATGGGTTTCAATTCTGTGCAATACTTATTGGGTTCGGAAATTTTCCCATTGGGTTTACGTTCCTTTGGTCAATCGCTTATCATGGTGTTACATTTTGCTAACCAGTATGGTAATTCCAAGGCTGTACCTAAAATGTTGCTTACTTTGCAAAAGTATGGAACGTTTTATTTCTTCACTGTGGTTTGTTGTATATCCTTGTTCTGGGCTTGGTTCTTCATCCCCGAAATCTCTGGTAGATCCCTCGAAAGTATGGAAGAAGTGTTCAACTTGCCTTGGTACTTGGTTGGAAGAAGAGGTGCAGAATTGTGTCCTGATCATTCGGAAGTCAACAAAATTAATCATGCTTCCAGACACAGTGGAGAACATGGAAGTATCCACTACGATCTCGACAATACAAAGCCACAAGTTGAATTTGTGGAAAGATCCAGTATTAGTAGTAGTACTAACAGTCAACGTGATAAAGAGAATAAGTAGATGGTTGCAAAATGTCGCGACATTTTTCTAACATAAATTGAATATTTGGGTGCAAATTTTTAAATCCTTCTGTGGATCTCTTTCTTCTTATATTATTGAATCAATGAAATTATATAATTCGTTATATCTTTTAGTAATAACCTCCTTGGGGAATGTTGTGGCTAATGCTTTTGGCCCCGATTATTTGCCTTCCCATAGTAAGTTTTTTTCAAATATATCATGTTTGCAATACTAATCAAAAGGAAAACATGTTTCGCAAGAAGCGTTATGGAAATCCCATCTTATTACAGATGATGTCAGGAAAGGGAACACAGTTTCTGAATCCAATTTAGATGATACTTCAGTAGCCAATAAAACTTTAGGCACTGATAACTTAGACGCTGACACTTTAGACGCCGACAAGCCTTTAGACAGCGACAAACCTTTAGATATTTCCAATGTTCCAGAGTCTTGTATACAAAACAAGTTCAGTATCAGCAGTGCTCTGGACGTTAAGCTTATCGACCACTGCCTGTTTATTATTGGAGATATCGATATTTCGGAATATAAAGACCCATTGATTGTTTTTGAAAAGCTTGAAGCTATCGATGGAAGTTTGAATATTCAGAAGTCACCAGATTTAGTGAGATTGGACGCTCCATATCTTTCTAAAATCTCTAAAGATTTTAGAATGTCTGAATTAACCTCCTTGGCGTTAGTTTCGTGTCCAAGATTACTGTCGATAAAATTATTGTCGTGGAAAGTGTTACCAATTCTCAGCAATGTCTTGTTTGATAATGAAATGTCCGATATCAAAAGTATCACCATTTCAGATACATCGTTAACGGGATTTTCTGGATTTCAAAGCAAAATATTAGACACCTTAGATATCAGCAATAACCGTTTTCTAGAAACCATCACATCTAACGTTGAGATGATCTCTGGGAAGTTACACGTTGCTGCCAATTCAAAGGACGTGATTGCGGATTTCTCTAAATTGAGATCTGCTAACAATCTCAGTATCCATGACGTTGCTGAGATTTGTTTGAGCCATCTAGAACTGGTAAACAACTCTGCAGTCTTGGTCAACAACGCATTTACCAGTTTGAAATTACCCAAACTCAGCGTCGTGGGAGGTACTTTGAGTCTCTTGCAGAATAAGAAATTAAATCAAGCGGAATTTCCGTCGATCAAAGAAATTGGAGGTGGTTTGATGATTGTCAATAATACATTCATTGACAAACTTAACTTCTTTCCAAAATTGAAAACCATTGGAGGTGGTCTTGATCTAGTGGGAAACTTTAAGGAGATGTCAATGTCACAGTTGATTCTAGTCAAGGGCAGCGCAAAGTTGAAATCATATTCCAATGCCTTCGACTGTCAGAAATGGACTAAAAGTAGTATTACTCAGGTTATTAGAGGAGGTAAAATTGAATGCACTAACTCTGCAAACCAAAGAATTGTTTCAAATACTCCTACGTTCAATTCCCTGTTTGATATTCCTCCAATGGATGTCATACATGAATCTGGTACTTCGACTTTGAGTACTTTTGCTATCCCATTATTTTTAGTATTTAGTATGTATTTTTGCTTGACAACTAATATAAGATTCTAATCTATAAAATCTATATACAGATAGATTCAGTAGGAATAAACAGACCCACAAGTGAAACCTCGTGAAACCTAGTGAAACCTAGTGAAACCTAGTGAATTGTAAAAAACTTGATGCCCTAAGATACTTAACAGTGGCCAAATCTGATATCCCGCCACTTTGTCTTCATGTAACTAGCATCTTTCCATTTCACATTTCACTATTAACCCATACCTTGAAGGAGAGCCATGGGGTTTTCGGTTCGGAAAAACTTTGGTTGCAATTTTTTAACTAAAACTATTATTTTGTATTCGGAAAAACTTGGATGCAAATTTAGACATAATTATCCTTGGGAATTTTGAGTTCCGGGGTTGGTTGCTACTAAATAGATATATGGAGCAGATCTGAGATAACATGATATGGCATTTTGATGCTAGATACATTAGAGACTTATCCCAACTCTATATCACTATTTTTTAGTATCTAATTCTTAGTCAATTTCTTTACAGAATCGAGCCTTAATTGGTATAATATTTATAATATCAGAGAATTTAAATACTCCAGATTTTTTGTTCGTTATTGATTAATTGTTCTTGTGGGTGTTTGGTGGAGTTCCTCCAACTCACTTCCATTTTTAGAGCCTACCCTTTTTCTGTTTAGATGAGAGCACTACCAGTTGCTTCATCTCTCCTAGAGATACTTCTGACCACTATAGATACGGAGAACCTATTGAAACTCTGATCATCCTGAATTTATAATGCTAGTAGATCTCTGACTCTGATAATCCCTGGGTTTCTGATTCTATTGGATCTCTGATCACTCTGATAATCCCCGGATTTCTGATGCTATTACATATCTGATCACTCGCTAAGTTTGTACAACTTTTCATTTACAATAAAGTCTCTGATTTCAGGAATAACATTCTTATACCAATCAGTCTTTCCACTCAAGATATTCTCTCTGACATTTGAGGAACTTATAAGACCGATAATTTCTCCCTTATTCTTGCTCAAGAAAATACTTTGGGACCAGTGTTGGGGAATATGTTCATGATTTCCCTCTCTAATTTCATCGATATATTTTGCCTGCTCTTCTAAGGAGATTTTCTTATCGTTTCTAGTCAAACAGAAAATGTCGGTGGATTTCATAAATTCGTCAAGAGATGAAGACAATTTGTCCGGCAAATAATACTGAGGATTGAAGATTCTTACAAGAGTATCGAAACCAACCAAAAACGTCATTTTGATTCGATTTTCGGTCCGCTCGTGTAGTTCATTGTGGTGAAGATAATCTAAAATGCTTAGCGACTTATCAACAAAACGTGCGTGCTTGGTCAAGCCAATGCTTACATTATGGGTCAGTGAGAGTTTATAGGAAAGATCTTTTGCCATGAGATACATCATTTCGATTCTATTTTCAAATGACTCTGGAACGTTTCCTTTGTCGGCATTTTGCACCGACAACAAGAGCAATATCGAGCGGTCTTCGGAATCGTCTTTTGCAATTTCCGAAGAGCCATTGTTTTCAAAATAGTCATGATCCATCAGTTCCTTTATAAGCGCATAATGTCCTAAATGAGGAGGGTTAAACGATGAATCGAGGACGAAGATTCTCTTTGTATTTCTTGTAACAAAATGGTTGATATTACCGTTCGCTGATGGTTTTGTATTGTAAATAATACTGAAGTCAGCATTGGAAGTAAGGAAATCCTGTAAAGGTTTTTGAAAACGACGGACTGACATTTCAAATAATTATTCAAACGATGTCAAGGAGTATTCAGAATATGTGAAACGAAATCACTGGATTTGAAGGAGTACTCAATAATAGCTAGATGGAAACTAAGTTGTAAAGCTCAATTACGTTTGGTCACGTCTAGTTTGGAATCAGATTGGATCTTGTTCTTAATTAATTGTTGATTCTTGTGTTAAGTTTCTAGAACAACGTTTTTGTTTTCTAGATTTCTTTTGTAGAAAGAAGGATAGAAGAAATTCAGGATCACTTGAAAATCATCTGATATCTGGGGAAGTAGTGTGGTTACCATCTTTTGCACCCACATAACAGAGAAGTAACTTAGAGAGCTAAGGCAGGAGTATTATGACGTATTAGTAGATAGTATAACTCAAAATGACTCATAAACAGTTAGTACTACTTAATATTGACTATTATTACTTAGTATTAGGTAGTATTAATTACTATTGGTTAGTTTGAGTTACTAGGAGATATTTTGTATGGCCATTTCAACCATTTTTTAGATATGATGGTTGGTAAACCATGCACCACCGCTACATATCAATAGATATTACATACTGAAGACTCCAAGAACAGTCGTCAAGTGGATACCTTATATCACTCACGTTATATATTCAAATCAATTATAATTCATCGTGTTCTACACCTGCAATATCCACTAATTGGGCAGTAAAGACTAGATTGTTAGTATGAGTTGAGAGTTAATAATGATATTCATCACTATACGTACCTAATGTTGCATTTGGTGGAATTGGACCGACCCCTCTTTCACCATAAGCTAATTCAGGAGGAATGGTCAATTTTCTCTTTTCACCAATACACATTTTGGTTAATCCTTGATCCCAGCCAGGAATAACTTGTCCTGCTCCTAAAATGAATGAAATTGGAGTACCACGATTAAACGATGAATCGAAGACCGTTCCATCTTCCAATTTACCCTCGTAATGGACGGAAATAGAATCTCCTGCCTTACTTTTGACAGTACATTCTTCGTCTGGGATGGCTTTGATAATACCTGGATGTTAGTATTTGCTAGAAGATTTTATCTATTTCACCTCAAATAGTTAGACTTAGAGAATCACACAGTTAATGATTGAATGTTTCAAAGTTTATGATATTAACATAAAAATGCTGATACCAAAGATTAAAGATTAATTAGACTTATAAATAATATAGTTGCATGAGTTGTTATAACTATTTCTTTAATAGTAATCTATCAATATCTGCAATAGCCACTAAGATACCACAATAACCAACAGAATCGAGAATTGTAAATATCACTCTAATAAAAGAATATAATCTCCTCCGTTATTTGTCAACGGTTCTGTTCCACCACGTAGCAGTTATCATAGGACTCATAACTTCAACCCCTGTTTCAAGTAAGATCGTATACTAACCAATTTGTAAGCCAGAAGCAGCAACGCTTCCAATAGATGCAGCCAAAAGTGCAATAGTAGAGAATTTCATTATGGATGGCAAAAGAGTTTTGGAGGTTGTGATTTCAGTTGAGTTTATCACTTTTCTATTATTGTAAAGATCAATACCGCAATACTGAATTGATCTATACACTCTTCTGAAACGAACAGATATCACTACCTACCAACGATAATTAGTGATCTAATAGTCGCAATGAGGATAGACTAAGGAGCCTAGTGTCTCCTCTCGTCAAAAACTCCATGCGCTTCTTAGTGACCTCATCAACTACTCAACTACTCTACTTCCCAGTTTCTAGTATACATATATATAAATTGAACCTAACTAACTAAACATAATTTCTCATAATTTACATAATTTGAATCATACCCATAAAGAGAATCTTCATCTCTGTAATTTTTGTTGCTTTCTTGTTTGATCTAACATTAACAAACACAATAAACGACCCAAAAAACTCAATAAAGCAAATAACAACCTTGAAATGAAAGCAACTGATAATAAAAATGGCATATCTTGTGATATGAAAAGCAATAGATTTAGTGCAAACTGCTACTCTTGTAAATAAGGTTGGTAAGCAATTGTTAACCTGTTAACATCTAAAGCTTCGTTGTGCAGGCTTATTATTGGACAAATAAGCGGCCGGATTCTAATTCTTCAATGGTGGACTCGACGATTTCGTCATCGTCGTCGTCTTCAACCAATTCAATCGTGGCATACTTGATCATATCCCAACGTTTCCAGAATGAGCAGACGTCATTGTAGTCGTCGGAATCAACCAAGTCTTGCAAATAATACTTGGCTTTGGTCAAACGGTCCTTCAATTCTTGCAATTGACATGACGAAGGATCTTCTGAACAAAGCGAAGAAATGGATGCAGAAGAAGCCAATCTTGGTCTGAACTGTTGAGGTTGGTGCTGTGGCTTGTGATTAGACTCTTCGAAATCAGTTTCATAGTCGGTGATGTCAGTAGTATTGCCAAAGCAATCTTCTTCATCGGTGGCAACAGAAGCAGGAGTATTGTATCCATAGACTTCGTCTTCTACATTGGTGGTAGCATCGCAATATCTAGCCCAGGCTTCATCGATTGCACCCACCAAGTAATCAAAACAACGAGCTCTTGCAGACTTATCAGGAACGGAATTCTTGATACAACCGGGTGAGCTCTTAGCGTCGGAAATCTGGAAAAATGATCCTCTAGGACTTGATGACAATTTACAATCAAGGTTTTCAATACAAGTGTCATCAGAATTATTATTAATCACTGCAGCAGCAATCGAGTTACGACGAGAGAAGTTCTCTTCTTCCTCATCATCATCATCGCTATATTGTGAAATAGCCTTGGATAATTTGGGGTTCAATGAAAAGGACACTCTTGTTGACGCTCTTCTTTTTGCTTTGATTTGGTTAGCTTTGTAGCAGGATTGTTCATCATCAGATTCGTTGTCGTCAGAGGATGAGTATATACAGACGGACTTCTTTCGCTCAATAGGATAATTTAAACACAACTTCTTGGTGCGAGGTGTGTTATAATTACTATTGAAATTGCAACTACGTTTGGTTGCAGTGTTAAATGCTTGAGAACACAAGGCCATTTTGGTCGTGGACTGTGAAATAATAAGTGGTCACGCGATAAAGTTCACGTGGAGGGAAAAAGGTAGTGCGAAACTAAAGTTACGCAGAACAAAAAGAAAATCTGAACCAACCAATCAAGGCGTCAGAAAATTTGTGGTAGTGTGTACCGACAAAAAAGAAGGGGGTAGGGGGGCAAACAAATGGACACCAAAGGCAAACGAACCAAAATTTACCGTATGAATACAGACAAATATGGAGTCTAAGTAGTGGGATCTGAATGTCTAGGTGATACCGGTGGATTTCTGTTAATTTTAATATATAGTGATATATAAAAAATCAGACAAAAAACTGGTAAAACTATTAGTGTGTGTGATCACTAGGAAATTTAGTATGGGAAAGAAAAGAAGGAAGAAAAGTGTTGAGAAAACTTTTTTTTTTATTCGATGTTGGAATAACAAAATTTTTGTTTAGCAAAGGTCAGCAACTGACACAAAACCCAAATTGACCAATCAAATAATGTAAAAAACTGGAATTTTCCTGAAACTCAACTGGAAATTCGTTTATGAATGATGTGTCCTTTTAAAAGAAATTTGCTTGAAAATTCACCATATTTTTCAGGATTTTTAGGAGAGTGGTGGCTTTTCATTGGCCACTTCCACGTAGGGTAACCTTTGAATAATAGGGGTTAATTGAAATCCCCATTCCCACAAATGGGAAGTTTCCTCAAATAGGAGAATAAGGAGAATACCTTCTCTATATGGAATCGAATGGAACCTTAGCGAAATACCAGTAGTGCATCTAGCTCAAGAATTCCATAGTAGTTCTTCACTAACACGAAATCTTATTTTTGTGTGCCCATTTTACCTGTTCTATCCCTACCAGCATGTATGGATTCATACTGTTAAGCCCCATTTAGTGAACCTCTTATATTCCAGGATCCTGTTCTATCATTCACACCCTTTCCAGGTTGCCTCGGGTTTGTCATGAAATGAAGAGATCCTGTAAATATCAAGACGATATATGAGTAGGTATTGTAATCTAGATCTTCTACTCCAGATCTTGTACTTTTGATCTTTTGTGAGGAAGTGGTTGTATAAAGACGGCCCGGTCTGTTTTAGCACCTCGTATTGACTAGCTGTGACTAAACTTCTACCTAATATGGGTGCAAATACAAAGCTAATCCGTGCCTAACTTCATTTTGTAAACCAATGGAAGACTGGAACCCTTCGTGGTTTGGACCCCACGTCCTCCGGCCCCTACTTGTAGTTCTCGTATTTCTAAGAAAATAAATAATGAATTAATATAAAACTTGTATTGTTAAAGAAGATCTTTATTGTTAAAATTATTTATTGTTAATGAAGTTGTGTATTGCAGTATGGATGTTTACTTTATCTTGCGGTACTGATTACAGATTTGGCTGCAAAATATCTCGCTCTCATCATTTATAACTCAATATTACCCTCGATAGTTAAAGGTCTTTAGTTCCCATATACTTGCTTAGCAA
Source organism: Fermentozyma sake (assembly GCA_003243815.1). Taxonomy (NCBI): domain Eukaryota; kingdom Fungi; phylum Ascomycota; class Pichiomycetes; order Serinales; family Debaryomycetaceae; genus Fermentozyma; species Fermentozyma sake. The sequence goes on along the minus strand of QELA01000006.1, from coordinate 800,218 downwards.
TATCTTGTTAGCCATGTATAGATAATTGTCCTCTCCAAATCTCTGTAACCTTTCTCATTATTGTTATTTATCACAATCATTGGATCCCCAACTTCTTGTAAAATACTAAAAAATAGTAAAATTTTATAAGTAATAGTTACAATAATAGAATCTCAAATGGTAATATCCCAAAAGTCTTGTTAATATACATATAAATATCCAAACTGAAAAGAATTAAAAATCTAGCATCGAGCCTCTTAACCAATCTCATCTACAAAACGTTCCGCAATACGGAACATTGATAATTCCTGCAAACTATCAGTAGATGCAGTTTTGGGGTTCGATCCAAAGGAATTGGACCTCGACATTTCCAATGGCGAAGTCCCTGCTTGTGAAGGTGTAGCAGAAACAGATGGAGAAGCGTTCGTACTGGAATTAGCTGGAGATTTTGGCGTACCAAATGGCGAAGAAGCATTTGACCTCAAGCTGTCTTTGTTCGTGTTCCTATTCGAGAAGTATATCGAGTAGCGGGGGTCTTCCATGTAGTTGTGATTTTCCTTTCCAGTGTGCAAATAGTTTGTCCATGCGTATTCCAATGCTGCCCGTTTCCACGAGTTGTTAGATTCAGCTGCTAAACTCTTCTGTATGTGTTTGTCAATCATTGACGTGGCTTTGTCAGAGACTTGTCGGACTAGAATATCCAAGTGTTTCTTGGAATCCTGCTGAAACTTCGTAAAACTCCCAATAACAGTAAGTTCTGCTTCATTTAGCTCAGGATCCTCAATTGAAAACTCATGGTTGTACACTCGGTCAATGAACTCTTCGTTGTCTTCAAACTTGGCCTCCAAGCTCCTCATAAACCACATAATAAGATCAAAAATCTTGTTCATGTTCTTTTTGTTGAAAAAGTACATTTGATTGTTCTGGAATCTTATATAGATGTATTTGCTTGCAGGGATAATCAACTTAAACCCAATGATCAACAATTTGATTGATATAATCAAAAACGATTGTAGTTTATCCAAAGCCAGCTCAGGCTCCCTCGACGCTAGATCCTCAAAACTGAATGGATCATCAAGAGTCGGTTTCTTCACAGGCACACCCAAGTCCTTTTGGAGCAGACTAAACAATTTAAGCTTAGTCTCATGATCAAGCGAATCCAACAACAATTCATGGTCACCTAGAGTGGACATTTTATTTCCATAATTCGCCTTTGTTGGAATTCTTGGAGTCGAGGTTTCAGATGGACCCCGGGACAGAGGCGCAAATGTCATATTAGGAGTTGTAAACCCAGGGGAACTCGATTTAGATTCAAATCGAATATCAGTAGGACCCACGTCGTCAGAAAACGCACTCTCACAAATGTCCAGTTGCGAGTCTTGTTCAAATTTCTTCTTCACATACGGGATACGTGCCATGACTTCCTTGACTCCACCATACACAATTTTAGAAAACAAACCTCTCGAAGATTCAGGGTCCACCACTTCTTCAAATGCATCTTGTTGTTGTTTAAAAAAGTCTTCGATGTTATTATTAATCAAAGCATCAAATTTTAGGTTCTGATCGTTCAAGAATTGTTTTACTCTCAAATCTCGTTGTTTCTCGTCTTCAAGAATATTGTCTTGAAACAACTTTGGAGACATCTCTGGTAAAGAATCTAAAGTAATCGGGGTGTCGACAAATGCGACCCTAGTCAGACCACTTGAGTTTGTTCTGGAATGTTTCTCGCTGAGCTTATTGATACTCATTGGTGAGACACTCGGAATCGTATCACAGGTATCACAATAATTCAAATCATTGATAGTCAAATCGTCATCGTCGTTTATGATTCCCTTGATCCGTTCTCTTTGTCCCTGTGTCATTCCTTGATTCTTGCTGACATTCCTCTGCCTCAATTCATATTCGATCTCATCAATCTCATCCACTTTATGCAACCCATCCCCAAACGAAGATAGTCCTAGACCAGATCCGGAGGCTGAAGTAGGCGTGATCGGTCCACGATTACGTAACAACTTACTATGGATCCTTTCACGAGTGCTTTCTTGTGCACATTCATTCATGGGCGACTCAAATTCCTCATCCGAATCGGTTTCATTCAAAACGTTTGTTAGAATCGTCGGAATCCGATCAGAATACGGCAATCTATTAACCACCGCACTAAACACTGCTCGAATAACCATCGCTATTCTTTGTTGGGCATATCACTACAGGGAAATGTCCTTATCTTAAGTTTTGATGTTGCAATTAGTTTTATCCCACTTGCTTATATTTATTTAAAATCACATGGGGATGTGCGCGAACCAATATGAACACATTGAAAGAGTGTTTTTAACAGCCAACTATACATATTCAGATGGTCGATCTTTGAAAATCACTACTGTCTCGGTAGGGTATGTCTAGTAGAAATATACACGTAGCAATGGAACTGTTATATGTTGTGGAGCAGAATCAGATCCGTACCAGGTCAGGCGTGTTCCAGAATATGTACAATTTCGGTAGGGACACACATTAGCAATCATATTTTGCATTCAATTACCCAGCCTAGGATGGTTTATAAAACTGGGGATTTCTAGTAAAACAATTCACTTCCAATTCAGTCCAATTCACTTCTAAGGGCACTTCTAATTCTTATAAAGGCAAATGACATCTTTAATTCTCAAATATGTTACCAACCGAATTTTAAAGGATAATCAGTGGAACAGACTAGGGGTGGAGGACCCTTATCACGAGTATTTGGAGATCCCTAATTCTCTGAAAAAAAAGAAGATTCCTCGTAGGATTCCTCAAGGGATAACTAGCCACGATGAAACTGTTCTTCAGTCATTCAGAAAAAGGGCTAATCGTTATGATATGTGGTTTAGTATCTTTGGAATCAAATTCGGCTGGTCCAATATTGTCGGGTTAGTACCCATTGCGGGAACATTCATCTCAACGTATTGGTCTTTGGGGTTGCTAATGTTGGCGAGGAAGGCCGAGGATGGATTTCCGCTAGACCTTCAGTTGATATTTCTATTGAATATCGCCATAGACTTCCTCTTGGGATTGATTCCAATTGTGGGGGATTTGATTGAGATTGGCTACAAATGTAACCTGAGAAACTACTTGCTCTTTGAAAAACACATGGATAGGATAGGCCAAAAGAATATGGGAATCATTTCCGAGGACGAGGTACGGCCAGGATATATTAACGACACACTCCAACCATTTGTGGATGAAAAAGTTAAGCCCCATGCCATAAAGGCTGGCGAACAATTCAAAACGTTTGTTGAAAAAAGGACCTCCAAAAAGTCACAACCAATCCAGTCAGAAAAGACCTCGGCAGATTCAAGTTTTAGACACAATTCTGCCGATTCCAACACCACTCTTGCAACAACCGCAGATGTCGAAGGAGAAATCTTGAATGATGGACCCATTGAGTTGAGCGATTTGAATTCGAACTCAGAAATTCCTGTCGGCCATGGAACCCCGGACAGAAATAATCCTCTTTCTAGAGATGATGTACTGTTGGCGAATAGTGTCAAGAGTTTGAACTCATTACTCGGAAAGGACAAACACGCGAGAACCGAGTAGTTCTAGAAACCACTAACGAAACAAACAAAGAAACAATTAAAGAAACCAACTACAAATACCAACTATCAATACCTCAAGACTTCTAGCATTACCAATTTATCTGACTCAATAATGTATCTCTATCTCCGTCCTTAGTTTTACTCTGTATATTGTGCAATCGGTACAGCGCTGTAATCACCTTTGTGCAGGATTACAATGATCTATATAGAAAAAATGAAATTGTAAATTTATTAATCTCCATTTTCCAACCTTGATCCACTCGACTACTTTGTAGACCAGCTAGCGCTTCTTCGACTTAGAACATGGCTAAAAAGAACAAAGGCAAAAAGGCATCAAAGTCGTCGTCCCCGGCTCCAGTTGAGACCAAAACAAATAGTGCAGAATTACCTTCCACCGAAACCAATGGCGAGAATTCCAGCTCAATTCCACCCAATATTGAGGAGAATGGAACCAAAACAACTGCAAACGAGCCTTTAGAGGTTGAAGTTGCAATTGTGAAAGATAACTCGCCAGTTCCACGTGCAGAAGAAGTCTTGGAATCAATTGAAATGCAGTCAGTGGAAATAAATCCAAACGAAGATAATGTTTCGATCAAATCGATGGATGCAGTATTGGAGACCAGTAAGGAAGATTTGAACGACTTAAAACCTGAAACCAGCGAATTGACCGAACAAGAATTGAATCCGGATCTTGCCAAGTTCATGTCTGCGTGTCAGGACGCCAATTTAACGATTGTCAAGGAATTGATCTCTACAAGGAAAGTGTCAGCAAATGATACTTTTAGCGAAGGAATCACAGGGTTGCATTGGGCTTGTATCAACAATCGTTTGACTATTGTGAAGTATTTGATGGAGAATGAATATTCCCAATCAGACCCCAATATTTCTGGCGGAGACTTAAAGGCCACTCCTTTACACTGGGCGTGTAGAAACGGTTTGGTGTATATTGTTGATTATTTGTTGACCCAAACCAATGCAGACCCAAGTCTCAGAGATTCTCAAGCTTACAACGCTTTGCACTTGGCCGTGCACAGTTCCAACATAACCTTGGTGATCTATATTTTATTAACTTGTTGCGACACCAACTCGAACAAGAAGTTATACATTGATGAACCGGACGGATATAGTCGTACAGGATTGCACTGGGCAGCATATCAAGGAGATATATTGACGGTTAATGCCTTGCTCAAATTCGGAGCCGATGTTTCGAAAGTGGACAACACTCTTTTCATCCCTCTCCACTGGGCATTCATGAAAGGATACAAGGTTGTTTTGAAGACGTTATTGGAGGAAGGTTCCGACATATTTGCCAAAAACGACCAAGGTAAAAACACCTTTGATATCGCAAAGGACATGAATTGTCACAATACTTGGATCAAGGTATTAAAGGAGAACAACAGAGACCCTAATAACAACTGGGCAAAAAATAGAAAATTCATTGAACCCAAATTAGGAAAGTTGATCACCTTTTTCACTCCATATATTCTCTTGCCAACCGTGTTACAGATTTCATTTCGTGGAGAATATTGGATTCCCAAGTTGTCCCTTACGGCAATTTTGGTGTTTGCAACTTTCCAATTCTTGAATAGGTTGATTATACCCACATATCTTATTGACGATAAGCCGTTGCCAAAAACACCGTTTCTTTCAGGGATTTTTTCCGCTTCAGCATTCTGGGCCATTATAATCTCGTTACACAACTTGTTACCAATCTTGATATTGAAAAATTTCTTTGCAATGCATCTTCTTGGAGCTTGCATTGTCATATTCGTGTGGGCATTCTTCAAAACAATGTTTATTAATCCCGGCTACGTCCCAACTCCATCTGATAATGCGGTTATCCTTAGTCAAGTCCTTGATTTGATAAAGATTGGAGAATTTGATACCGACCATTTTTGTGTCAATACCTTTGTTAGAAAACCTTTGAGATCTAGATACTCCAGATACAATAAGAAATTGATAGCTCGGTTTGACCACTACTGTCCTTGGGTCTACAACGAGATTGGTGTCAGAAACCACAAGTTGTTTGTGACATTTGTCTACGCATTGAACTTAGCAATTGTTCTTTTCATCTATTTATCCATCGAGTTCTTTGACTATTATGAAGATAAGTATGATTCATACCATGATTGCTTCCTTTTATCTGAAGAATTATGTTACGGCTTCAAAAACAACCACTTCCACTTTAATCTCTTGATTTGGACCACGTTGCAATGTATTTGGGTGATGTTATTGAGTGCTGTTCAGACTTTCCAGATCTTGAAGGGTATCACCACCTGGGAATTTGGTCTTTTGAACCACAAAATCCAGAGAAGCAGTCGTTTCAACCATTCTACTGTGCCTATGGACTTCACTACTGATTCGCCTGCACCTTCCTCCACGCAGCCCCAACAATCAAGAGCTAGCGGATTGAAATCATGCATGAATTTGATTGGTTTAGACCAATTCATAGCGACTTTACAACTCAGTTTTTCTGCTTTGTTAAAAAGAAGCACTTCGACACCAGAGTCTCGTTATGAGTCTTTGGATAGCTTTGATATTCCTAGTGATTACGGCTTGAAACAAAACTGGTTAGATTTCTGGGTTTTAGGCGACCTCCACTGGAGAAATATCTTCTACTTACCCATCGAAGGAGAAAATAACTTGAATGGCCATACAGTTGATTACTACAAGTTGTATGAACTCCCACCTAAGAACTCTGGAAATGAAATAGTTTAGTCGATGAATATTAATTAAAACCGATACTCGTCAATATATTATGAGTATTTTATGAATAAATTCAAAAATATCATACATTTGTTAAGTAATGAATTCTCCTAATGAGCTGGCGATTTGGTTTACCATTGCGTTAGTAGTTTATGCCACCATTTCGCTCTTTCCTGTCATTAATAGTAAACTCAGATTCACTAAATCTCACTAATATTAAATATAGCAGCGAAGTATTCAATAATCATACCCAGATATGGGTGCGAGTTTTGGTAATTTTGTACGAAGATTATGTATAATTCACTCCAAGTCGAATAAAGTGGGAAATAACTCGTTGATATTACTGGTAGTTTGTATATGATGTAGTGGGGCGCATTTGAGGTTTGTCTAGATGTTAATTTAATTAGTAGGGGCAATATTGGTCAATATTTCAGTAGCTGAATTTAGTGACGTCAATATACTGTATATAAGCAATTCATATAGTTAACTTATACAAATACTGAAAGAGCTGATCGCATAGCTAATAGTTCTCTTGGGTATATGTTGGAGATAATATAAAGCTGGTACTCAGTAATTTTGATCCGCATTCCTCTTATTAGTTATTATTCTCAGTAAATGGTAAATTTTCTGGCTAATAAATAACTAAGCGTAGAACGATCACACGATAGTACTAGGCACTAATAGAAAGTTAATGAAACTATGCTACAATATTATTATTTAATGATGGTAATTCAGCAGGTAGCGAAGTACTCGAGAATTCATTTAAATCACGTTAAATATCACTAGTATTCATTAAATCTCAGTAATACTCATTAAATATCTACAAATACAATACTTCGCTGCGCTCAGTATGTTTCAATTCACATGACAAGTCATATATTAAAAAACTATCGAATAGAAAAAAAGTCCGCGGTTCTGGTCGACGAAACCATAGTTAACTATAGTCACTACAAACTAATAAAAGTTTGATAGTAACTTGTCAGACAGCCACTTATACCCACCCAAGTCTGTTTCTTCCGAAAAAAACATACAGAAAAGGGTCAAGATCATCGCTCCTTTTAAACAGAATAGACTATGAACACAAGGTTCAAATTCCTAATCATAAACAAAAGGCAAACAAAAAGTAGATGACCAGATTGCAAAGAATCACGGACAAGCTAAATTAAATTCTCACTTTGAGGGTATAAGGGTATCTCACTCATCAACCAAGTTGGATTCAGTGGCTCTTTTGAAGAGTCAAAGAGGGACGTGACCTATAGAAATGATCCTATGAAGTACGTCGACAAAGAAAAAAGGAAAACCATAAAAGACGAGATCTCGCTGCCCTTTTATAGTTTTTCGCAGGCTGCCCTCACGCTCATCTCATAAATATCCGGGTAACTTGATGACATAAAATGACGATCGAGCCCTAGATCTACCCCAGAAACCCTAAGACTTATACAGAATAGTTTGGATACGGGCCAATGTTTAAGATCAAGGACGGATACTTCAGTTCCATTGAATGTCCTCAATATAAACGCAACCAAGAATGCTCGTTATTGAATTGTATATACAAACATCCTCTGAACCCACTAAAGAGGGTAGCTATCGAGAGAGATGAAGAAGATATAAAGAGAGCAAAACCTGAGACAGTTAGGGAACCAAAGACACCAGAAATACCGAGAAATGAAGTGGTGGAGAAAACTGTAAATGTGGAGAAAACGAAAGAGGTGGAGGAACCTGTGAATGATTTGAAAGAGGTCTATGATCTGAAAGAGGTAAATGATCTGAAAGACTTGAATCAACAGAATGACGAGGAAGATGACGAGGCATACAGATTGATTCCCATGTTAATTGACCATTTAAATCTTCAAATGGAAGAAAGATGTTTGAATATTCAAAGAATAGCCGACTATTACTTAGACATCGATTCTCTCAAGACTGAACAAGATGCTATAGTGGAAGAACATACATTAGCAGAGCTAAGTAAATCTGTAGAGGAATATCGAGAATACGTTAAAGGATGTTTGAATGGCCAGGTGATAGAACCTCCTAAGGATCCAAAGTATATCTTACCAAGAGAAGTGAGACCTAAACCTCCCGCAAACCTTGCTGAGCGTAAGAAGTATATTGAATTATTTGCACAAACCTTGAAAAAGAAAAACCCGAGTATTCGAACACCTATACTCAAGGCAATTGACGAGGAATACCTAATCGCTTCTACTACATCTGTGGGTACCTATAACCAGTCGATCAAAAAGAAAGTGTATCAATTGACGTTTCCAGAAAAGTTTCAAAAGAAGATCAAAACCTTCACACGAGAGGAATACTTGAAAGAACTCGAGTCTAGATTGATTCCAAAGGAGAAATTGGCAAAATTCGGATACATAATGGAGATTCCCCAGACAACAGTTCCAGAACCTCTTAGAGTTTGCAACCGTTGTGGAGCCAATTTCAGATTGGACCAACAATTGCAAACCACAGCACCATGTCGTTTCCACGCAGGAAAGGTTAGAAGGAAGGACAAAAACACCCGAGTATACGACTGCTGTGGCGTTGATGCAGGCATCGACAATGATACGTGTGCGGTGTGTCCATTTCATGTGTTTAGTTGGAACAATGCTGAAGAGAAACATTGGTCGATTCCATACTTAAAAACCAGCGACTTGAAGAACAATCCTCCGTATAAAACACAAGTCTATGGGATCGATTGTGAAATGGGATACACCACACGAGGCTTTGAGTTATTGAGAACCACAGCCGTTGACTTTTTCACTGGAGCTGATGTATTTGACGTGTTCACCAAACCAATTGGAACCGTCATCGACTTGAACACAAAGTACTCGGGAATCTCCGAAATCAAAGAAGACGCTTTGACGTTTGAAGAAACCGTTGTGTTCATGGCTGCCTATATCAACCCCAAAACAATTCTTATTGGTCATGGATTAGAAAACGATATGAATGCCATGAGATTAATCCATGAAAGAATTATCGACACAGCCATTCTCTATCCAAAATACCGAGCCTCACCAACATTCAGATACAGGTTGAAGGATCTTGCATTTACATATTTGAGTCGTAACATTCAAACTGGTGAGCACGATAGTAGAGAAGATTCCTTAGCTGCGATAGATATTGTCAAGCATTTTATCAAGCTTGAAAGTAAGTAGCGAGCAAGTCGAGCGAAGCGAGGACTTGCTAGGTAGATTTTATCATAACTGTTGCAAGATCTCAATAGGACTTCGCCAAAAGAATAGATTTATATAGGAACTAAGACTAGATCTCGCACAATATTATATCTCGGAGTAGGTCTCGGAGTAGATCTCGCGAATCTAGACATACATACTCTCTCATTTTAGCCTAAAACAACCACTTGTGCTTTCTCACGCTCTTTATTCACCAATCTCCACTACTATTCAGTATAAAGTATCATAAATACTTCGCTACACTCTTTATTCACCAACCTCCACTAAACCCGCTATTCAATATCGAAAATGCTTTATTCGCCTCTATATCCACCAACCTCCTCTGAATTCCCTTATTGAGTATCACAAATACTTCGCTACCATCTGTATTCACCAATATCCAGTAATTTCCACTATTATCACAAATACTTTGCTTCGCTCAGTATTTGTGGTCACCCCTGGTGTGTACATTCGCATGATTCACTTTTTGCAGTCTGTGGGGAATCTCAAAATATTCTTCATCTAAACGTTCTTATTACTTGTTCTTCTAACAAATGGTGGTTACAGCAGTTATATTGGTTGGAGGCGAAACATCGGGCACTAGATTTAGGCCTCTATCTATGGATACACCCAAAGTGTTATTTCCGATTTGTGGAGTGCCGCTTATTTCTCATATTGTTGATAGTTTGATTGCGCAAACCGTAGATGAAGAAGACTTGAATGTCTTTTTACTCGGGTTCTATAAGGATACGTCGAAATTTGAAGACTACACAGCCCAAGCTAGCTACAAGTATTCTCAATTGAATATTAAGTATTTGTCTGAACCATATTCAATTGGAACTGCTGGGGGGATCTTTCACTTCCAGGAAGAGATCTTTGGCCCTGATCCCGAGTCCAAGATTTTGGTTATTCATGGTGATGTAGTGTGCAATTATCCATTTGAAGAGATGTTTGGATTTTATAAGGAGCATGGAGCCAATTCGGTAATCTTGGGGATCGATCCTCAGGAAGTATTGAGTAAGAACTTTACTTCGGACGATTCTTCAAAGCTATTGAGAAATTATGGTACTATAGTATGCGAGAAAGAGAGCGATAGGGTTGTTCACTATGTTGAGAAGCCAACGTCTGAAATCACAAAGTTTACTGAGGAAACATATTATCGAGTCCTCTTGAACGGAGGGGTTTATATTTTCGACAGAGGGATTCTTGAATTATTGAAAATAGCTCAGAAACGGAGAAAGAACTCGGTGGGTGTTTTCAATTACGACGATTTGGATATGGCACCCGTCAATTCGAACCGACTTTCGCTTGAGCTCGATATTTTGAAGGTATTGCCAACGGTTGAAGGCAGCAAGTTCCTTACTTACAGATCAGACACAAGCTGGCTTCAATTGAAGACTCCTGTGTCTGCAATTATGGCAAACAATTTCTTTTTGCAGCAGGGTCTAAAGAAACCGTCAACGACAAATATTATCGAACCTGTACAGATATTGAACACCAGGATTAATTCGAGAGGATTCAAGATTGGTCCAAACGTCAGTATCGGGAATAACGTATCTATTGGTAACGGTGTTAGGATTATCAACAGTATTATAGCAGATAACGTTGTAATTGGCGATCACACTTTCATTTCCAATGCAATTATCTCAGAAAACTCAAGTATAGGGAAGTGGTGTCGTATCGAAGGAACAATAACCGAGAAAACTATTCAATTTGCCAACCAAAATGAATCAGAGGGATATCTCAAGCTTATTAACAACATAGTAGTACTATGCCAAAACACTACCGTGGGAAACCAGGTCTATGTTTTCAATTCCATCGTCTTGCCACATAAAGAGTTGAAATCAGATATCAAATATGAGATTGTGATGTAAAATCTTTAACCTAACGATTTATGATGTGAGTACTTCCTCACCTAACTTTAATATGAATATCTCCGATTTATATCATGGTTTATTTATTAACTATCAAAAAAGAGTTTAAATCGAGAATTTCTTGTTTCTGCCATTGTTCTTGTGCAAGTGGATGTTTTTCCTTTTCTGCAATAGAGATTGCCATGAAGTGGAATCTTAATAGCCACCTGGTCTCTTTTTTGGCCCGAGAAATCTCGAAACAGTTGTTGAAACTCACAAGCAGGAACATCAATAACTCTCTCAAACGTCGCCTCAATAGCAGTCTCATTAAGCTTGACTTGCATCAAATCCTGGTATCCTAGTAAGCACTCCAAGTTGTAGTCCAAATCATCAAACTGATAGAACGAGTAGTCCTTCAAATTCTGACGATGTTCAAATTGTTGGATTAATATATTCTCGAGTTGTAAAGACGTTTGATCTTTATGGCCATGAACAAGTTCATGAATATTGGACCTTGCTTTTAAAACTGACTTGAACTTCTGGTTGGCATTCGTACGACATTCAGAACCCTCGTACTCTTGATTGGTCTCTTCAAGATTTCGCAAATAATACCTAATAGAAGTCTTGACTATACAAGTACGTTCTCTCTGAATATACAAATTTCTCTGTGAAGTAGGACCAAGACTTTCAAACGTCTCCTGTAAGAACTTGGCTATTAAAGACTGGTCATGAGTCTTGGATGAAATAGTAAGGATAGGATCGTTTTGCCAGTTAATTGCAGACAAAGAACAACTAACGCAGCAAAACCATAATATTGCAATATATTTAATAGCTGACATGGTTGTAGAATCAGTTGTAGAAGCTTTTGAGCTGGAATACAAAGAAAAAGTGTAGATAAATTTAGCTAACTAAGTATTTTGGCTGCAAATGTAGGTGCAAATTTAGGCGCAAATCTGACCACAAACACAAAACCCCAAAATTGAGTAACGCGAATTAAAAAATTATTAAAATTTAGGAACGCGTTCTACGCGAGAGTGTCAACACGGATTACGCTGCCAGATTTCATGTATCTTCTTCTTTAGCTCAAGAGTGTTCTTTATGAATAAAAAGTAATCTGAATATGTCTCTGAAGATTAAAACCCCCAATAAAATGGTTTCCAAGACTGGTTCTTCGTCTGGAACCAAAAAACAGCTGTCGTTAATGTCGTTTTTCAAACCGGCTACAACAAAGGCACAACCGGCGTCGTCTTCGCCGTTGAAGAACAAAGTGACTCCTCCTATGGGCTCTCAGAGTGACAAGGAAAATGATAACGTGAATAATTCGAGCATGTTGGAAAATACCGACACTCCGTTGACTTCAGATACCGAAGCAAGCCCCTTAAAAGATCGCAAATTACAACCAAACTTGCCTCAATCATCTCCATACGCTCAAGAAAAGAAGCCTTTACAAGTGAAGACCAACTTGGCATCGAGTCCTATAACAAAACGTCGTTCTGCTTCTCGTTCGGTTAGTTATGAGGAGTCTGACGATGAGGATACTGTAGTGACCAAGAAGCGGAGAAGAATTGTTGAGAGTGACGATGAAGAAGAAGAAGAAGATTTTAAACCAGAAGACCATGAGGAAGATGGCGATGACGACATGAGTGACTTTGTTGTAGATGATAACAAATCGGAATCAGAGGTCGAAGAGGATCTTGAGGATCTTTCTGAAAATGAGAAAGATGTAGCAAAACCTAAATCCAAAAGCCCTCCAAAAAAATCGCAAACACGTCCAAAGAAAGAGCCTACGGGAAACGCTTTGGGTAGCAAATTTAAAGCTGGTTCTTCATACAGTGCTGCTCCAAAATCTCCAGTGACGAAGGTTGTTGCTGCTACGAAAGGCACCCCAACGAAGAGGAACTTCAGCAAAGAGAACGAAGAAAGGTATCACTGGTTGGTCGACATCAAGGATGGCGAAAAACGTACAGTGGATCATCCAGACTATGACGCCAGAACCTTATATGTTCCGCAATCCGCATGGTCGAAGTTTACTGCTTTCGAAAAGCAATACTGGGAGATCAAATCCCAAATGTGGAACACAGTTGTGTTCTTTAAAAAGGGTAAGTTTTACGAGTTATATGAAAATGATGCTATTATTGCAAACACAGAATTTGACTTGAAAATCGCTGGTGGTGGAAGAGCTAACATGAAACTAGCTGGGATCCCCGAAATGTCATTTGAATACTGGGCAAAGGAATTTATCAGTCATGGCTACAAGGTTGCCAAAGTCGATCAGAAAGAATCGATGTTGGCTAAGGAAATGAGAGGTGGATCTACTAAAGAAGAAAAAATCATCAAAAGAGAACTCTCAAGTATCTTGACAGGAGGAACATTGACCGATTTAGATATGATCAGTGACGACATGGCTATTTACTGTTTGGCCATTAAGGAGGAGGAAATGGATGACGGCACCAAGATCTTTGGTGTTGCTTTTGTTGATACTGCTACCGGAGAATTGAATTTGATCGAGTTTAACGATGATGCAGAATGCACCAAATTGGATACTTTAATCACTCAAGTCAAACCAAAGGAAGTTTTATGTGAGAAGGGTAACTTGTGCTCAACTGCCGTCAAGGTTTTGAAATTTAGTGCTCACAATACCAATCAAATCTGGAACAATTTGAATCCAATCAGTGAGTTCTGGGATTATGAAATTACAGTGGAGAACTTGGTAAAGTCGAAATATTATGAAGCTGAGGATCTTGATGATTACTCGAAATATCCATCGATTTTGTGTCTGTATAAAGATGACCATAAAGTTGCGTTCAATGCGTTTGGTGGATTGTTGTATTACTTGAAGTTGTTAAAATTAGATTCGAATATCATGACTTTGGCCAACTTCAAGGAATACAGCATTTCTAAAAACACCGCTTCTACCTTAATATTGGATGGTGTGACGTTGAACAATTTGGAGATTTTGAACAATTCGTTCGATGGTGGTGACAGAGGAACGTTATTCAAATTGATCAATAGAGCTGCAACTCCATTTGGAAAAAGAGTTTTGAAGCACTGGGTATTGCACCCTTTAATGAATATAAAAGATATCAATGAAAGATTTGATGCCATTGATTTCTTGATGAATGACGGGTTGGAGTTGAGAACAATCTTGGAACAAGGATTAACGGGATTACCCGATTTAGAGAGATTGTTGGCAAGAATTCATAGTAAGACATTAAGATTTAAAGATTTCTTGAAGGTGGTTGAGAGCTTTGAAAGAATTGGTCACCTCATGTCTCAATTAGAGAACTTTACGAGTGAATTATCAGGATCGTTGCATAAATTCGTAGGTAACTTCCCCTTAGAGTCTGATTGTGTAAAGGAATGGGAGGATGCATTCGATAGAGAAGAAGCCAAGAAAGACATCATAATTCCAGCCGAGGGTATCGATGAAGAATTCGACGTGTCTCAAGGCAAGATCAAAGAGTTGGAGTCTCAATTGGAAACTTATATGAAAGAGTATAAGCGTCGCTTTAAGTCACATGAAATTGTCTACAGAGATTCAGGAAAAGAAGTGTTTTTGATCGAGTTTCCTAACAAGTTGACAAAGCAAATCCCAAATGACTGGCAACAAATGGGTGCCACTTCCAAGGTAAAAAGATACTGGTCTCCAGAGGTCAAGGTTTTGGTAAGGGAATTGATGGAACAACGCGAGTTGCACAAAGATGTTTGCAATACCTTGAAGTCAAGAATGTATGGAAAATTCGATTCACACTATTCAATGTGGATGGCAGTTATCAAGGCCCTTGCAAACATTGATTGTTTACTTGCGTTGACGAGAACTTCTGAAACTATAGGCTACCCGTCATGTAGACCCGGATTCGTTGAATCCGAAAAGGGTTTAATTGAATTCAAGGATTTGAGACATCCATGCTTTGTGGGTACCAAGGACTTTATTCCAAATGACGTCTGCTTGGGAGGCTCAGCTCCCAACTTTGGTTTATTGACAGGTGCCAACGCCGCAGGTAAGTCGACAATTATGAGAACTACAGCATTAGCTGCTATATTGGCACAATTGGGATGTTATGTTCCTGCTAGTCTGGCTAGAATGAGTCCGGTGGATAGAATCATGACTAGATTGGGTGCCAATGATAACATTATGCAAGGAAAGTCGACATTCTTTGTAGAATTATCGGAAACTAAGAAGATTTTAAGCAATGCCACTCCGAGCTCGCTTGTGATTTTGGATGAGCTTGGAAGAGGTGGTTCCAGCAGTGATGGTTATGCAATCGCTGAATCGGTATTGTATCATTTATCTACGCATGTCCAACCGCTAGGTTTCTTTGCTACTCACTATGGTTCTTTAGGCCAATCTTTCCATAATCATCCACAGATTAAACCGTTGAGAATGGGGATTGTTGTTGATAACAATTCACGTAACATCACATTTTTGTATAAACTAGAAGAGGGAACTGCTCCAGGATCTTTTGGTATGAATGTGGCCTCGATGTGTGGGATTTCAGAGGAAATTGTTGCAAATGCAGAAATTGCAGCCAAAGAATATGAACAGACAGCCAAGATGAAAAAGCTCAACGAGAACACTCAAGATTTATCCATTGGATTACAGAGTGACTTCACGTGGATGGCGAATGGAAAATTCGGCCAGTTATCGCGAGATGTTTTAAGGTACGATGAAAATGTCAAGATTGGAATGTTAAATAACATTTTTAGAATGGTTGAAAAAATATAGTAAAAAGATTTTGAAACTAACCAATTGACAAATATATAGACACACGATTATGATTCAATTTAATAATATATAAAGTATATATACGATTAATAATTACAACTTAATTTATACTTTTTAACTATATATTTCGTATAATAGTGTTAAATTTAAAGATTCTTCATTCTATTTATTGGAAACTTCAAATAGTCGAAGAATTAATATAAAATAAATTATTTTATTACAAGTATAATTGAAATATTTTCTAGTTTTAATTATTTATATCTCATTTTATATATAAAAAATCTAATTGTTAATGAATCGTAACACGTCTATATAAGTAGATTAGTCAAATATCTTTCACCTCAGTAATACTCTTTGAGGTGGGGTATATATAGATATACTTACATATTTGTATCGTAGTTGTCCAACTGGGTACGTATACTACATTGTAGAAGATGCTTTCTTACGTGCACTAGAACCTATAGGTATCATCATCATTGATTATTGACTCATTGTTGATAATGCTACTACTTTTAGAGATGCCTACTTGTATATATTTACATATTAATTTATTATATATACGTTGAACCAATGGACAATACGACAATGTGAAATACGACAATACAACAACTCTGAATAAGGTCTGATAACTCACGGTTGAAAAGTATAATGACAGCTATGAAGTAAGAAGTTTGATACCTATTTATGGGGAAGCCACTTATAGTATAGAGACAGTGACTAGAATATAACGAGAAAGTGACTCGATCTAGCGAGTCACTAACTAGATCTAACAAAACATTGACCCGATACTATGTGATACTAGCTAGACATCAGACTACTAGTATCCCGAACTGTCCCCCACATTACATATCATTTCCATCCATCTTCTAATAAATAGAATATGAACACCATGACTTATGTAACCGGTTTAGCTTACCAATATTCCTGATGTTATATGCTGACAGATATTTCATTGATGGTGACCAGTACCAATATTTTCTGCTAGCACCATCAGCACTTCAACACCTCAGCTCGTCACCTTTACACCATCAACTGTAACGTTACATGTTTGCAGCCACCGATACATCCGATCCTGTATATACCATCCCCAGAAAACCCACCTTTCAAAGCCTCACTATAAAACTTCACAATCGCCACCAATTATCGCAATTCCATTACACAACAACCGCCATGATTAACAGACTAGGATTAAACACCAGAGTTCCATACCACTTTTTATTCTACTCAGTAGTATTTGGAGGCTCCACCTTCTACTCCTTTATTGTTTCACCAATTGTATTCAAGAAGTTACCAAGGGAAGAATTTAGTAACTTACAATCTCAAGTGTTTCCAACATATTTTATTGGTCAGACTGTATCGCCACTTATTTTGGCATTGACTACTCCATTGCGTGGCTGTCCTGTAACTGCAACATTGTTGGCACTTTCGTCCATCTCTGGTGCATTGAACTACTTCTGGTTATTGCCAGCGTGCAAGACCATTAAGGAGGAGAGAATGAAGTTGGTGGCTGACAAGTTGGACAAAGATGAAAGCGGCGAGTTTACTGAAGAGTACAAGAAAGTATCAAAGCAATTCGGTAAATACCATGGAATCTCATCGCTTTTCAATTTGGTTTCAGTTGTCACTTTGGGAGTATACGGAGTGTTGTTAACATCGAGATTCAAATAAATGCAATTACTTGGCTGAATCAAACCTTTAAATTAAAGAATTCTATAATACTGAAGTAGTGAAAGGAAATTGTGAAAGAAAATCATAAAAAGACAACTGTGAAATTGATAGGTCTAAGCATTTCAAGATCCATTAAAGAATTCACATACATCACATATATCTATGGAGATGCGACCCTACGTAATGTTTCTTGAAAGATGCTTGAACTATCAATGTAAATTCATCTTAGTATTACAACAGTGGAGGTGGTATGCCATCTACTTATTCAGGTTATTGATTCAGCTATAGGTATTGTATTCGAGAATACTCTCGCTTGACACAGCTCAGATAATTCAACTATCTCTGGTCTCTCCCTCAAAGACTTAGGTCAGACTTAGGCTGCTCAGAAAATTCTACTATTTCTGCTGTTTCTTAGGTTGCTCAGATATTCATCTCTCTCGCTATGCCCGTTCAGAGAAACAGTTAACTTGTACATAAAATTTACGATATGGATTAAAGACGAAGTAAATAACAGATGTAAAACACCTCTTATGAGGTTTGTGAATATTAAACTATTACATCTCAACGGCAAAATCACTTTGAGATGAAATATGGTACGGTTCTCCATCAATCTCCATCGTTCTCCACAATTCTCGTTACAAAGAATCGTATTAGCGGCGGAACTGCCCATATATTAGGAAAATTTTGATTCTGTCCAGAATCTAGCTATTTCCGGACACTAGTGGCGATCCTTATCTGTTTATTGCCCTTGTATTACTGTTCCTTTTTTTCATTAGCAATCTCTTCCTTATAAATTATTGGGTATGCTTTCTTCAATACAATATAACCCATAACATAACAATTAATACCAAGTACGACAAAGTATGTGGTACCCTTTTCATAGGTTATATCACGGTTGGTTAAAAGCTGTCTCATTATCCAAGCATAATGAAAGAGAACAGCACACATCGCAATAAAGGTGATGATGCCAAACTTAACATCCTTCCAGAACTTAGGGGTGATGTAATCGTTGTACAATTTGTGAAGAGGGTTGGACATTGTGCTAGAGAGTTCTTCCGGGTGTTGATGTGTTAAAGAGATAATCGCAGGCTGTCATCGGTTTATTTCTGTATTTCTGAATTTCAGTATTCTATTGCGGTATTGATCTTGAGATGAATTGCGACATTTTAGCTCTGGGGTAGAATTGTCAAATGTCGTAAGACATTAGTTAGACTAAGAATTAGTTTGAGATATTCAGGAACAGTCTTGAGTAAGGTATGTGTGAATGTCGGTCTTGAATAAGGTATTTATAAATGTCGTAAGACATTTGATAAACTAAAAATTAGTTTGAGAGATTCAGGAGCGGTCTTGAATAAGGTACGTGGAATGGCTTGAGTAGCTCAAGAAGCTGCCATGGGAATAGAGGGTTTTTTACATTCTTTTCAGATTCAGAGACTATTTAACACCTCAGATATTTCTACAAAGGGTCTCTTGCAGAATCTTCTTTTCTTCACAAATCCATGAACGGCTTCTTCGTCACCGTAAAATTGATAGGGTTTATAATTGCCGAGATGCATGATTCAATCCATGGTGTACTTTAATAACTCATCGTAGACTCTCAGATTTCTTTTTCTTAAGGAGTGGGCTAACAATTGAAACATGAGCTTTTCTTGATGATGACGGAAAAACTTCGGGTACTTCCATAAGTGCGGCTCAGCAATTCGGAAAAATTCTTCATTTTAAGCGCCCTCCGTTACACTCCGACTCTATATTTTTATTGACAACTTTAAGAACTATGGGGCCATTCAAGGTTTTATTGCATATGAATCAATTATACAAGTTTGGTGCAGTAGTAATAGTGAAAGCTGAATGTCCAATAATTGATATGTTTTAATATTTGTTATATAATATTTGTAATATAATATTTGTTATGCCGAGTATCGATATTTTCAACTTGATTAACGATGTTGGCAAACTAAACTAGGAGAGAATTAGTGGGTACAACAGCGATGGCAAAACATCGTCCCTATAGTGAGCAATTATAATGTTCAAAAATGTTTAAATAATAGACGAATTATTTGTTATTCAGGCCGGCGATATTCATACGAACACAAACTCCGAGTTAATTATCCAAATCTAAATATATAGTAATTTGCTCAATACCCCTAAAAAGTGCTGAGAAGTGGTCCCATACTTAGAGGAGCCAAGCTTGAACAACACCATAGCTAAATAATCAGTCAAGAAAATTATTATAGCTAAATCATCTCGCTAATTGTTATAGATGAATCATCTTCGCTTAGAAGGTATTCTAAAGAACTATAGCCGTTCAATTGACTACAATTTTTGAATATCTCAACTATGACATAGAAGCTACCAAACATATAAGATAGATATATATCACTATCTACCCTCTGTAAAGTAAAATGTAGTAGAAATCCTGGGAAGTCTGGAAATTCCCTCAATTCTTTTCAAGGTACCAAGTCTTTACTATGTATTAAAAGGGTATGAGACACATCATTGCGCATGTTTTGAACTACAAAATTAGATGTAATACGAAACTAACATATTATCAGCAATTGGGGGAGGCAAATAAATATTTTAAGCAATATAACGCAGATTTGCATATAGAAGGGCAGGAGGCCAAGTTCGCAAATTTGTAATTCCACTTCGCAAATTTGACCACGTCAAAAATCTTGTTAATATCACACATTTCAAATGTAATTCTATCCTGTGTAGAACCCCTCTAGAATTCGTACATAACTAAAGCCATGACTAAAAGAAGGAAAGATTCAGATCGTACTGTCGAACATTCTCTATTGTATTGATTTAGATAATCCTAACATGTCTCAAACTGAATGGTCGCAACCAAACCATGTGCAGGAAGAATCGGAACCAAAACAGTTACGAAATAAGTCCGACATCTCGGAATATTACGGTTAATTTATGCCTCAAACGTTCTCAAAAAACATTCTATGTTATGGTGCTCTGATATCATATATACAGAATCATACGTTCCACGTTCCGAAAGTATATACTATTGCAAACAAGAATCTTCGAGGAAGCACTAGAATCTTTACCCAAACTCTAGCTAGAAAGAGGAAGACTTCAATATATACCAGAGTTGCGATCGTATATACACAGAACCCTCACCATTGTCCAAGAGTTCTTTACAGACACCGTCATAGAAGGAGAAAGAGGAGATAGAGTAGGTCCGCCAACATAAAAAATTAGATTCTATAATGGTCCCACTCAATGACCTGATATAGAAAAGGGATCAAAACCATTCGGTGCCAGATTTTATTGGGTGATCGGGGTTTGAGTAACGCAAAATAAATACACTTAAAGGTATATATACATTTAGTACGCCCCTGGAATCGCATAAATGTTATTCAGTATCAATCACTATACACACATCTTACACATCTTACACATTTTTCGACAATGGATTTATTAAACGACGATTATTACTTCACCTGCTCTGCACCTTTGTCTCCAATGGAGCCTTCAGATGCCTGGGTTCACGACTTGTTAATCAAGTCTGCTCCGTTGACTACTTGTAATAGTTTCACTGGACAATCATTTCTCTCGCTCGATCCTATCCCTGATGTTAACACCGAACCGGAGTTAAGATACTTTCCTTCGCAACCTCAACAGTCCGATCCAGAATTTGCATCTAGTTCAGGATCATCATCATCTTCACCTCACATTAAAAGTGAAGTTACATATGACAAAGTCCCAGACTTGTCATCTTTGCATAATAAACTCGAACTCATCAGAAAGAATAACGACTTGACTCCTAAATCGTTAGAATCTATTTTTGATACTAAAGACATTTTAAAAGACGAGGATGTCCCAATTTCTCGTCGCAGAACACAAGCAAACGGCTCATTAGTGTCGTCCACATTTTCAAACTCAGAGGCAAACTCGTCCAAGAGCTCTTCTCCTTCTTCCCCTACATTTTCCAAACCTAGAGTCACCAAAAAGAGAGCACATAGAAAAAGATTAACCGAAACTCAAAAACAAGCCCACAACAAAATCGAAAAGAAGTATAGAATCAATATCAACACCAAGATTGCTGCATTACAAAAAATTATTCCTTGGGTAGCATATGAAAAGACTGCCTTCGAAACCGGTAAAGAGGAGGATAACACTCCCGACAATCACTGCAACAGATTGAACAAGTCTATGATTTTAGAAAAGGCTACAGATTATATCTTATACTTGCAGAAAAACGAAGAAAGAATATTACAAGAGAATTTGGAGTTGAAGAAAGAGATTATGAGGTTGGGTGGAAATGTCAATTAACCACTACAATATCTTAAAATAATGTACCTTAAGTTATGATTTCATGACTCTCTCCTTAGGATTTTCTCCTTATGGTATAGATACTGGCAGCCGGCTGCTGAGTTGGCTGAGTGTATCTAATGACTTAGATATAGCGGATACTAGTATTGGCTTATTGTGTTGGTATTCGTACCTTTTATACACTACATTTATATAATCGCGGGTTTTTCAAACTATATTCAGTTCTTCTACAATTACTATCAAGTTAGTCAACATATCAATCTATATGTTCTCCAATAGCGGGCTATTAATGATCAATAGCTCTTTGATACTTTGAGTTTATACATATACACAACAAACTTTAAATTGACGTAAACGAATAATAGTATTTGCTCTGTAGTTATGTTAGTGATCGCATTATTAATGTAGGTGATACAGATGTGTCAGATTTGTTCAAGAATTCCAAATCTATTCAAAAATTCCTCATCCCCTAACCTCACCCCTAGCCTCAACCCCTAGCCTCAACCCCTAGCCTTAGCTTCCGAAACTTTGCAGCCAAACAAACTTTTGTGCAATCAGCGATATATTTCCGGAGTTTGGAACTGCAGTTAATATTTCCGATGCAGCTATAAATCCAAGATGTGGATATTTTCTCAGAAATAGAACGATCCCATGCACGTTTTTCCCCTATATTTGCACTCCGTGCTACTCTCCTAATCTATTTGGTATTGACAACAAAAAGTTGAGGAACAACTTCGCTAATGATAGAATATATTCATAAATGGGCGTGGTGGATGCAGAAAGAAATATCTGTGCTCAAAATTCTGTGTTTGCTCGTGAAGACATCTGTTAATAATCCCTCATGGCTTCAATAGTTCTTTCCCACAGGATGTTGGTGGGCCTAAGATGTAAAAAATCGTTCTAAATTTTAGAAAAGATTTTTCGTCTCTCAATGCCTTCTAGATAAGCATTTTCTGAATATAAGATTTTCTTTCTAATACTTGGTAATGAATTCAGTGACCGATAAGGATGCGAATATCTCACCGACAAAGATGTCAAAATCTCAGCGACAAGGATACGAATTTCTCATCGAAGAATATTACTTCCGGTTATTACCTTAGGTCTTGCATGGTAGTAATTACCACCTGCATAGAACTTCATTTTTAGCAAAATTTTCACGATAGGTTATTTTCCAAATATCCAGGAACCGTTTGAACGGCTAATGACAGGTTCAAGAGTGATACCCTTAACAAGCTTATCACCCCTAATGTGTCTGATAGCAATCGGCTCTTGGTTTCCGACTATTAGGTTCAATTTAGTAAAGCCGTTTTCAAGGGTAGTTCCTCTAACCAAATGCGGCATTTGGTAGCTCAATTTGCCTTACATGGTTGCAAATGCCATTTTGAACGCGATGCCAAATG
The DNA here is from genome assembly GCA_003243815.1 of Fermentozyma sake. Lineage (NCBI taxonomy): Eukaryota > Fungi > Ascomycota > Pichiomycetes > Serinales > Debaryomycetaceae > Fermentozyma > Fermentozyma sake. Next base: position 776,869 of record QELA01000006.1, on the reverse strand, counting down.
CCATTCGGAGAGCATCTGGCATTTCTTTAAATAAAATCAAAATCCTCTAATGGATTTATAACTCTGTAAGTAACTGAAGACGAGATTCCATGGCTAACGTGGTTCCAAAAGAGAGTTCGTCTGTTTCAAGTTTTGCTATAGATGCAACCGATACTTCTTCGGAGAACTCAAGAGGATTCCGCTCTTTTTGCAAATCTTTCAAGCTTTCTCCTCCAGGCTCAACTTCCAATGGTGACATCGAGAAAGGTGAGGTTTATTCTTTAGAAGATAATTTGAAGGAATACCAGGTCAGACTTATTGCTTTGAGTGGATGTATTGGAAGTGGTTTATTTATTAGCAGTGCCAGTGCACTTTCCACCGCTGGTCCTGGTGGCTGTGTGATAGGGTATACTATTATTGCAACTTTAGTGTTTTTTGTCATACAGTCTTTGGGTGAGTTGACCTGTGCATATCCTGTCAGAGGCAACTTCTTGGTTTACAACTCAAGGTTTATTGATGAGTCTTGGGGTTTTGCAATGAACTGGAATTATTGCATCCAATGGTTGGTAAGCATTCCACTTTCTCTTGTATCTGCATCATTAACCATTGAATTTTGGGGTTCAAGCATTAACCCTTCTGTTTGGGTAGCCATTTTCTTCTCCATAATTTGTGCAATTAATATATTTGGGGTAAAGGGATATGGTATCGGTGAATCAGTTTTCTCAGTTATAAAGGTCACAGCTATGATTGGATTCTGTATTTTGGGTATAGTTTTAGTCGCCGGTGGTGGTGAAGGTGGCTATATAGGAGGAAAGCATTGGCGTAACCCTGGCTCTTTCGCCAACGGTTTTCGTGGAACTTGTAACACGCTAGTCAATGCTGCATTTAGTTTTGCTGGTACGGAATTAGTTGCAATCGCAGCAGGATCTTCTGCAAACCCTCGAAGAACTTTGAAAAACGCCATTAAGCAAGTATTTTGGAGAATCTCTATCTTTTACATGTTATCGATTATCCTCGTTTGTTTCTTGGTCCCGTATAATGATGAAAATTTACTTGGAAACTCGGGTTCGTCTGCTTCTCCATTTGTCATTGCAATTAAAAATGGTGGTATTAGTGTATTACCATCTATTTTCAATGCTGTCATCTTGATTGCTGTATTATCTGTTGCCAACGCCAGTGTTTTTGCATCTTATAAGCCATTAGTTGCCCTTGCAGAAGCAGGCCACGGGCCAAAGTTTTTAACCCATGTTGACAGGAAAGGTAGGCCAATGTATGCAATTTTGATCTGTTTATCATTCGGATTAATTGCTTTTGTGTGCTCTTCAGACAAACAAACTATAGTTTTCAACTGGCTATTGGCTATTAGTGGACTTGCCACTATTTTTATCTGGTTTTCAATTGCATTAGCCCAAGTCAGAGTAAACTATGCCTTCAAAGTACAAGGAATCGTCAAGTCAACACCATATAAAGCACTTGGTGGAGATTTCGGTGCATATTTGGGAATGCTCATAAACGTATTGGTATTAATGGCCCAATTTTATGTTGGATTATACCCCATTGGTGGTCCCTCCCTTGATGCAAATACGTTTTTCCAAGCCTACCTAGCAGCACCAATCGTGTTAGTATTTTACCTTGGCCATAAGATTTGGACTAGAAACTGGAGTCTTTATATCAGAGCTGAAGATATGGATATAACCACAGGAGTCAACATTGTCGATCACGCTGCTGAAAAGGAAAGGCATATTGCTGACAATATCGCTTGGAAAAAGAACCCTTGGTACTATAGATTTTACCATACGTGGTGTTAATATATGAATTAATAATGGCTGCTAAATATACAAATTAATAATGTGAAAAATATGTAAATATTGTTCCTTAACCTGTAAAGAGCCTTTTGCATGTTGTATTCATCTATATACAGGATAACCAAAACAGTTTTGTAGAGTTAAATCGTGTCGCAACAACCAGAGACACAGGTGTCTATTATCTATGTACAATGAGTACAGTTCAACAACTAATCACGGATTTAAGTAGCTTGTCAACAGAATCGAAAAGAAGACATCCTGAAATTCGTCAAAGCTGTGACAAGGCAATATCAAATCTCAAAGCATATAATTTAACAGCAAATGTTCATGAGATCGACAATCCCGATCTCAAAAGCCATATCATAGCTCCATTCATATCTGCATGTAAGACTGGAAATGCTAAGATTGCGACGATATCTATCCCTGCCATTCATAAATTAATTGTTAGCGGTGTCGTTCCGTCACAATGCTTGAACGACTTATTAGATGGGTTGAGAGAGGCGACACAATTGGCCGTCGATATTCAATTGAGAATATTGCAATGTTTACCGTCTCTTATGCAAAACTACAATACTGATATTAAGGGTGATCTTTTGATCAAATTGTTGGGGATATGTTCGAGTTTGACCTCCAATAACAAATCAACAGTGGTGATCAACACTGCTTCTGCGACACTTCAACAATTGTTCAGTAACGTGTTTGAGAAAATTGATCCAATTGAAAAGGATGGAAATATAGAGATACCGATTGACGAAGAGAAAGTGATCTTGGTAGACGACTTAACCAATGAAGGATTTCAAACTTTTCAGGATTTGTGCCATTTGGTTGAAAATGAGAGACCAAGCTATTTTAGTGAATCTATGCAAATAAAGTCCATATCAGTCTTAGAAATTATTGAAAACTGTATCACAAGTCACAAACTCTTATTTAGCAATCACCAGGAATTAGGATACTTGTTGAGGATCAAATTGGTTCCTTCATTATTGAGAATCCTCAACTCACCTACCAAAAACTTTCCACTTTTTACAAGGACAATGAGAATATTCAGCGTCTTATTATCCTCACAACTCAAGAACTTGGAGATTGAAAGCGAAATAGTCTTGTCGTTTTTGAATCATATATTGTTGAACAATGAGCCAAACGAAGATAAGCTTGACTGGGAAAAGATTTTGGTCTTGGAAATGTACAAAGGAATATTTACTGATTTCAATACAGTCAAGTCAATTTTTGAAAAGTATGATGGTAATTCGAAGAAGAAAAATGTTATTCAGGAATTAACATCTATTTTATGCAACTATTTACATTCCCACTCATACATTGTTAATGATAGTGTTAAGCCCATCAAAACCATACACCAGACAAATGGTTCGACTTCTGCATCCTCATCGTCAACTCAAAACACACAAGCATATATTTCCAAGTCAACCTCCAACATGAAAGTGTCATTCTTAGATCACCTTGATAAAATGGAGCCTCCAGTTTCAATCCCACAAACATACCCAGTTTATCTCATATTACAAATCTTGTTATCCTATGCTGAAGGGGTAGCAAATTTTGTTCAAAACTTATCCAACAGTTACAATCCGGATACATTGGAAGCAGACGTTGAGTTTGCAAATTCCATAATTGACGCTGCATATCCAGACATCTCCTCCTTATTTGAAAGCTTCATTTACTCTCTGATGGATAGCGACTGTTTTCATTTATTGATAAGATCATTACAACGATACACCCATTCTGCAGGGTTACTAGGATTAGGGAACTTGAGGGATGGACTATTGATGATTTTATCAAGAGCTATTATTAATAATGCTTCCAGTTCCGAGGGAAAAAGTGAAGAGAATTCAAGCATATTCCAAGAACAGGGAAAGCAATTGTTGGCATTTGGAGAATCCTTGGTGGAATCTTTTAGTGGTACACTACAAAGCTCAGCTGATAGCAGCACAACTCAGAATTCAAGCTCTGCATCAGTGAAATCAAGAAGCTTTAACACAAGACATGTAACATGTTTACGTGCTTTGGCAAACCTAGCAGTTTCTTTGGGTTCAACATTACAAAATTCATGGAAAATAATTTGGATTACATTTCAATGGTGTGATTACTATGTTTATGGGCCCGACGAATACAGTGGCTATATCAACAATAAGCATTATAAGTCATTCACTGAGGAAATGTTACCAAACTTGAGCAGCCAGGATATGAGCAACTTCGAAAGTTCAAAAAGAAAATTGTTTGATAGCATTGATGACTACCCACTCGATTCATACAACCAATTACTATCTGCATTGACTACCTTGTCAGACTCTCTGTTTGGCGTAGGAAAGAATGAAGAATTTGACGAAAAGAAAGAGTACAAGTCCAATGAGAAATATGTGGGCGATGATTTACTCGTTTGCCCGTATAATAAAACGTTCTTCCTTACGAACTTGGATCAAATTTGCAAGATAAATAGCAACAAGTTTTTAATCGAAAGCAATGATTCATGGAAATTGGTCAGTGACTACTTCATCAAATTGGGAAATACAAGGAGTGCTAATTACAATTTAAGAATCCACATTGTTCATTTATTCAACAGCATAATTACACATATTGCCAGCCAAGGGTTTAGCTCCAGTTCCGATAAGGTCAATGCTTTGACATCACAGAAATCTTTGGAAGCTTTGAACAAATTTTTGAAAAACTTGTTTGATTTGGGTATTCCACTGGAGCTATTAGTCTTAAATTGTGAGACTGAGATACATTTATTGATCTTGACTACATTGCACGAGTTGATTGACAAATATGACACATATTATCAAAACTCTTGGAGCGCTGTATTCAATATTTTGAATACCCCCTTCAAGACAACTGGCTCCTTTAATGAAGATCACAACTTGAAAGAGAAAATCAGATTGTTGATTGATTCTTCCTTTGCAACTTTAAAGTTGATTCTAGACGAATTTATGTCTACCTTGCCTTTCAAGCAGTTGAAGTTGTTAATTGGTAGCTTGTTCAACTTCTGTTCACAGAGTTATGACTTGAATATTTCATTCAGCTCTGTTAGTTATTTTTGGTTGATCAGTGATTCCTTACGATCGAGAATTTCAAGTACTCAGGCTGAAGGGAATATGACGGAACAATTAAACAGGTTCAAAACCGGTGACGAGATGGAAAAATTTATTGAGACAACTAAACAAGAGTCCTACTTATTCTATATTCTTCTTGATGTTTATTTATTGTCTTCATTGGTGGAATTGGCGTTCAACATTAGAGCACAAGTTAGAGATGGAGCTATACAAACATTCTACCAAATTATTGAAATTCACGGAAACTTATTGACAGCATCAGGATCATGGGACTTACTCCATGAAATAGTGTTCCCCAAATTAGTAAAATTACCGATAGATTTCAGTAATCCAAAGTTCCATAAAAAGGAATGGATCGACAGTTTAGATTTAAGATTGTCCGGTTTAGTATTTATTTTCAACAAGTTCATGATTAACTTTGATACTATGCCGAATGTCGTTGAAAAATGGCAAGGTTTAATCAAGTACTTTGAGAACTTGATGGAGTTTAAGTGGATTGATTTGAATTTGAAGATATTTAAAAGTTTTCATGATTTGGTGGCTCCTATAGAGCAACAAGATGGGGAAGAATTTGCGAAAGTGAGAGACTTGTTGTATGAATTTTGGGTGGGTGTGTCGGTTGAATATGACTTCATCAACCCGCTCTATCAAGAATCTATTGCGTCGTTGATGAATTGCTTTCCACCATTGTACGGTATTGTGGAAACTGTATTGACATTGGATCAAATGAATGTTATTATTGCTTTACTCAATAAATGTGCAAGATATCCTGTTTTGCCAGATAAGAATTCTGACTCCATAAGAATGTCAAAGTTACAACGATCGGTGATTGAGAATTTGAGAATTATCGATTCTGAAGACATTAAGATCCAGTCCCAGGTGATCCAGCAACTCGGAAATATAGCAGTTTACCCATATGGTACTCGAGACCGTATTGCAATGAAGATATTGCAAAATAAGGCTATTGCCAATCAAGTTAAGATTCCAAGTTTCATTGCTGTTAGTCATGAGGCAACAAAATTGATGAGACAAAAGCTTGATAAGGTGGAAAATTACCAAACATTAATCGAAGATAAAGGTATCAATAGAGTCTTAAAGTCATTGTTGGAAATTATTAAGAACAAGTCGACTGGGATTGAAAGAGAGCCCAAAAAGTTATGGATCGAATCTAGTGAAATATTGAAGCTGGTAATCGATAGTTTGATACGCGAAGACTGCAAAGATGGCGAGTTGTGGGATTTAATCATGAGCGGAATCAAGTTGTGTATTTCAGACAACGAAACAACGGAAGACCAGGAAGAGATAAACTTGAAGCAGTACAATGATTTGATGGAAATAGTGTTCCCTAGACTTTTGAGCCACTCAGACACCTCGTTAGTGACAGCTTTTGTTGCAAATATATACAAAAATTCGTTTTTGTACGAGAAGGACGATACTGAACTTGATATTATCAACGATGAAAACAAAAGCCATCCACTTCTTATGACTGACGCGGTGACTCTGATCGACTTTGACGAAACTTTTGGATCGACTAAGCCTGTTGAAAAGCACAAGAATTATAAAACTCGCGTCAAATGTCTTCAAGAATTGATAAAGTTCTGTCAAGAACCTGAAAATCAGTACTTCAACTCGATTGCTCAAGAATACTTGATCTGTCGTGCTTCCTTCTGTCTTAGACGGTTCCTCAGTGATGTGAAATTAGTCTACAGATGTCCTATGCCCAAGATACAAGAGCGTGAGCTACTTATAATATTGAATGGAATCATCAACATAACCACTATCGATGATAAAAATTCTCCTCACTTCAGGAAGTTGTATAAGCTTTTGTTCAAGCTAGTACCATTCAGTGCTAAAGTTAAGAATTTGGATCAGTTACTTGAGATAATTTTCCAGAGGTTTCTAACGGTATAATAAGTGAATGCTGAGTATAGCGAAGTATTTCCATAATTTAATTAGTGAATAGAGAATAGTATAGAGATTAGTGAAGATTAGTGAATATTAATGAGTACTTCGCTACGCTCTGTATTTGTCATTATTTAATAAGTAAATTAAGCAAACTAAGCAATTAAAACCCTTTTTCACTAAACGAACAACTAACAGAACTACCCCAAAACTCTTGCAAATTTGAGCGTAGCAAATTTATCTAATCAGGGAATAGTGGAGATTAATGGTGAGTAGCATTCACAATACTTCGCCAGTATTAAATTTCACTATCCCAAGACTCTCTATGGGTCCCCAAATGAAAAATATCATAACCACATTATTATATACCGGATTTAAAAATTTCAGAACCAAATTCTCGAACCTTAAAATAACAATCCCGTTTCTCTTTGTTTACATTTCAGGGCCAGAATCAATTTGCAACGAGCCAACACCGTCTCGCCTAAACGACTCAGAGGATCCAACTAGCCAAACATAGCAAGAACCCCCCAGTGGATACGACGATTCTCGAATCCATGAAAGTCTAGAACCCCACAACTCCAGATGTGTAACTGTCTAAAAAGTACATCACCGTAAACATCTGTGCCGTAATTGGTGAAATATTCCTGCTGTTAATCCTCTGATAGTATGTAATTAATAGTAGAGACTCCATCAAATTGGTAAAACAGTAGGAAACCCACTCTAAACAAAGCTGCGTACTTGAATTTCGATTACTTGTAGTTTAGAAATAGTATTCTTTGTTCTCTTCATTTAATTACCAAAACTGGTTCAGTGATTTGGTGAGAAAAGTCAGCGAACTCCGAGACGTGTTAGTTAGCAGCCTGAGGCGCAATTCTAGGTAACTTTTGATAGTGACTTTTTATAGCAATTCTTATAAATCTTAGTATCCTTAGTTCTCGATCAAGCTGATTTGTTGGTTCATAGATCTACGCATCTTCGTATTCGCTCTCTATACCTCGCTCAGCACCGCCCCTGATTTAAGTAGGACAGAAAAAAAATATACAAAACTCATCTAAGCGCCAAAGATCTTTTTCCATTCGCTTTTACAACTCACCATAGTTTAATTGATATAAATAGTTATTAGTTGGTCAATAGTTGGTCAGCTGTGAGTATTTGTTCAGATTACATACTTGGATTGGTTTCCTTTTCAGATCACCTTTTTTTCAGTTGTTTTTTCATAGAAAGGTTACGTGTTTCAGATCATGTCCTACAGAAATAGTGCAAACTATCAAGAATTTGATCATGAGTCTGGTGATCTATCAAGAAAGAAATCTCTTGTAAGACCCGAGAGATCTAGAATAGACGAGAACCATCCTCGTTTTCATTACACTCAGGTTGCAAATCACGAATCGAATCATTTGAAAATTCAACCTTCATCAACAGGCTTGGATCCTCATATTTCTAATTCACATTCAGACAGAAACTTGAGTCCTTCAAGATCTTTTCATAGTCCTACCAATAGAAATGACGTAGAAGACGATGATGAGGGCATTCCATTGATGGACATTCATAGTGGGAACCTCGCTCCAGGCGCTGGGTCCACAATGCCCTTACCCGGTAGCATTCCGCCTTTACAAGACTCAGGCTTAAATGGAGGCCGTGAGATATATGGCTTGAACGATGAAGTAAAAGATTATTCACCTTCTAAAAATAAAGTCATTTCTTCCTCAGACCGTTCTCCAGAACCAAAACCAAAACATGATATATATCCTTGGAAAGTATATTGCTACATTATAACCTTTTGGGCTCCTGCTCCATTGCTCAAACTTTGTGGCCTTCCAACAAAAGAGCGCCAGTTTGCATGGCGTGAAAAGATCGCCTTGATCAGTTGCATTCTTTATCTCGGGGCTGCTATTGCATTTTTGACTTTTGGTTTTACTAGAACTGTATGTTTTAATAAAACTTTGAGAACTAAAAACGGGGACGTCTCGACTGGTTCTTTAATTATTAGTGGACGTTCTTTTGATTTAGCAAATTCTCAACATCCAAAAGCTGCAGGTATTGGCGCAGGTACCAACGTTTTGTATCCTCCAATTAATGCTGGTGGTAAAGATGCTTCATTTTTGTTTCAAAATGTCAATGGTAATTGTAAAAATTTGATCACTGCAAAAGAAGGAAGTTCCATTCCTACCAACGATCAAAAAGACTTGGCCTGGTATATGCCTTGCCGTGTATTTGACCAAGATGGATCAACATCTCCAAACAATTCAAAGGCATATTATGATGGTTGGGCTTGTCACACTAGTTCTATAGCCAGAGATGCCTTTTTCAGCTTAAAAATCAATGGTGATGTTTATTTCACCTGGGAAGATATCAGAAACAGTTCGAGAAAATTAGTGGTATACTCCGGTAACGTTTTGGATCTTAACTTGATTGACTGGATTTTGAAGGATGAACTTAATTACCCTGAGTTGTTTGATAAATTGAGATCCGACAAAACATATTATGGTCACGATATCTCTTTGGTATTGACCAATCCCCGTGAAAGACAGGCCGCCAGATGTTTATCAGAGATTATTAAAGTAGGTACCATAGACTCCGATACCATTGGTTGTATTGCTTCCAGCATCGTGTTGTACGTTTCTTTGGTGTTTATTCTTTCTGTCGTCATGGCTAAATTCGTTATGGCATGTTATTTTAGATGGGTTATCTCCAGAAAGCAGGGTGCTACTGAAGTAGACAACAAATCTATGGTTGCAAGAAACAAGGAGATCGAAAACTGGGTCGACAATCCTAATGGAGTCATCGGCAACCAACTTAAAACTGTTCCTGTGAGAGCCAGAGCCAACTACAAATCTAATAAAACCAATAGGCAAAGTGTGTTCTACAGAGGTAGTCGTCTTTCCATGGGTCCAAATGCCGAATTATCACAGTATTATGACAATCCGGAGGCCATGTCCAAAACCTTTAAATACACCACCATGTGTACTCAGGCCGCCACATTAGGAAAAGGGGGATCCAAGAGAAACTTAAGATCCACTGATAACAGACAGTCTAATCTTTACTTGAATGATCATGGATCTTCGACAGATTTATTGTCAAGACCCGTATCCACATACAATCCGTTTGAAACTTTCGACGATGGATCAGCAGTTAACGGGTTATCACCAGATATTATTCATCCTGATGTTGTTCCGCAACCTCCTGTCGAATACCAACCGTTTGCTTATCCTTTGGCTCATGTTATTACCTTGGTTACTTGTTATTCTGAAGACGAAGAGGGTTTGCGTTTAACTATGGATTCGGTTGCCACTACTGATTACCCCAACTCACATAAATTGATATTTGTTGTTTGTGATGGTATAATTAAAGGTAATGGTAACGATATGTCTACTCCCGATATTGTCTTGGGTATGATGTCCGATTTTACTACCGAACCAGAAGATGTCAAACCATACTCATATATTGCTGTTGCTCAAGGTAGCAAGCGTCATAATATGGCAAAAATCTATGCTGGTTTCTACAAATATGACGATAACACTGTTCCTCAAGAAAAGCAGCAAAGAGTCCCAGTTATTTGTGTAGTGAAATGTGGTACACCTGACGAAGCTGGCACATCTAAACCAGGTAACAGAGGTAAGCGTGATTCTCAAATTATCTTGATGGCTTATTTGCAAAAGGTTATGTTTGATGAAAGAATGACGGAATTGGAATACGAATTGTTGAACAATATTTGGCGAATCACGGGTCTCATGACAGAATTTTATGAGGTCGTCTTGATGGTGGATGCTGATACCAAGGTCTTTCCAGATTCAGTGACACATATGGTAGCTGAAATGGTGAAAGATCCTTCTATCATGGGATTGTGTGGTGAAACAAAAATTTCCAACAAGTCACAATCCTGGGTTACTGCAATTCAAGTCTTTGAGTATTATATTTCACACCATCAAGCCAAGGCATTTGAATCTGTTTTTGGAGGTGTAACATGTTTGCCAGGTTGTTTCTCGATGTATCGTATCAAGTCTCCTAAAGGCAGTGATGGATACTGGGTTCCAGTGTTGGCAAACCCCGATATCGTCGAAAGATATTCAGACAATAACGTATCGACATTGCATAAGAAGAATTTGTTGTTATTGGGTGAGGATCGTTATCTTTCTGCTCTTATGTTGAAAACGTTCCCCAAAAGAAAACAAATTTTTGTTCCAAAGGCTGCTTGTAAAACGGTTGTTCCAGATAGTTTTAAAGTGTTGTTGTCTCAACGTCGTCGTTGGATCAATTCTACTGTGCACAATTTGATGGAGTTAGTTTTGGTCAATGATTTGTGTGGTACATTCTGCTTCTCGATGCAATTCTGTATTTTCATTGAATTGATTGGTACGTTGGTTTTACCTATGGCTATTTGTTTGACTGTTTATGTGATTATTTTTGCAATTGTATCGAAGCCAACCCCAATTATGTCGTTGGTTCTTTTAGCAATTGTGTTTGGTTTACCTGGTGCTATGATTGTCATCACAGTGTCATCATTGTCGTACGTGATTTACTTTTTTATTTATCTTCTTGCATTGCCAGTCTGGAATTTAGTATTGCCATCTTATGCGTACTGGAAGTTCGATGACTTCAGTTGGGGTGAAACTAGAAAGGTGGGTAATGATACTGGGGACCATAGTACTGCAGTAGGTAAATTCGATGCATCGAATATTTTCATGAAGCGTTGGAGAGAATTTGAAAGAGATCGCAGACAACAGGATGCCAATCAAAGACAAGGAGCTACAGGCAATGGATTGACCGTTCCAAGTGCAGCATGGGATCCATCAAACACCGAAAAACTTATCGATGAAGAGTATTCATCGGGATCAGCATCTACACCATGATGCACCACATATTCTTGAGGCCATCTCAGGCCTACAATTAGAAACTTTAGATTTAGAAATCGATAGATTTCCATAAAAAATTCACATTATTAAGAAATACATTCAACTGAAATGATATATATATATTTCTATAATAACAATACCTTAAGTATATAAACCCGGTGGGTATAGTTTTACAAGGTGATAAGATTTTCATACTTAAAAAGGTATTTATATTTTAAGTGTCTAGTAAGTTAACTAATGTGGTAACTGGAGAATTGAAATAGGAGATCCTTCTCTCAAATGGCCATGATTCAAATAAAGAGATCCTGCTCTCAAGTGGCCATGGCTCTAATAATGTAGTGATGAAAAGTTTCCAGAATAAATATCAAAAATCCTGTATATAAGTGAAATTTATATCTGAATATGATTAAGATGGTGTCACCAGATTTATTCCTGTTTGTGCATATGAGTAGTGACTGCGTCAGTACTTCACAAAGTGTTGGTGCCTGAAACTGTCACTAATAATCCGTCTATGGAGCTTCTTGAAGATCCAGCCTTGAGGTTGTACAATTCCTTAAACTTCTTCAATCTCCAAGTGTTGGAAGCTTTCTTCAAAGATGGTTTAAAAGCAGAACCTGGTGTAGCCAAGGCGAACAACATGCTGAAATATGATGAAATATGGTGGTCACCAAACTCCAATTCGAAGGAAATGGAGAAGTATTTATATAATCAGGAGCTCATGAGTTAAATATCAAATGAGTTGGACGTTTGTCTGTTCTAGATGACGCCTAATTGCGCAGAGGCTCGCCTAATTATTCTATTTTCCGCCTAAATGGCTCCTAATCCCAACCCGCTTAATTGGGACCACGAAAACTGTACAATCATAGTGAGGAATCATTAACTTAGTATGTATAATTTATTTATATTAGTATAGTATTCTACGAGGATTCCCCCCTTATTGTTATAAGTCGAGAGCCTGGTGATATTCGCTCATTTTTCGCTTATACTGAACAACCCGGTTAATTCTCACTATCTACGATATCTAATAAAATATTAGGGATTTAATTATTTTCTATAAATTAAGGATTTTGTACTCCGAGTTCCGATGCGGGTTCCAACGTAACGGCAGGAGAATGCCCACATATAATATAAAGATGCACGCCTAATGATGAAGTGAATGCCGGTAAATATTTGTACAAATGAGGTGAATTAATTTAGCGACCGAGATTTTCTTCGCTGCATTGCTTAGCGAGACATTAGCTTCTGGTGGATCATTTAGTCACTAGGTCATCATGTCTGCAAGTTAGCTCATTGCTCCTGATTTGCACGTCTCAACTCGGGCCTAATTACTTGACTGTGGTAATACAGATACGATTACCACAATCACGACAAGGCTGAATATAGTAAGCTAAAACAGGCTTATTTTTTCCCATAGTATCCGCCTATTAATAATTCTATTAGTACTTGGTGTTAAATAATTACTAAGTTACGAGCGCTCACATTAATAGATGTTTGAATTGAATCGAAACAAGGCGTCGTAGCACCTGGTTCCTATGGTACCTCTTAAAAACCCCTTAGAGTCAGGGATAACGTGGTATTATTGACTAAACCATCCGTAGGCCCGTTTCAGGAAAAAATAGAACAAATCTCGTAACCAAATTTTTCACCGACACCACCGAAAGCCAACGATTCCATCGCTAAGGAACGTGCATTATACCAAAGCATACTCGTCTAAAATTCGTTTGTGAATGCGGCTGGTTAGAGAATTTGGATTTGTCGATCTTAAAAAACTCTGGAACTCGTTTAGGATGTAATTACGAGAAGATATGATGAAAATAGTGTATGAAAATGGTGTATGGATATAAAATGGCGATGAGAAAATAGTGATAATAAAATGTGATTATAAGTGGTGACAATAAATGGTGATAGTAAAATAGTTTTATTAAAATTGAAATGGTGATAATAATATGATGATGAGTTCGGCGATAATAATTTATTCGGACTTATAACCAGTTCTTGACGGTTATAGTGCTTGACGAAATACTGAGCGCAGCCCCGAATTATTCAATATAAGGGAATATTGGTGAAAAGTTTGTCTAAATTCAACTGCTATTAGTAAATATTCTTTATAAGATCTAATCGTTCAACAGCCCATTTAAGTAGCCATGATTTAGTTGATGATATTTCTGAATCAATAGACCTGGTAGGATATTAAACTAGAGCTATAACCATAACTACTAAACAAGTGCTACTAAGCTAGAGCCACTCTAGAGCTTAAACTCTTTTCTACTAAGTCTTTTAAATAACATATATTGGTAATAAATAACGGATTAATAATAAATGAAGAGAATTAAACTAGAATTCAATAGTAACTATTGTACCGAGAAGATCGAGCCTAGCAGGATCATTTGGTAACCGAAAATTTGGAAAAAAACAGTAGAATCTGGCATGATAATTTAATCTTGATAGGATAACTATCGAGGGTATGAGTTTTGGTGCAATAGCGCTTTTAATAGTTTCTTCTCTTGACTAACAAGGTCGAAAGGTTTGGAGGAGCGTTCTGTGCAGCAGCAAAGACAGAGGCAAGATCACTGTTGCCACCAGCAGCGGCGGTTGTGGCAGGAGCAGCAGCGGCGGCAGGAACAGCGGCGGCAGGAGTAGCGGCAGGAACAGCGGCAGCACCAGAAGCAGCAGCACCTCCACCGTAAGCAGCAGCTAATTGAGCCATCACATTAGAAGAACCAGTGGCAGCACCAGTAGAAGCAGTAGAAGTACCAGTTGGGGCATTGTTGATTTCAGATGGTGACACCTTTCCAGAGGAGATTTGACCACTCAAGAATGAGGCAATGGCAGAAGCGTATTGTCCACCGTGTGCCTTCAAGTAGTTCAAGCCAGAGGCTAACAAACCTGAAGATTTGGCATAGCCATAGACATCTTCGAAAATGACAACACCGTTCTTTAAAGCAGAAGTCAAGAAGGCAATGGATTTTTGTGGGTCAGCCAAAACCTTGTTAATCAAACCAGAAACAATTCCGGAGTTCTTGATTTCGGTAACAACAAAACCGATGATGGAGGCCAAGTCTCTCTTGTCTAAGAATTCGTCATCACCAGTGATAACTTCTCTCTTATAGGCACCAGTAGCAGCGGCTGGAGCAGCAGCGGCTGGGGTAGCAGCTGGTGTAGTGGCTGGCTTCTTAGCAGCTCCTAACAAGTTAAGGGCAGTGCTGAATAATGACTTTGCGACTCCAAGGAAAGCACTTCTTAACTCAGTATCGTTCAAGAGGGAGTTGAAAAGCTTGGTAATTAAACCAGAGTTCCAGATGGCTTTGATTAAGGCTGGACCTTGGACAAGAGCGGTTTGAAGGGCACCCTTAATAAGGCCACCAAGTTGAGCCTTGATAGCAGGGTCGGTGGTTAAAGTGGACCAGACTTCTCCAATGATACCGGAAGAGGCAAAGGCGGAAATCAAGTTACCAATGGCAGAGTCTGCTCTTTTGTTGAGAATTTCAAGTTCTTCATCAGATTCAATTAATTCTCTCTTTTGAGTAAGATGTTGTAATTCACTTAAGATTTCGAGGATTTCAGTGGTGTCTGATCTTTTCACAAAGGTCAATTCAGAACCAGTGGATGTTCCAACTGGTGCGGCGGAAACGAAAGCGGAGGTGGCCAAGATGGCAAAGAGAGTAGATTGTGAAAACTTCATTGTGTATCTGGAGCTTAGGATAGAAAGCTGAGTGGAAAGTGGTTGTTGTGGATGATGATATAAAAAAAACTCTTCCCAACTGAACGAGATTCTCGACTTATTTATAATAATAACTTCGAGAACTGGCCAAGTCCCAGTCATCGTGATGAATTTCAGACATATAGAACTCTTAACTCTGTTAGGAAGGAACAGAAATGTTTCTCCATTTGCGAGGAGTCAAAGAATATTGTTGCAAAATAAAATGGCTACAAATTTCCGCGTTAGGAAAACTAATTAAAAAAGTGCTGCTCTCACATTTCCTAATTAGGAATTTCTCACCAATTGTCTGTCTGGGGTAAAAAGGCTCGAGATAACTAAAGTTTATAGCTCCCATTGCTTGTGAAAGTACTATGGGAAACAATAATGTGTAGAGAGGATGGGCTGAAATAAGTTAACTTCAGTTGGTGGTGCTGTTGTGTGTTTATGCTAGCTAACTTAACCAAGAACAGCTCAAAGCTCGTTAGAGCGCGCTATAGCTAGAGTGCTAGAAAAGCAGAAGAGAAACACTCATGGATTCTGTAGCGGTCCTACATCAGATCAGAACTATTACCTAAAATGGCTTTATGGGTTGAAGATTCAAGATGCAATGTCCATCACCGCAGTTATTAAAAATTTCATTTCGAATATTTTCTCCACCGCCCTTTGCTTCACCTCCTTGTAGATGTGTAGCTGCAGTTATGGATGTAAGGATCCTCAAGAGCTGGGTCAGTAGGATGTTAACTGACAATCAGAGAAGGAATAATAAAAAAGAAAATATATAGAATATATAACAGAATAGTCATAAGAGACTAAATAACAGAATATACAGAACACAATAGACATATAAGAATAGACATATAAGAATAGACATATAAGAATAGACATATAAGAATAGACATATAAGAATAGATATATAAGAATAGACATATCAGTATACATACCGAAATAAACTAAACAATTGGGGTTTATTTGCACACAGAGATTTTAATATTTCTCTATTGTTGTGAAAAGATGTCCTTTAGAAGGGTCTATTATATGGTACTGAAACAAGAGGGTTAGATACCTATTGTCCTCTTAAATCACCAATTGGTGTAGACTTATACTCCTCCTGGATGGGGAACTTCGCTGCGGCATGGATGTTTTACTCACCAGGATTTTGCAGTCTAATATTTTCCTAATGAGGAAGGAAATGAATTCCTATTTGGTGCCACTTTATAACGAGTAATTCTACTATTACACAACCAGTATATCGAAATATTGTGTATAAAAGAACAGATGTAGAGACTGTTACATCTAGTGAGTAGGGTTATAAGTTGACCAGCTTCGTCGAGCCTGAAGAGTCGAGCTCTGTCGTTGTGGGGGCCACAATTTCACAGACCCTTCAGCTAGTAGGGGCTATACGCTGACGCCTCGTTATATTAGGAGATTCTCCAAATGAGGATGCTACCTGGACTACCAGAAGCCCTAAAGTTGCAGATCAACTCGTATAACTGAAACTGAAACCCTATAGTTGCAGATTAACTCGTATATTCATGTACTGTATTCGTACGGTGCTCGTGTAGTCCTGCCTCTGCGAAACTGCTCCGCTTCTCCAACTACCGTATTAGCCAAATTACCCCCTGCCATTAACCCACTCTACAAGACAATCAATTTCCTAATGGAATTAAATCAAACGTCGGCCAAGAGTATTAGATTGACAGACTCACGCAAAGGTGCTGATACCCGGGAATAGCTACTTTTCTAGAAAATCTAAATTAACAAGGCTAAAGAGATAGAACAACGATATCTACAACCTTTTCCTTATATTAACCAATATTTGTCTGAGTAATACTCTAAAACCAGTGATTCATTCAACTAGCCTTTGTTCTCTATCTTGAAGTAGATAAGTAGGCAGTACTGTCCTTCCTTCATTTATACAGATTTTCCTGTTAGCATTTTTAATTGAAAAGGTATTACTTAAACAGAAGACTTCTTTCTGCAGATTGGTTGGACAAATTACTGTTACAGTTACTGCGTAGCAGAAAGTATTTACTAAAAAACCACTAGCAGATTCAAGTGCCATTTACTTCATACTCTGGGCAGAAAAAGCACTAGTAAAGTATTAATTAATTCAACTAATGAAGTATTATCTAATTCAACTACTGATAATTCTCAGTATTGATCATTCACAGAATTATTAGTACAATGCACTAACTATTGATTTACTACCTAGAAAGCGCTTGCTAATTCAAAGAAATACATACTGACAAGTCCAGCAACATACCAAGTGATCTATTTCATGTTCTTTCATCTAATTGATGAGATTACGTTAGAGATTGAAGTCATAAATCTGTGTGCTCTTAAATTTTACGAGTCGTAAGGCTTTCTAAGAACGCACCGTGGTATAGGTATTATCTATATACTGACGATACATATAGGTTGATTCTACCGTTATCAGAAACTCTAGGAAACGTGTTGCATTTTTACCTCCTTTGTATGAGCTGCTTTCTGATTTCTCAATTCGCTGAGGATAGCGAAGTTGAGTTGGCAAGTCTTATTGCCAAATCGACAGCAGTCGGATGCTTTGCTCAACTCGTGGAGTATCTCGCGCTGGTAACTAGCAATTGCAAGCAAATCCATCAAAAAAACTGCATGGCACGAAACCTGAAACATCCAATCAATTCAGATAAAAAAGGGAAGTAATTAAAAGGATCAATTTTACTACATTCTTTCATCAATCCTATAGTCACAAAGGAGCATTGCGACTTAGTAACGATCTATCTGCTTCTAGAGAACTTCTGGTGATTTTCCCGCTATGGAATCATACAGTCTCATCGAAGAGTCCTGCTACATGATCACCTCACAACACCAAATTCCTCGACACATTTAGTTCTCTCATACTACTGGAAATTTCCAATTTCCTAATATGGAGCTATGACTTTACTTTGTGTTGGTGAACTTCGTTCATTTAAGGTCTCTACATCCATTTCAACCCTCAGTTTTTTACAAATATATGAAGAGTAGATTCTACTATTTGCTCTGTATTGCGACGTTGTGGCTTGTAATTACCTCAGTTTTACAAGAGGTTCGAAAAATAGGTTTGAAATGGGAAAATTTTGCAGCCAAAACTCTCAAAATGTTGGTATTTTCCATGGATTAGAACTCTAGATGGATAAAAATATAATATCTGGCAGAGGTAATGTATGATCTCTATATTTCAGGGACCTATTGTAGTATCAACATAGATTCGCAAAGACGCTTCGTATAACCTATATTGAAGAAAAAAATCCAATTAGCAAAGCCCGGGGTCAGATATTCTGAGTTATTATTATAAAACACAGTACATTAGCTAACTTCCAAACCTTGGGATATTTTCCAACACACACAATATTGACTTGAGAATATACATTAAAGCTTAGAGTTAAATCGTGCTGAACATTGGGGCTAAAAGAAAATCATGTTTTCTCACATTAGTACTTAGAAATAAATCATATTTTCTGCAACATGTAGATCAAATTTAAAGAGGATTACTCTTGATCAAATCTAACACCATTTAGTTATTACTACGATTTATTGAAGCTAACACGAACTATATGAACTCAGGAATCGTAACCTCGGTAACCAGATAGAGTTGAATCGTAAACATTTACGGATTAGTCTTGAGGAACTTCATATTAACCAAACACCCTGATTAGCTTTTTGTTTATTTTCAATTCACTAAGCTACATCGATTACATAAACCGACTAGAGTCTCTATATCTCTATATTAGTTCATGTTGTTATTAATCTCTAAATAACCTATCTCAGTATTAGTAGCCTTGGCCGTTGTCCATACTTAATGGAGACGATGATGCGGCTCATCCCAATTTTATTTTTATCATCCAATAGATCTAAAACCATTCAAAATGACCAATTGGACCCGCGTGTTAAATCGAAAGAATCGCATGGTTAAAGAAGTGTAATTTGTGGACGTATTGCTTGTAAATGTGCTGTAGAGGAAAATAGTCAAGACTGTAAGAAAATTGTCAAGACTATAGGAGAAAATAGTCAAGGCGTGTTCTTGACCGTAGATCTACACACACGTTGGAGGAGGTTTTGGAGGGGCAAGAGATTGTTGATTCAAGACATAAGAGACCAGAAAACGGTCCTGCTCACTTAAAGAATACGTCAATCCTCTATTCATTCAAACCCATTCAAATACCCTCTATGAACGCGCCCTCGTTCCTCACATGCTCGGAAACTGTTGATCTTCCGATTACAGGCGCGATGGATTTCTTTTTTTGTTGAAAATTTCCTATAAGTTCAAAGCCCATTCCACCTCAACAAATCCCTTCCACCCTTTATTCATCACAATGTCAGTTGTAGAGGCTACTAGTTCTGCAGTCAGCAGTTCAACGGTGACTAAGAAAGGCAATGTTTCATCATTCGCCAATCTTGAGGGTCCTTCAAGTAACTTGACTACTATCGACACGTATGGTAGAGAGTTCAATGTCCCCGATTACACAATTAAGGATATCTTATCAGCAATTCCAAAACATTGTTACGAAAGATCTTTGATCAAGTCTCTTGGTTACGTTGTGCGTGATATTGTTGCAATGGTTGTGATTGGATACATTGGAATGACTATCATTCCACAAGTTAACATCGCCGGGCATGAAACTCTCACCACTTTCGTTAGAGGTGCCCTTTGGAGTTTCCACTCGTACCTTCTTGGATTGTTTGGTTTTGGATTGTGGATTTTGGCTCATGAATGTGGACACGGTGCCTTTTCTGACTATACCAACGTCAACGATTTTATTGGATGGGTTCTTCACTCGTATCTTATTGTGCCATACTTTTCCTGGAAGTTTTCCCACTCCAAACATCACAAGGCTACTGGCCATTTAACTAAGGATATGGTTTTCATTCCTTACACCAAGGAAGAGTTTGTTGAAAAGCACGGTGTTTCCAAGATCTCTGAAATCTTTGAGGAAGCTCCAATTTGGACTTTGACAGTTTTGATTTTGCAACAAATTGGTGGTTTACAACTTTATTTAGCTACAAATGCTACTGGACAAAATTACAAAGGCTACTCCAAGATCGGTAAGTCCCATTACGCTCCTTCGTCGCCAGTTTTCGAAAAGAACCAATGGTGGTACATTATTTTGTCTGATATTGGGATTATTTTGACTTTCACCGGTGTTTACCAATGGTACAAGCACTACGGATTCTTGAACATGTTTGTTAACTGGTTTATGCCTTGGATTTGGGTCAACCACTGGTTGGCATTTGTTACTTTCTTGCAACACACTGATCCTTCCATGCCTCACTACAGAGCCAGCGAATGGACTTTTGCTAGAGGTGCTGCTGCTACCATTGATAGAGACTACGGTTTCATTGGTCAACACATTTTCCACGATATTATTGAAACCCATGTCTTGCATCATTACGTTTCCAGAATTCCATTCTACAACGCCAGAGAAGCTACTGCCGCTATCAAGAAGGTTATGGGCGAACATTATAGATACGATGGGGAAAACATGTGGGTTTCCTTATGGAAATGTATGCGTGCATGTCAGTACGTTGACGATGACCAGGTTGATGGAGTTTTGATGTTTAGAAACGTCAATAAAATCGGAGTCACTCCAAAAGATTAGTTCTAGAAAGAATATAGATAAATTCATTATATATCATACGACTCAGTTAGAGTTATATAAATAGCCTTATTACAGAATATAAATAGCCTCATTACAGGAAATATTAGAATAACTTCTTTAGAGAGTTTCTTTAGAAAATATCGTACAACTACACTCATATAGCTTCTTCCAATAGTAGAAGACCAATTATTACAAGTTACGATCCAAATAAAAAGTCAAATAACTCATTAAATATACGACAATGGTTGTTTTCCTCGTTGCTCCTACTAATCTTGCTCTTGCTATTGCTCTTGTTATATCTAACCTATTAGTGGGCGTTTATGGTCAGATTATTGGACTGCCTAACTCTCAGGTTTGCGGATGGAAAAATTGAACTGAAAAATTCAAGTTGAAAAATTTGGATCATCTGTAACACCGAATAGCCATGTCTACATTTCTCCGTGGAGTCATAAATACTGCCAGGGTCAGTGGATGGAGACCTGTGTCCGTGCCTTCTATGAAGGTGGTGGGCCGTCCAAGTCTGCTTACTCGTCAGTTTCACAGTGCTAGAATCAACATGGCTGAACTTCCAACAACTTATGAAGAAGAAAAAGTCCACATTGATGAAATCATTAGTACTTTAAGTGAAGCCGATATGGCGCAGTCTTCTAGATTGAGAAATATCGGGATCTCCGCCCATATTGACTCTGGAAAGACTACCTTTACCGAAAGAGTCTTGTTTTATACTGGTAGAATCAATGCGATCCATGAAGTCAGAGGCCGTGACTCGGTAGGTGCCAAGATGGATCATATGGATTTGGAAAGAGAAAAGGGGATCACCATCCAGTCGGCTGCTACGTATTGTTCCTGGGATAAGGATGACACTAACTACCATTTCAACTTGATTGATACTCCGGGCCATATTGATTTCACTATCGAGGTCGAAAGAGCTTTGAGAGTTTTGGATGGTGCAGTTTTGGTCGTTTGTGCTGTGTCGGGTGTCCAGTCGCAGACTGTGACTGTTGATCGTCAAATGCGTCGTTACAATGTTCCTAGAATCACCTTCGTCAACAAGATGGACCGTATGGGAGCCGATCCTTTTAAAGCCATTGAACAAATCAACTTAAAGTTGAAGACTCCTGCAGCTGCTATCCAAGTTCCAATTGGTGCTGAAGCCGACTTGAAGGGGGTAGTCAACATTATTGACCGTATTGCCCTCTACAACGAAGGGGACCAGGGTGAAATCCTTAGAGCAGACACCAACATCCCTGAAGAATTACAAGATTTGGTTGAAGAAAAGAGAGCGTTGTTGATCGAGACCTTGGCTGACGTGGATGACGAAATGGCCGATCTTTATTTGGATGGTCAGGAACCTACTGTAGAACAGATTAAGAGTGCTATCAGAAGATCTACTATTGCCAGAAAGTTCACTCCTGTTTTGATGGGTTCGGCTTTGGCTAACAAGGGTATTCAGCCCGTATTAGACTCTGTTGTCGACTATTTGCCCCAACCAAATGAAATCTTGAACACTGGTTTGGACGTTTCCAACGGTGAAGAAAAACCAGTCAACTTGATTCCTTCGTCGACTGCACCATTTGTCGGTTTAGCTTTCAAATTAGAAGAAGGTCCTTATGGACAATTGACCTATATCAGAGTTTACCAGGGTAAGTTGAAGAAAGGAAATTACATCACGCATCTCAAATCTGGTAAGAAGGTCAAGATCGCCAGATTGGTGAGAATGCACTCCAACGATATGGAAGATGTTAACGAAGTCGGTGCTGGTGAAATCTGTGCTACTTTTGGTATTGACTGTGCCTCCGGAGACACTTTCATCTCGTCCTCTAGTGAACAGAAGATCGCAATGTCGTCGATGTTTGTACCTGAAGCAGTTATTTCACTTTCCATTGCTCCTAAATCTAAGGACAATGGTGCGTTTTCCAAAGCAATGAACCGTTTCCAAAAAGAAGATCCTACTTTTAGAGTAAAGTTCGACAATGAGTCCAAGGAAACCATTATTTCTGGAATGGGTGAATTACATTTGGAAATCTACGTCGAGAGAATCAAGCGTGAATACGGTGTCGAGTGTGTCACCGGTAAGCCACAAGTTTCCTACCGTGAATCGATCACTAGTGGAACCAAGTTCGACTTTACCCACAAGAAACAAAGTGGTGGTGCTGGTCAATTCGGTCGTGTTATCGGTGATTTCTCTCCAATCGAGGGAGAAAACAAGTACACCCATCACGTTGTTGGTGGTAAGATTCCTGAGAAGTTCTTGGTGGCCTGTGGTAAGGGATTCGAAGATTGTTTGGAGAAGGGTCCTTTGATCGGACATCGTGTTTTAGGATGTCACATGCACATCAACGATGGTACGACCCATATGGTTGATTCTTCGGAATTGTCGTTTAGAGCTGCTACTCACGGTGCTTTCAAAGAAGCATTTTTGAACGCTCAACCCGTCATCTTGGAACCTATCATGAGTGTTGAAATCAATGCACCAAACGAATTCCAAGGTCCAGTTGTAGGATTGGTCAACAAATTGGGAGGTATGATTTTGGAGACCGTAAACTCCCAAGATGAGTTTACCGTTACTGCCGAATGTTCGTTAAACTCGATGTTTGGTTTCTCCACCTCGTTGAGAGCTTGTACCCAAGGAAAGGGAGAATTCTCGCTTGAGTTCCAGAAATACGCCCAATGTTCTCCACAATTACAAAGAGAATTGGTTGCTGAATACCAAAAGGCCCTTGCGGCAAAGAAATAGATTTGTTAATAGTCTTGTATATATTGTATAAAGTATTGTGGTTATCTACAATTTGCACTGAGAAGTAAATTTGCGTGAAATCAGCACTTAGAGAGAATAATGGAAGTAAGTAGCAATGTTAGTACTTACCTAGAGGAGACTTAAAGCTATCAAGTAGCCATTTAAAATACCGTTCACACCCCCCAGTTCTTAACTTTATTTATTTTAATTATCCACTAGACCATCACAGACGAAATTGTAAGTGAGAGGTTGATTTGACGCTATTTCTACACTACGTCACAGACGATGTCTACATATAATTCAAGATTTGTCATTTATTCATGTCTAAGTAAGCAGATACTACCAGTAAGCAGATAGTTGAATTGATAATTCGTTCCACTTCATCACTACAACCAGATCAGAGTAGCGACAGCTAAATGATCATCGAAATTTCAACATTTTTGTTCAGAAAGTTTTCTTTGTTATATATTATGAAGGGACATTCAAAAAAACCTAACTACGTTACCCAGAACTAACAATACACATATAAGATGATAAGGGAACATTAACCAGAATTTTTCTTAATGGGTGGGGGATGATTATGCCTTAGCAAGAGCTTTCTTGACGGCGAATCTTCTTTGTTTCTTCAAGACCAAGACTTGGAATCTTTCAAAGTCTGATAATTCAGATCTTCTTTGTTTGGAAGCCAATTTCTTAGCCCAAGTAGAGGCAGCCCATTTAGAGTCGATTTCGGCAGCGGCCCACTTCTTAGTGACAGTAGAAGTTCTAGCACCTCTGGTCATGTTTGGTAAGACGATTGGGGTCAAAACAACCTTAGCTAAAGCAATAGATTGTCTTTGGAATTTTGGACCATCAACCAAAACTCTCTTTTGATCAATAATTTCAACAATAGTGGCCAAATCCTTGTTGTTAATTAAGACAACACGACCTAATTCAACAAGTCTCCAGTTGGCGGCTTTAACAGTAGTGTATGAGGACATCCTTGGTTATTTGATATTATAAGATCTTTCAAAAGGATTCTTTAAAAGTTTGGAATTGAAAAATTCAAATTTTTCCTCCTAGTCATTATGGAAAAAATTTGAGCGTTGCGGTCTGGATCTTTAGTGAGGGTGTGTATGTAAAAATGCAACTGAGTAGTGCGAAGGAAAATAACATACAGAAGAAGTGAGCACTAGGGCAGAAGCCCTAGATGTCACAACGTCTCACCAAGTCTGGGTTCATAATTAATATGACAGTACATTACAGTAGTCTCATATTAAGACTACATGGTATAGTATTAGTAACTACTCGACAGTGCTCAAGTAGTTACTAGTCTCAACAAATTGTCATAGATCTTTGAACCTCTATATATATATATATCGATAATCACATTCGTCTATTAGGTCTGAGTATTTACAGGTTATACATATCTACAGGTTATACATATCGTTTGCTCATCTCTGCAGGTCCATCTCAAAGTATATAAAGAGTGAAATATACTACAATTAAGTTCTTTACTAACTATACATAATTTACAAGTATGTACTAATTTATATGATGACGAATAATTTGCGTTCTAGAGTGAATATCTGAGACATGCCTAGTTTCGTAAAGGATATATCATGCCATGCGACCAACCTAATGTCTGATTTTTTGTACTAACAATTTAGGAACTAAACAAGACTGTACCAACTTTTGAAAGCACAATTCTAATTAGTATGACAGAAATGTTATAGATTCGTTTGAGCATTTTGATTGCACTTTTCAGTGGTCACTGGATATGTATTAATGTTTCTGAGACTACCGTTTCTAGGACTACTGTTTCTGAGACTACTGTTTCTAGGACCAATGTTTCTAGATACTAAAGGATCCAGGACTATTGTATTAAGGTATTCACGTAACCAGGCTCCCTAACAATACTTGTAGAAATTAATTCTCATCAATTAATTCCATCTCTCTATTCTTGTCTCATCGATGTCTTCTTTCTCTTCATTCTTTCTTGTCGGATGGAATAAAATGAGAAGACATAGTTAAGCTATACGATCTCTTTCTAAACATTGTAGTCCAAACTTGTTAGATGGTAACTAGTAGCTACTAGTTATGCCTATATCTCTATATTTACAGTCTACTCTTAGTTGCTCATATAACTCTATCTTTCACAATGTCTTGAATCACTCTATAGTATTGCGGTATGGATCTTTGCATCCTACCTGCAGTACCGACGGCTGATGTTTTTCCAATAATTTTCTATGAGTCAAACTTGCAACACTTAAGTTTATGTTGTTATCTGGATTGGGGAAAAGAATAATTGCCATGTCCTCTATAAACCCAAGTGCTTCGGCTAGCACAAGTGCTGCCAAAAAAGTGGTCCAGCCAGAATGGTTTGCTCCAAAAGCATCGAAAAAGCCATCAACCCTCCAACTTTATAACTCGTTGACACGCTCCAAGACCGAGTTTGTTCCCATAAAACCCGGCCATATTACGTGGTACTGTTGTGGACCTACTGTATATGACCATTCACATTTGGGTCATGCCAGAAATTACGTTTCCACCGATATCTGTAGAAGAATTTTGCAGGAATACTTTGGCTACAACATCAAATTCATTCAAAACGTTACTGACATTGACGACAAGATTATTATTGCAGCTCGTCAAGATTATTTATACAGAGAGAAAATATCTTCAGTCTACACGTCTGTTACTCCTGAATTGACTGACCTTTCCAAACAATACTTGGCTGAATATATAAAGTCCAACTTAGCAGAATTCTCCAAAGATATCGAGACTGACTTTTTGCCATGGATCGCCTCGTTAGATGTTGCAGAATTGTCTAAAGAAACTCCTAAACTCCCCATGTACATCAAGGCTGCAACTGACGCCCATTCCGCCATCTACTCAGCAACTGCCTACGACAACTTCATTACCAATATCCGTGAGGTAGCAATGCCTTCTTTAGATAAAAAGTTTGGAAACAGTGTCAATGACCCTTCAATTTTTAGAAAATTGCCTTCTTTCTGGGAGCAAAAGTTCGATATTGACATGGCCAGGCTTAATGTTTTACCTTCAACCATCACTACACGTGTCTCGGAATACATTCCTGATATCATTGCATTTGTTGAAAAAATTGTTTCCAATGGCTTTGCCTATTCCACAACTGATGGATCGGTGTATTTCGATACCGTCAAGTTCGAACATGACTCCAACCACGCCTATGCCAAACTTCAACCTTGGAACAAAGGTAACTTATCATTGATCAACGATGGTGAAGGTTCATTATCCACCGGACAAACCAAGAAAAACTCTGCCGACTTTGCTCTTTGGAAGGGGTCAAAGCCAGGTGAACCATCGTGGCCCTCGCCTTGGGGTGATGGTAGACCGGGATGGCACATTGAATGTTCTGTGATGGCTTCCGATATTACTGGCGAAACCATGGATATCCACTCTGGAGGAATCGATTTATGTTTCCCACATCACGACAACGAATTGGCCCAATCTGAAGCCTATTTTGACAACAAACAATGGGTCAATTATTTTTTGCATAACGGTCATTTGCACATCCAAGGTCAAAAGATGTCCAAATCTCTCAAGAACTTTATCACCATAGAAGAGGCATTGTCAGATTTTACCCCAAGACAATTGAGATTAGTTTTTGCAATGAGTGCTTGGGACAAACCTCTCGATTTCAAAGATTCGTTAATCGCAGAAGTCAGAGCCTATGAATCCACTTTATCGAAGTTTTTTACCACAGTCCGTGCTTTAAACAACGACTACAAACACACATTGTCTGAAGGTGGATATGTCTCCAAAAAGTTGAGCACTGTTGAAAAACAATTGTATCAAGATTTGGCTACAGCCCAGGATGAGGTTGATGTTGCATTCAAAGACAACTTGTCTTCTCCACAAGCCCTTAGAGTATTGCAGGAATTGATTTCCAAGACAAACAACTACATCCAACAATCATCCACTGGAGAAGTTGAATTACGCATTGAAGTTTTACTTCAAATCACCAAGTGGATTGTCAAGATTCTTAGAATCGTCGGGTTTGAAGCGAGATCTGATAGCTTGGGTTGGGTTGATGCTAGTGAAGGTGCAAACTCAGCATCTTCTACCGAAGATATTGCCTTACCATTTGTTAAGGCCTTTTCTCAATTCCGTGATACCATCCGTACATTAGCCATCAACAAGTCTGAAATTCCCGAGTTCTTGAAATCCACTGATTCTATAAGATCTGAATTGATCAACTTGGGAGTCTCCTTAGACGATAGACCAAATGGTTCTGCTTTAGTGAAGTTTTTAAATTCTCAAGAAAAAGAGCAGTTGATTAAACAACAACAAGACAAAGAAAAGGCTATTGCAGAAAAAGAACAAAAGAAATTGCAACAACAAGCAGCCAACGCAGCCAAAGAACAAGAACGTTTGGCCAAAGCAAAGATAAATTCAGTTGATTTATTTAAGGACGCATCGTTATACTCTGAATGGGACGACACTGGACTTCCATTGAAAGACGCTAAAGGAGAAGAGGTCACCAAGAGTATGAAGAAGAAATTGACTAAACAGCTTCAACAACAGGATAAACTTTACCAGGAATATCTTAAGTCCCAAGAGTAGTTTGAACATACTATTAACATACTTTCTAGGAGATAAGTAGTGAGTCGAAGATTTAGATGGATTATATTAGAGAGAGTTTCTCACTGAACTCCATTTATATGATCTAGCCAGTCAATTATAAGCTAACCCGGCCAATTAGAAACTAACCGTCAGCATATTTATGTAGATTTGTACACTAAAAACGGGAGTCAGTTCATGATGAACTATCGCTAACGCGTCATAAATTCTAGAGTCTCTAATACCATCAGATATTTTATGACAATCTTGTGATATTAGAATATAGATCCTGAGGTTTGATACGCGTACTGATACAGTAATATCCAATGCACGGTAATTTTAGCTCTGGGCCATCATTCTTAACTATGGGCCACTGATTATAACCCAGGGCCACCTCTGATTTTAGACATTATATTTTAGTCGGCGCACTACCTTTCTCGCTCTTAAAACTAGTTACCACCTCCACCAAATATCTCTACACCCATAGACATGTTTAATCTCGTGACCAGGTTTCAAACCGCTGCTAATCAAGCATTGTCCTCGGCACTTATATTGGCCGGGGCCATAGTGATCGTCACACTTCTTCAATTATATCAAGATCAAGCGTGGTGGATCGACACTACTTCCATCAGTAACATCAAGCCAGTCGCTTCTCTCAAATATTCCTTCAACTACGGATCTGTCAACAGGAAGCCGAAGGAAAACTCCAAGATCGTGTTTGACTTGGACGCTGACTTGACTCCTTTATTCAATTGGAACACCAAACAAGTATTTGTTTACTTGACAGCTGAATACGAAGGTAAAAGTGACGGCTCGTCAAACAAAATCACATACTGGGACAAGATCATCACATCCAAGGACCAAGCCAAGTTACATTTGACGAACCAGCACTCGAAATATTCGGTTTGGGATATTGAAAAGTCGTTTAGAAATAGAAATGCCACGGTAAAGTTGGAGTGGAATATCCAGCCACATGTGGGGCCATTAATTTTTGGCGAAACTGGTGAAGTGGGACATTTCGTCTATGCTGACGTACCAGTAAAGAAGTCATCTCAGTAGGATAAGTAAAAAAGTGAGATTTATCAGTGGAATGGCCAGTAAAGCTATGAGATTTATTAGTGGAATCGTAAAGGTTATAAGATACTTTATAAGACCTATTCTAAGATCTATCAATGGAAATTACTTTACGGTTGTTTGACAAGTTCCAGTTCATATTAACGTTTATCTCTCTATCTTGACAGCTAGACAGCCTATATTGATTGGACCCCAGTGAATCTCATCGAACTACATTTCCTGTTCTTATACTACCACAGTCTCTTGTCTCCTGAGTCTATTACTATTATATACAAGTATGTATAGATATATACAAAATATGCAAATGTTGGGGTCTAATATCTATCGAAACGGAGTTTCGACCCAACGGTGTATTGTTCAAACGTTTGGTTCGTTTGTTCATCCTGTAGGTTTGTGAGTGCTTGTAAGGTCCTGGTTCGTCTTTCTTGGAAAGTTTCCTGCGAATCGTTTCTTGGAGCAATGATTTTGTCGATTCTTCTTCTGAAATTCATCACTCTTCTTCGTGCAACATCGTTGTATAATAAGAATTCCATTGTTTCTGGGTATTTGTCCATCAACTTGAATGCTCGATTTATATCTCCGTCACAGTATTTATGTACTGCTAGCCAGAGTTTAGAGGTGTTTGATGGAGAGAGCACGTTTTGCGAGTCTATTCTTCTTTCTGGAATGAAAAATCCAGGAATATCCCATAAAACTTGTTGGCTCTTCCATCTTTCAGAAGTTAGCTGGGGTTTATGGATATAGAACTCACTCTCAAATGTCGCCAATGGGTCTTGGATGCCTGCCAATTCCTCACGAAGTTGTGTCACACTGTGAACATTATAAAACTGGTTGAGAATGTCATATTTCTCCAATATAGATTGGTCACCATTCGATAAGTGTAACATCACCAATTTATACATGAACTGTAACTTTCTCATCAACTTAACTTCGACCCAGTTTCCGGAGATAAGATGTTCTTCACATGCAGTAAGAACTAAATGTAAGTTAGGTTCATTCTTTTGAGACTCGTTGAAATCTTTCAATTCCTCTTTGATAAGTCTATTATATTGTTGGCCCCCGAGTCGGATATGATCTTGGAGTGAATGTTCGAGTATTTCACGACAGTTCTCCATTTTTCTTGAAGCCTTGAGACACAACAACTTCGCATTTACCAACGTTCTGTATTCCTTCTCTAAAGCTCTAGGGATTCTTGTCTCCTCCAAGTGTTTGAAGGGGTATACTGAGTTGAATTTCCGGATTTGTGCCTCAAGATCCTTCAAACCACTGGTCACCAACTTCTCAGCCAAATCTGGTTTACCTTGGTTCTGATATATCCCTGCCATGGTCTTGTAAATGGTGAATCTGAATTCGTTTCGTAATCTTGGACCCAAAATCTCCTTCATCTGGTGGAGAAAGTGAACCAATATATCGATATTGTTCTGTTGATCACTACTAGCCATCACGTACAACGAGACTATCCGACACATATCAACAGCATTGTCAAACACTGCACTTTGAGAAACCTTGAGGCTGGGCTCGGAGCTATTCAATGTCAACCCGTTCATGGAGAATATCGACTTGAGCAACTTGAATGCGTTTTCAAAGTTATTGTTGCTCTTGGAATCAAGGTATATAAGTGCCTGTATCAAGTAGACGTATGTTTTCGTTGAAGTTTGGACTCTCTCGTCGACCATCCTTCTGTATAACTTCAAAACTTGGCCATGCGATGCATAAGTATTCAAACGGATAGAGTGTCTTAACAAAGGAAGAAAGTGCTTTTCACTCAATACCTCTTTCTCTTTGGCGATCTTGAAGGCTTCGTAAGCATTGTCGATCTGGTTTCTCGTGACGTAATTTTCAATGATTTCTTGCATGAGCAGACTGTTTTTCTCGATACTGATGATATGGTGTCCTTCTAAAAGAACTAGCTTTGAGATGAACTTTTGTCTGAGACGGAGGGCATGCTTTTTGGCGGGGCTGGGAATACTCTTGATCCAATATCTATAGAGCCTCATTTGCGCTGCATACACTTCTGCATCTGTGAAAGGTTTATATGACATCAGATGGGCTTCATAAACAAGCTTTTCAGCGATTTCAAACTGGTCAAGTCTCACATATGCGCGGATCAATCTCTTCTGTACTTCGACGGAGTCGAGTTCCATTTCGCTGACCAATGTTCTTATACGTTCCAATTCACTAAGACCAAAGTTGAGAGACGCAAAGTCTATCAAATCTTTGAGTATAGTAGGACCAATCAATTGTATGTTGGTAAGTTTTTGCTGTGCAATGGTTTCGTCCAAAAACCTCATGGCTGCTCCCAAATCACTTGATTTATAGTAAATTTTGAACACTAATGCATAAAGATGGGCAGAGTCGGTGCTATTGACAATTCCTTGTTCGACAAAGTCTAAATATACTTGGAAACAGTCCATGGCCCCTTTGGTGTCATTCTCATATAATCTGCTCGAGATAAGAGCAGCAAAAATCGATGGAGTAGGAGTAAGTTTACGCTTTTTTAGTTGAACAAAGAGTTTATCGACTTCCTTTTTGGCACCAATGAGAGCCAATGCTTTCATTACGATAGAATAATGGATCACGTATGGCAATTGTCCTTTTCCATACATATCCTCGAATTGGGATTGTAGAAGCTTCCAGTCCTTAGATTCTTCGCTGACTCTGAGCAACACCTCAATCTGGTCTTCGCTGTGAAACTCGGGATATGAACGATATAATTCTAGTACTTCCTGGAATAAGTTTAACGAGCATAACGCGTTCATAGCAGATTTGAGATCGGTCGGACTGATATATCTCGATAGTGGAAGGTTCTTTAGGTTGATGGTATCGATTTTATACCTCCATATGTTAAGAACGGTGTTAGGACTGGATGGTTGTAAAGCTACCATCGCTGACGTCATGAAATTGTATAACGAAAGTTCATCTAGTTCTGCAGAATTGAATATTGAAACGAGTCGTTCAAAATGTTGTAAGATTGGCTGACGTGAAGTAGCCATCAACCGTGATATGCTGGTATAGGCTTTAAACTCAGGTTTGGTAAATAACATATGATCATCCTGCAAGATCTTGGAGAATTCTATAAAGTATGATGTGAATAGATACTTTTCCTCTGTATCTGATGCGTTTGTTATTCCCGTATGTACAAGGTGGGACAAGAGTTTTCTTCTCGACTCTATAGGATGGTCTGGGTTTCTTAAATATTTGGCAATGAGGTTACGATTTAATGAGAGTTTTCCATTTTCGTCGTATTTTAGTTGGAAAGTTGTTATTAGTCGATCGTTCCAGTCTCTCTCTTGTTTGAATCTTGAATCTTTCAATATTGGTGCAATGTAATTTTCATAGAGATGGAAATTCCGGGTATTTATGAGGATGTGGATGATTTTCGATCTGGTTTCTAGGATGTTGGATTGAAGTTCGGAAATGGATGCGTCTTTGGAATCGTTTGTTAATATAATGTCCCAAATCTCCATCAAAAGACCTATGGCCTCTGGATCAGGATAACCGTTGATGATATCTATGAGGTTTTCGAAGTTCGTCGATATCACTACTATTTCAGACTCGGAGAATGACTTTGCTTGTCCTATAACTTTAATGAACTTGTTTCGTTTTATTGGATCTCGAATCAATTTGTCCACCTGAGAGTAGACGTCTCCTAGAATGATTGAAGTTTTGAGAGGAACTTTATATGTGGGTGATGATATGTTGGAGCCAAACCGTTTTGGAAAGTATGGGTCTTTTCGTAATACATAAACACTTTGCAAAACATGATATGATCGACAAAGAATAGTGGTCAGCGATACTGGAGCCTGTCTAATGGAGGAAATTCGTATTGGCCTTCGCACTAACGATCCAAATATCTTTCTTTTCATGACCTATGTCCCAAGGAGTGGGTGTTTCGAACCAATTCTGTTTTGAACAAACTAACCAGATATTTGTCTGGACTTATGGTCTTACATCTCTAGGTGAAAAAATTCGTGGTGTTTATATGCAGGATATGGGATAGCATGGGCTCACTAGTTTAGATAATTGTAAGTAGTGATAAACTCAACTATGGAGATGTTTATAGAGGAAATACATGCTTGATATGGCTGGTTAGTGATATGAGTTCTAAGAACCTCAAGAGGATTAGAAAATTTCAAATGAAAATGAAAATGTAGCCATCTTGACCAGCTTGATTATTCAGTTTAATCATGTGTCACCTTACTAGTTGAAGTTAATAATGTGCCAACGTATTACTCTAACTTGAAAATTTACCAACATAATACTCTAACTTGAAAATTTGCCATCTTATTACTCGAAGTTCTTGAGCTTTCACTGAACTTACTATATTTAAATATTTATCGAATTGCTCCCAATTTCTTCTAAAATTTATTGGAGTTTGTTAGTACTTTGTAGGGTGAAATTGGGCTCTAGTGGTGTCAAAGTCACGAAATTAATTGTTATTAATTGTATATTAGAAGTGAGTACTTACAAGTTATACTTCTAGATCGCTGTAATAACGAATGTATATTTAGTAATATCTAACTCTCTTTTATCAATTTGAGGTCGTTTGTAACATATTTCTCGATTTCTCTGTTCAATAGCAAGTTCTAACTGACGTTATTTGTGAAAAAAGTAGAAAATTCAAACCAAAGGTAAGACATGGAAGTATAGAAGACTCATCCCAGAGATCTAGTAGAAATTCTCGCATTGTATTTGATATTACTTGTTTTGTTAATTTATGTTAGAATTCATCTCAAAAAGTTGCAAATAATATTTTTTGCAGCTAACAACAATTAACAAATTCTGAATACAATTATTTCAATTACATTTTTGCAATCAACGTTTACTATAGAAAGTCTCCATCGTTCGATACTAACCAAGAACTCGGGATATTTGTGGAGTGCTCTTGTGATATGATTAGAGATCAATACTCAAATATGTTTGAATATTCAAAAACTCGTATTTCTATCCTAATTCGGAACGCATTAAATATGTCAAATCAATATATGGAACCAAAATCTTTTCAAAACACCATACAAAGTACCGAAATTCAGCTGGTCAACTTGTGAGAGCCTCAGTAAAGACATTCCTCTAGTCTATTCCCATGAATCTATATAAATCATGCTTCAGCAAGATACCTAAAAGGCTTCTTCTACTTTACTACAGAAAATCAAGTATTACTACTTATATTGAATATACAACGTACATTGAGAATCGGTGTAAGAATCAGAGTCATTAAATCAGTTTTTTTGTTTGTGTAGTCACGGAAGTTACCTTCTAGTACAGTGTGAATATGAAAAAGATCATCACCTAAATACACCAATTCTCAATCATGACATATTAAGAATATTTAAAACGAGTAAATACTAAAGAACAGTTAGTAATTGTTCAAAACAAAATTCAGAAACGCTTATCACCAAGAACTCGAGACTTCGTCAAGACTTCATGATTGGTAAATAATCAGTAAACGACCTTTCATCACCTCCCAAACGCCATGCTTCAAAAAAAATGTACACTCAAAACACGTCTCCTCTCCTTATTGTACAAGAGAGGGGCAAATGGGGTATAATATGTCCGCCCGGTCGACAGGTATCTTCATCTAAGATAAACGTTCTGGTGAAAAAAACTTACCATTTGAAACTGGATATCAAATCTAGTTATTCTTATTAGTCGCTTGTTGTAACGAATGGTTGATCGAAGCTCATACAAGGCTGAAACTTAACGATAGTGCAGATGTCAACACGGGTAATTCGGTTGGAACAATTGGTATAAATGCAAATAATCACTGCAAACGATCTGTCACTCAAAACAACAAGGTCTAAGTATTCACTCAATCCAAATATTCTTAATATATCACACGATACATTGTTTGTATAATAAGAAGTGGTAGAAAAGGAAAAAATTTTCTCAATTTATAGTGATGTTGAAAGTTGGTGTATTTGTGTAGTGCACGACTTTGCATATTGATTAGGGCTACTTTTTGGCTTCACATAGATATTAGCCAAGTTTCTATTTAGGTATATATATTCAGCTAGAAATTAGACTTTGATCCCGAAGAAAGAGAACTTGACGATCATCGTGAAAACTAAATGGGCAAGCCCTAAACATGACATTACCAAAATATATTGCCTTTTCGCAGCATCGGGATTTCCTTCATTCACCAACAAGGTGTTTCTGTGAATTTGTGGTCCAATCTTTGAAAGATTACTTAAACCTGTAATGACGCCGCTGGCGGATACAACAAGCCACTCGAGTAAGTTCAAGATCAAATGGTGGTTCTTGTTGTTGACAAAAACAACTATCAACACGTTGATCAAAGTAATAGGAATCCACAATATGTTGGAATAACCATATATCGAAATAAGCTTGGTGAGCGAAAGACTCGTAGGAAATTTCAAAAGGAACGACGTACTAAGCACCAAAATTAGAGGTACCAAAATGTTGTATCCATAGAACAACGAAATCGACATTGTCAAAAGGTCGAAACTGTACTCATATTTCTCACCATCATTGTCATGAATCCATTCTGACAAGATGTTGGAACCTGTAGAGCTTACAAACATCAAGAAAATCAACGTCCCTGTAATCCAGAAAAATCCATACAACTCGTCTACTTCAGACTCGACGTCATCGAATGACGGATTGAGTGGGTTCAATGCCCTTTGTATCTTTTGAAAGAAAGTTTCACTATCTAAATCAAAGAACTTTCTGTAGAAATTGATTTGAAACATGTGTGAGCTACTATCGGTCGTGGTCTGTGTTTTTATCCCTTGTGGTTGTACCTGAGGTGCGGGTGATGATTCATTGTATGGGGAAGGTGAAATATCTATATGTTAGTATTAATTGTATTTGGACTGGTCATTGTAGTACTAAGGGAACCAATGATATCTTCTTATAAATCCAGTGTACTTTGTCATATTAACTTTATTCAATTCCTTATTGTCTGATAACTGAATTCAACTTACCATCTGGTTGTATGAAATCGTCTTCCAAGAGTGAAGGCTGTTTCTTGTTAGTAATTAATACATGTAGTCGTATCTCTATGTATAACATACCTGTTCGGAGTTGTCCGATATTTTACTGTATGGCTGTGACATCTTGTACGATTCCTGTTGAGTTGTCGTTGTCCTTGTTAAGATTGATTTTAGCGTTGTATGATAATTTGGGCACGTGAATGGTCACGTGATATGAAATTTGGTGAGTCTATTTGCTGCAAAAAAAGAGAGTTGAGGTTTATCAACTTCCATATCTCTATAGACGTGAACACAGTATCCTATTACCTGCTAGAATACCATTTTTTCTTAGTATTATGATTAAGCAAATGTTTCAGCTCAATTGATTCCACTAATCATCACCCTGATTATTTATCTAGCAAAGCACAATTAGTTTCAGATAATCCTCTAAGTGAACTTGCCAATACGAATGTTCATTTTAATTTACTAGCTCTGGATTGTTTCCTTTTAAGAATCTCCTTTTCTTGTTCCGTGGGTTGAATGAGAAACAACCCTCTCTTCAGTTTGGACCTTACTATGTTTGGAAAGTATTTAACCTCTTTGTTTTCATCTGAATGGAAATATGAGTGATTTTTGTATCCTACTCCAGAATCATCGGATCTTTCATTACTGCCATAGAAAAAGTTGTCCGAGTCATGAATAGATTCAGTGTTTATGAGGTAGTTGTGAAACGTCCCTACTTCAGCAATGCTCGTAGACTCAAAAGATGGAATATGGTTTTGGGAGAAATCTGTTTTTGGATCCAATAATGCACTGGTGTATAATGACTCCTTGACTGTATGGATACTTGGCTCTCTTGAGTTCTCAATTGTTGCAAATTTTTCTGATAAAGCTATTGACTGAACTGGGCTGCTTTGAAGTACCTGTAATTTAGATTGTACAAAATTCAAATCAACCTCGCTAAACATTGGAAGTTCTTCTGAACTTTCTGGATCACGAGTTGTATGGTCATTTTGTTTCTCCCTCCTCTCAAGTTTACTCTTTTCTAAAATACTAGCGACACTTCTGACTTGGAAATGTTCATGCTCAATACATTCCTCTCTCTCTTGAGTTTTGACCTTTTCTAACTTCTCCTCGCAATCAATAGGTCCAATATCTTTGTCTCCTAACTCTATCAGTTGAGTTTTCTCTTCGATAGAAAACGGCTCAAATAAAGTTTCAACTTGAAGGTCCGATAGATCTCTTGTCTCTGGAAAACACATTACGATAATTCCTCCGCCAAAACTGAAAATTCCCAAAACGAAAAACATCCAAGGTCCCAAAAGTCTACTTAGAGGTTTGAAAGATAATTCGGTCCCTGCGTGTACAACCAATCCAGCACCCATGCAAATTCCCATTCCTTTTGCTCGTGCAGGACCGTTGAAGATTTCACTAGTGTACAACCAACTGGCTGGTCCCACAATAGATGCGAAAATGGCCGTCAAAAACATGAATGTTGCTAGTATTAATGAAGCTGCTTCTCCTGAAACTTGTACGTAGAATGGAGAGTTCAAAATCTTTTCGGAAGGGTTAGGTGGAAACCCATAGAAGAATAGGATAGACCAAATTAAAAAATAGATACCTCCTAATATAATTAGACCAAATACCAAAACGTCTTTTCTTCGACAACTATCTAGAAGTAAACTTGGAAATATGGTAAACAATGCAAGGAGGCCATAATTGGTAGCTTTCAATATGCTCAAATAACTACCCACAATTCCGCAAACCTTTGATATATACCAAAATTGATTCATGACAATTTTGATGCAAGTAAACTGGACAATACACTGAGTCAAAACTCCAATAAATGTTTGTTTCCAATACCGTTTACCGAACAAGTTACTATAAGTGCAAGCTTTAATTCTATCTCTTGTAGTATATGCATTAAGTACATGTAGTTTGTCATTGGAAACTTCTATTTCGGTAGTAGGGGTCTTTTGTTTTCTCTTTTCATAATTCTGAATACGAAGGAGATTTCGAGAGGCCTCTGACCATCTTGAATGCATACCTAACCATTTTGGAGACTCTGGAAGTATGAAAGTCAAAAGGAACAAGCATGTGGCTGGAGCAGCCTCTATTGCTGATGCAAGTTTGAATGTCTCCATTGCCCCAAAAACTGTAGGAAGAAAGAAGGCAATCCAAGTCATCATTGAGGCACCTATTCCGTAGAAAGAATATATTGCAGATAGTGATGAACCTTTTCTTCCAGAAGGAATTGTTTCTGAAATGTATAAAGGAACTATTGCAGCTATGAAACCAAGAGGTAACCCCTTGACCACATACCCGAGTAGAACTAAGTACATATATGGCAGAAAGACAACTAGTGCAGTCCCCAGTATCCAAAATACGGAAATCAATTGTATTATTCGAATGCTTCCTATCGAATCACATAAGGCTCCACTTAAAACACATCCGACTAGTGGTTAGTATAATGGCTGCAAAAAAAAATATCGAATTACTCACTCACGGCCCCAATAGAATTACTGGAAGAGACTAGGCTAATATCTCTAGAACTAAGCTTCCGAGAGTATTCTATGAATAGCTTGGAATTCATAAAGGACGAAATGGCAGATTGCTCCAACCCTACCATTAATCCACATAGTGCAACAATACATGTAATTCCGTAAGCATTATATGTAGTAAAAAACATTTAGTATAACTAATAGTAATATCTTCCAAAGAAAAGATTCCAACAATTGTTATATATATTTGCCGCCAGGGCTAGTTTGATAGATATGATTACAGTTTATTGGTGGAGTTATAGTTGCAGGTTGTGCTTGGAGTTTTAGTTACAGGTTATGCCCGGAGATATGATTACAGGTTATGATGGAGATCTAATTACAGGTTGGTGTATTATATGCAGTCAGATATAAACTTCAGATTTTCAGGTTACTGTTATCATACAAGAGAATCCCAATTCCTAATCTTTATTGCAAGTTGCAATATGGAAATTGAAGCTCCCGAGTATTCTAATTTACGAAATCAATGTTTCGAAAAGACTAGCGAGAATGACTCCAACAATAAGTACATCAAACAGACAATCTTGAACTCCCCCATCTTTACAAACATATTTCCATCATTTGATGTCCGAATAAACAAACCATTCCGAGGATTGACTTCGTCTTCCTTCAATGATGAGGAGTATCAAGTACGAATTCTTAAGGAAGAAGATTCTCAACAAGACGCGTTCGACGATGACGACGACGATCTCTTCTTGGACGACGAGAAGGTGCCTGCCAAAGAAGTAGACGTGGATCCAGTCCAACTAAAGGCTATTCAAGTGATCATTAAGTCCAAATCAATATTGGCCAATGGAATTGAGTTTTCAACAAAGACAGAAATCAGATCCTCTTGTATGATTTGTGGAATCCAAGATCTGGAAAAGGGAGGAGAGGAAGATTCACTTTTGATCTCATTGAAGTCGGGATTCTTACTATTGATAAGGTTCTATTATGTTCCTAGAGACTATAAAGACACAGACTATAGTTTTCAAACTGCTTACAGGGTTGAGCAAGTTGGAAACTCGATTTTCAAACCGTTCATTGTTCAATGGTGGGATACATCTAGTAATCTTTCTATTCCGACGCTAGAAACTTCGGGATATTCTCTCAGTTCGCATAAATGGGGCCTTTCTGTTGTGTCTACATCTGCAAATAAGTCGTTCCGGATCTATAATACTCAGCATACAAGTACAGGTGTCCTGTTCGAAAAGCATTTCAATGTTGGAGTAGATGGTTTAATTCTACACTCGTGTTTTGCAGAACCCTTTGATGATAAGAAAGTCGAGAATCATAGTATTTTTATGACTTTGGTGTTTACCGAGTTCAGGAGGTTGGTGATTAATTTATTCTCGTGGTCTAGCACCGAGGATATAGGCCTCAGCTTTGCAAAGTCTACGTTGCCTCTTGATAATAATTTCACCGTACCGGTATTTGTGGTACCACTAGGAAAGAATAAGGGATTCTTGTTTGTTTGTCCAGAAGAGCTTGTCATTGTTACGCTACACAATGTAATATCTGCTGAGTACGACTTTAGGAGAATGGTTCCACCTTGGAAAGGTATATCATTCCCAACAACCTTTCATGTTCTGGAATCTCCTTTGCGAGGCTTGAGCGGGTCTAAATTCGACGAAGTCCTAATTTCCACAGATTCCGGCATCATATACTCAGTGATTGTGACAGAGAGTCATATTTCAATCGAGCCTATAGTCCGAGTCTCCGACTCGATATCAGTATTTTCATTGGAAAAAAGCAATTCCAACTACAATTTAATATATGCCAGTGATACCGGCTCCAACAAAGATTTGATTATCCCGCAGCTCTTTAGCGAAGAATATTCGAGGTCTATTGAGGATCATCTCAAGCTCGAATATACAAATGCTAAGAAATTCAAAGACTATAAAAAATGGTCACCATTACTCGATATAGAGATCATAGACTCGTTCAACTCCAAATCATTTGATAACCAATCAAGTCAAGAGTTATGGGGAATTGCAGGAGCAGGTAAGAGAACAAAGTTGACTCATTTCAGACACGGATTCTCTGCATCACGGAGAAGTAACTCGTACGAAAAGTTGCGGAAGGCCGAACGTTTACATTTTGTCACTTTCAACACCAAGCCATACTTGTTTTGTTCGTTTCCGTTTGAAACCATTTTGTTGGAATTACAGCCCCATCTTCAGGAATCATTTGTGGAGATTGACGATGTCACCTTTTTAAACGAGTCATCGACGCTATACGTAGCAAGTTTCAAGAGAGAAGACGTGGAATTTATTTTCCAAGTCACTCCCATTGG
Source organism: Fermentozyma sake (assembly GCA_003243815.1). Lineage (NCBI taxonomy): Eukaryota > Fungi > Ascomycota > Pichiomycetes > Serinales > Debaryomycetaceae > Fermentozyma > Fermentozyma sake. The sequence goes on along the minus strand of QELA01000006.1, from coordinate 735,790 downwards.
AATAATGCTCAGCAACTTGTCAGATGTCCAATTGGTACACCATATGGAGAATAAGTCCATCTTGTTGTGTCAAGTCCAGGATAATCGATTAGTGGTGGTTACGGAAAGTTACTCTGAGCCGTTTGAAATTGTTATGGAAGTGTTTATGCTCAATTATTCGTTTGACATCGATTGTGCCTTACAAGAATCTGGATTTCTAACTCCTCTAACGTCCACCACCTTGAATTTTCAACCATGTATGTTGAAAGTGATTTCGCCTCTTAACCTTCTCATTGGAGGCTTTGATGGAAGAATCTATAGCTATGAATTGAATGAATCAAAAGGAACTTATGCTCCAACATGTCATGACCTTGTCAGTTTGAATCCATACTCTGCAAATTCAATCAGCTCTGAATTTATCATCCCCAACGATGCACACAAAGCTGGCAACAGTTTGTACATAGGATCTAAAGATGGTTACTTGATCCAGCTTGAACTTCCTCATCTCACTTGCAAGAAGTTTCTTCGAATCAGTGAAACTCCAGTAGCTTTCACCAAAGTTCAAAATGACGAAAAGTTGATTTTGATTCATTCAAAGAGTCTCTGGTTACTAAACTTGTATGATTCAGAGTTTCCTGTCAAGGTCCATTTTGACGAAACGTACGAACGCTTGATCCGGGCAATGGTGGAGATCCCTAATGTGTTTGAGAGTGACAACCTGAGGAAATACTTTGCCTTCATTAGAGACGATGGATTAATGATTGCGTCTGTGTTCACCTTTAAAGAACCAAGTATACGACAGATTTCTATTTCCGACAACGCAAAGAAATTGAGTTACTTTTCACACCTCTCGATATTTGCTTTGTTGTGCAAGTCCAAGAATCCCAGAAATCGAATCAGATTTGTAGACAGAAAGACGTTCAAGCTTATGTCACACATGGAAGGAAGTGTCAAAGTCAGAGATTCAGACGACTCTATATTCTCCAAGAACGAGTTTCCTGCCTGCGCATGTATCTGGTCGATCAAGCGAAACAACAAGACGTCGAAAAAGGTGTTGATAGGTTCTGGAATACTGGACTCCGACCTGGAAACGGGTTCTTTCAAGGTCTTGGATATCAGCAAGTCTCGGCCTCACCACGACCAAACATCTACCATCAAGGTTATAGAACTCACCTCCTTTGAACATCCAGAACCCATCACTACTATCTGCCAGATCGAATCGGATATCATTTTTGCCAGTGGAAAGAACATCTGGGGAACAACTTATGACGTGGATGAAAAACGACTCAAACCAGTCACTTCCTTGGAATCTCTTCCCAGCGAGATTGTTTCACTTTCTGTTGAAGACGGAAAGAAGCTCTGGATCACCACGAAATTGGATTCCATCTTCCAGTACGCCTACTCCACCGACGAGTATGGAAAAGTGGTGTTGAATTATATCGCCAGCGACCCCATGCCCAATAGCTTCGTCAACCAAGCACAGCTACGATCAAAGGTAGTGGCTGGGGACAAGCTCCATTCTGCCATCTCAATCATAGACTACGACAACAACAAATATTCCACACGAGTCTCGTATCGAATGGCCAGTATTCCTCGAGTATACACGTCTTCGTTCAAATGTTGCTGGGTCGATTCTGGCGACAAGAATTTCTGCAGGCACAAAAGTATGGTGCTCTGTATTGGAGTCAACGGCGAGGTGACGGCCATACGATCAGTTCCACAAGATGGCCTAGAGTTGAATCTTGTAAATAATTTGCTAAACCCCAACCACGCCAACTTCAGCTCGTTGGATTTACAAATCGAGAAATTGGAACGTCCGTTTTTCAACAAAGTCAGTGGAACCGGATTACTTTCGTTAAACAAACCGAGTTTTGATTTCAAGAGTAACAGAGGGATTTTAATCGACTATGATTTGGAAGAATTGTCCAAAATCTGTCCCACAATTATTTGTATATGAGAAATGAGAAGAATTAAGGAATGACGATATGATATAATTGGGGTACTTGTGACGATGATGATCAGAGGAATATTAACTATAGAGATACAAGAATACTGAAATCTTCAGAGTAAAATCTAAAGAGTGAAATACTGAAATACTGAAATCTTCAGACAAAAATCTCCAGATAAAATCTCCAGACTAAAAATTTCCAGACAAAATTTCCCACTATAATCTCCCACTACATTGTATTTTGTGCCTGATAAAATTCATGTATGGAGCATCATTCTCTAAATCTAATAACTAATGAGATGTTTTTTAATGGGAGATGAATTTTAAACTATGATTAGCAGATGATTTAAATAATTTCAGTTATGATAAAAATACAGAAAAAGAGCAATTAGAATTAGTCGAAGAATTTAAAGATATTATTAAAAATAAGAATCTTTTCGAATCCAGACAATACTGAACCAGATGGCTTGGGATATGACCCTAGACTTATAATCAGAGACGAGTCCATAGAAATCCCCGTCAAATATACCTCACCTGTGCAGAGTTCTTTGACAGTTTTGAAATCGTGCCTAGAAACTTGTCTGGGGAAATGTAGAGATAAAATCACCAGACAAAATTTACTAGACAAAATCAGACAAAAAACTCCACTTAAATGTATACTAGATTATACTCTGGAAACCACTTATCTACAAATTATCTTATCTTCAGATTCTTATGCTTTGATAGGAATGTCTATATACGAGAATTAAATACAGAATTAAGTATTAGGGAATTGTCGTTATTCATAATCATGTAACTTCTTGTCTTGAAGACGTTTATGTCTGAATATGATTATTCGATAGGATCGTTGTTTGAGTCCATGGCAAAATTCTGCGTCGAGCCTTCCTGGTTGATATCGTCCATAAGGGCAGCGTTTGAGAGTTTCTTTCTTAAACGTTCTTTACGAAACTTTTGTGCTGCTGTTAAACTTTCGCCGAAATTTCGGTCTCCTTCGCTGGCACCTCTCAATTCTTGGAGTAAATTCCTTGCTCTAGAACCTAAGTCGTGGTCGCTGGAAATTTCCCCAGATTCCGCGTCTATCTCGGGAATTTCCAGGGTTGCTGTCTCTGGAAGAAAGCTGGCAGAAATTGGTGAGTCTGGAACTTCTTCTTCTTCTTCCAATGGTTGTGGATTCACTTCTTTGGTGGGAGAAATGATTTTCTTTTGATTTTCAAGCAATTGTTTCCTCAAAAGTGCTCTTTTACGAGCAGATGAGTATTCGCCGCCTCTGCTAGGGCCAGCAGCCTTCAATTTCTCAAGTAAAGAATCCATGACATTTGTATCGTTCTCGTCATCTTCCTTCTCTACCTTCTTGACCGGTCTCTTTGGAGTTTCAAGCAATTTCTTTCTTTGTTCGTAAATTTTCAATTCATCTTCACGCTTGATATTTTCTATTTGTGCCCGCTTAAAGTCTTTGGTGAAATTGGCAAATTTACTGATAAACGAATTTTTAACAAAAGAATCTTGGGGGTCTTCTCCGAAATACCTCATGAGTTTGTCGAATTCTTTCATTGTATAGTTGGATTGGTCGTTCAAGAGTTCGGCCTTCTTCTTGGCTCGTGGTAAGGTTGGCAACACTACTTTCAATATTCTATCCTGAGGATGGAAAAGAGACGAGTCACTCAAATTTCCGATATCGATAGAGCTTTGTACGTTCTTAATCGATTGAGCATAGTCTCTGCAATCAGTACTAATAGCCTCGATTGAAAACTTTGCAGTATCGGAACATTTGGCTAGTTCGTCAATGAAGCCCAAAACTTCTGGGAATTGTAATCTAATGATCTTTTCAACATAATGCAAGAACGTCATGCTGTTTTTATCATCCTTCATGAAACTCAATCTCTGTAAAGAGTTCAATCTGAATCCCTGTGCCTGTTTGGTGGAGTCGTTCATATAGTTACCCACCGTCAAAATGACTTCAAAAACACGTTTCAAATGGACAGAATTCCGGATATTCTCGACGGTTTCATCAATGGATCTCAATTTACTCACCAAATCTTCGTAGTCTTTTTCATAATAGGCTATCATGTTCAAAGCTCTGATTCTAGATTTCCAATAGTGTTGTAAATTGTAAATCAATTCAACATAGATTCTGTCAGGTCTCTGTAATTCATTTGGATCTTTGTCAGGCTTAGATATTTCTTCACCTTTATAATCGGTGGAGTACGGTTCGAAATTACGGGCCATGCTGTTCGAAACTTCTACTATTTCATCTTTTCCAAAGAATTCTAAAACAGCTGAGTTTTGAATCACACTTTTGTCACATCTCAATACTTTTCCAACAAATTCTTCGTCTGAATTACTATTGAACATGTGTAAGTTGATGCTAAACTGTTGTGCCATTTCACGAGACAAGAATGATACTTTATCAATATCTTCCTTCTTCTTGATGGCAAGTTTCTTGATCTCTTTAGCTGCGAAAATGCTTTCAATTTCATCAAATATACCTCTAGACTGTAATTGCGAAGCAAGCGTATCGGTTTTAGCGTTATTCCAGAAGGAATTGGTAGTGTCATTTTCAAACTTTTCCCAATGCAACTGTTTCAACTTTTTCTTTGGTCTTGGATGGTTACTATAAGGATTTGTTGGTGTATGTGATGGTTGAGTTGTTGGTGTAGATTTTGAGTTTCCGGTAGGGAATGGTGGTGGAGGAGGTGGAGGTGGAGGTCCATTTGTTCCACCTAATAATGATGGCATTGGTGGAGGTGGTGGAGGAGGTGGACCATTCGAACCTCCCAATAATGGAGGCATTGGTGGAGGTGGAGGAGGAGGGGGTCCATTATTCCCCCCTAACAATTGTGGCATTGGAGGTGGAGGAGGAGGGGGTGGTGGTGGAGCCCCTGATTTCGCAGGGGCAGTGATAGATACTTCCTTAGATGCAACTAACTTTACGCTATCATTTGTAGCTAATTCATCAATAGGAGCAGTCTTGCTAACTTTCGAACTCAATTCGCTCAAGAATTTTGGGTCCATTCCTCCAATGGTAGTATTTCTGTGACTTTTATAATCCTTCTGAGGTATTGTTTGTACAACATCAGGGGCGGTAGGAGGTTGAACTTGACCCTGTACGTATTTGGCTTCAATTTTATTGAACAAGACTGTTCTTCTTTTTGAAGCCATTGAGGATCTCTTGGATTCATTTGATGCATCAACATCCGCAAGTTTCCTCCTTAACTCAGACTTCAAACGCTCAACTTCAGCTAATTCCTCCTTAATCTTGGATGTTATGGAGGGGTCTAAATCCGAGTGTTCAAATTGAAACTCATTCTCGACATTTCTATTTCCATCAGAATCATTGAAATCAAAGTTGATGTTGAAATCTTTAAAGTTCGTTTCCAACTCTCTTAATCTCTCCATGGCCAAAAATTTCTGCTTATTGAACATTGCACTATTGTTGAACTTCATAATATCATTAGATTCGCTCTGTAAGGAAGACAACTTCTTTCGCAAACTGTCCAACTTTTGTATATCATCAACGCGGGCTGCTCTTGGAGGTCCTTGTGGAACCACAGGTATATCTTCAACCACTTCATCCTCCGCATCTTCATAATCTGAATTCGAAGAGCTTTCAGCAACTTCTGGTTCCAAAAATCTTTCTGCTGCTGGGTTGACATATGTCTCGAAATCGGTCATTTCCAATTCTCTTGCCATATTTTCAATATCTCCCATTTGGTCCCTCAAAGCTCTCAATCTTGAACTTGGTTCCACTTGAGTACCAAATTGTCGGTTATCCAATTTGTACTCCGCCTTTCGTCTATGTATTTGTTTCTGTAATTTTTTAATCAACTCTTCGTTATTGGTCTCAATTGATACAGTTGTCTTATCTTTGACTTTTTTAGTACCAATTTTAGCGTTACTGTTCAACATAATCAATAATTCACGCATTTCCAACTCTTGCTCTTGTTTCTCGGCCAAGTGCTTGCGCTTTAACTCTTCCAAGTCTTGGCTTAACTCTTCATTCAATCTTCTCGTACGCCGCAAAACAGTCTCCTGTTCCCTGACTTCATTTGATAAATTCGTAATTAAACCATCTGCACCTACAGATAATTGTCTCGACATCTCATCACGCTCAGAAGTGGCTTCTTCCGCGATTTTTTTGAAGGTCTTAACTTCCTCTAGTGCCTTCTTGTACATATCATCAGTGCTTAAAGTCGAAAGTAATCTGTTCATAGCTACTCCAACTGCTGATTCATCGTTTGTAGTATGAACCATTGTTACATTTTGTATCAAACCATCAAGTAATCTCAAGCTTCTAGTTAAGTCTTGCGAATTGTCTCGCTTATCACTTTGATTAAGATACAAATGTTGTAAAGCACTAACAAAGTGTCCCTGTCCTTCGCTATTCTTGATTCCTTCCCACATAGACTGTACAATAGAAACCGGGTCACTGAAATCCAAGTTTTCATCGTATTGCTGACGACTTTTAATTTCCATTTCATCACTTTCTGCCCATTGTTTATAGTTGGAGACTTGCTGCGACAAATTATCGTATCCCATGTCTTCAAAATGGTCGAACAATCGATTAAGACCAGCAGCCATAAATTGTGCACGAAGATGGAATCTCACTCGCACGTCAAGACCGTTGTCCACAATCATATTAATCAATAACATGGAAGTAAGGCAATATTCGAGGAGATGGTTTTCGGTGTTGCTATTGTTGTGATTGTTGCTAGTGACGGGATCATCTCCAGAGTAGAGGTATTTCAATTCATCACTAGCTCCGACAAGGGAATTCAAATATTTACCTTTTCCTTCCAATGTTTTCTCTATAAGATTTAGCCAAAACTCGAACCTCTGAAACTTCTCAGGTGTGGGTGGTTTCCTTATCAACGTTTTACGATTTTTGGTGTTCCCATTTGATTTGTAATTGGCTAAAGGCACATTTTCGAATTCAAAGTAGGGCTTTGATGTTATTGCGTCCAATGCTTTCATTATCTTATGGTACTTTACTTGATTCTCATTCTCAGATTGTGCATAATATGCAATCATAAAGGTCATTGATTCAGTAGCAATTTTCCTGGTAATTATTCGAGGAGAAATCATCGAGCCAGCAATAGCATTCACATAACGACTTACATCTGTTCGTACTCTCTCGGCACCAAGTTTTTGATTCATCATGCATTTTAATGCATTCAATGTGTTGAGTTCTTTGTCAAAGAGTTCATCGTTGATGTCCTTTTCTTCAACTTGATAGATTTGTTCTTGGATTTTTATCATATATGATGATAATAAAGCATCTCCTTGATAGTCATAGATAAAGCATCTGACCCAGTCAATTGGTTCTGTACGAAGCGATATCCACAAGTTTTTCAACTGTGCAGCAGAGATGTTCTTTTCCATCAACTTTTTGGTGTAAAATTCAGGAGTATTTTCATTGTCTTCAGGCCGAACTAATTGTCCTTGACGTTTATATTCTGTAAGAGCATCTTGATAAATTAACATCCACTTTTTGTCAGGATTGAAACTAATCATTTCTTGTTTGGCATGGGCAGGTAGAGATTTGAAATCTCGTTTCTCCATAAGTATTCTGAACATTCTATCGATTTCATAAACGGAAGAAGGTTTCTCCATAGAAAACCCGTTCATTGAACCAGAAGTAAGTGCATCGTTGTTGTTATCCAAAGATAACGAAGGTTTGGATATCAAGGAAGTATTAGTTGATTTACGGGATAATCCGTGAGATGCCCTATGTTTTATGGAGGATGTTGGATTGAGATTGTTGGTGGTGCTGGCAGAAGTAGGGGTTTCGTAGGGGTTAGTGACAGTCGAAATGCTATATGTGGACGCTTGTCGGCTGTGGTTTGAATTTGTTATCTGAGAATTGGGAACTATGTTGGAAGTCAATGTGGATCTGTTAGTGAGTGTTTTGGATAAGGCATTACCTATGCTCCTTCTTGATGAAGTTGACGCTGAACGATTCTGATTATGTGTTGGTGTAACTGAACCATAGATGCTGTTGTTACTGCTTCCGGCACCTCCGCTTAATATACTGACGGAGTCGGCGGAAGACAAGTCACTGGAACTGTCATTGTTGTGATATCGTTCCTTTAACTTCTTTGTGCTAAAAATTGAACTGTTTGACGTCCTGTTGAGTTTTTTGTCGCTAATCGATATACTGTTGTTGGCAGATTTCAAACTACTATAAACAGGCGAGTTGATGAGTTCGTCATTATATGAGTTTATCTGGCTAGATGATGAAGTAGGCGACTGTTTCTTCATACTTTAAAGATTCAGCGATTCACGATAAAAATATGTAACGTTCGTGGCTGGGTAAATACCCGTCTAAACTTCAAATATGTTTCACAGGAGTAAGTTGGACTCTTGAGTAGAACAGAAAAGCTGATCACGAGTTTATATATATCAAGTTATCCTGGAAACGAAGTTGTTTGCAAGTTGTTTGCAAATTGTGTGAGGTTCGTGTTGCTTAGTTGTGGTGTTGCCGGAGCTCGCGTATTCTTCACAGAATATAGAAAAGCGGAGCTTTGGAAATTTGACAAGCTCAAGTCGACGCTGATCCAAACAATTCTATGATAGTCTGATAATGACAATTGCCTGCTTTATCTAATTGTGCTGTTCAACTAGTCCTGAATGAGTTTACGGAGAGTTTGTGTTGTCAAAATCTAGTAGACAAAAAAGAGCGAATTATTCGTGGATCACGGAGTGCATATAGTCCTCAAGAAAGTGTCTGGTTGAACTGCTGCTTTCTGTGAGATTGTCGAGCTAAGCGAGGCTGGTTAGAGCTAAAAAGAGAGAGGCGTACGTTTAGAAGTTTAGATTCCTGATATTTATTATTGTATATTTTAAGGATGTTGAAGAGTTGACAATCGGGCATTAATCAGGCTTCTGTATAAAATAGACTGCCTATTTGGGTAGGAATTGATATTGTCTAGAGGAAGCTATTTATATCAGATTGCGATGATTTAGTCTATTTTCCTCCGTTTTAGGCTATTTACTCCTGGATGCTTTGCTTCAACATGGCCAAAGTTTCGTCTAGATCATTGTTTATCTTTTCGGTAAACTTTTTGCTCTTTGAGTTCTTACGTCCCAACTTTTTGGTGTCTTCTGGTGCAAGAATTTCGGCCTCCTCTGACTCTAGATGAATTTTGGTTTCTATGGGTTCCTCAGTAGGCTCTTGTTCGGTCTGAAAGGTTTCAGAAGTATCAGCAAACTCGTCGGAGTCTTCTTCATCACGTTTCACTCCGTTTCTCTGTTTAGGATGTATAATTTCGTCTCTTTCAATTTTTGAATCATCTTTAATATTCTCTGTTTTAATATCATCTTTAATTTCTTCATTCTTTACACTTTTACCTTCAATGCCTTCATTCTTCACATTTTCACCTTTAATTTCTTCATTCTCTGCTTGAACCTTGACGCTCTCCGAATCTGCAACTGGCGTAGGAGGTATCACTGGAGTAGCTGGACTACTGGCATTGGCTCCAGAAACCAATCTAAGGAACGTTTCATTCTTAATCTCATCCAAGTTCACTTCAGTAACACTATCATCGCTATCCCAAAAACCTATCTTACTCCAGAATATCTTATTACGAATAAGAATCAACATGATGTAGATCTTAATCAACTTGGACTCTTCAGCACCATCGATGTTTTTGGCCGGAACAACACTATTAAATTGAGTCGAGCTTCGTCTATCAGACTCTGATATCATTGGAGGAACCGGAGAGTTGGTCAAATTAGTGGACGACGCTGAATTGAATCCTAATGTGCTTGAATTTCTTTTGAACTGGGAAATAGTAGTTGTCACATTTGCAAATTCATCAAATGAGCTGTCGTGTTTTAACTTGTAGATGTTTGCATGAATCAACCTTAATTTTGCAAAGAATTCACAAACGTTTCGTAATTTAATCAAACAATAATTACAGAGAGGGTAACTTGCCAATATGTCGCTGTGGTCATCGTCTCCTGGGGCAGGTGAGCCTGCATTTGCATGAGCATTTGTAGTCTTGTCATGTAAAAGCTTCAAGTAGTACAAGCGAGAATGTTCCAATACATCATTACGAACTTCTCCACAAAAACTACAAGGATCTTTGATTGCCACAGGAATGTTTCCCGGAGCCCTATCAGCGCCATGGTATGATAATTTAAACACCTCATTAATTCCCTTCACAGGTTCGATGATGGCCCTGCCTTCGACGACCGAGTTCCAAAAGTGCTTACCTTTCAGCCATCTGTTCATCAAGGAAGAATTATGGGGTAAATTAGGAACAGATGGAATTGCATTTTCGAGATCTTCACTCCATATCTTTTTGAAATACTGCAAGTTTTTTAAACTGGCCAAATCAAAATGGAACTCTGGCTTGATCAATGCATATACGAATGCTTTGAAGTCTTGATTATAGTTGTTGAGATCCAAACGGATTGAATCTACGTTTGGGGAATAAATAATGGTATGAATTTTGATTTTCTGATACTGGTCAGCATTTTCGACACTTCCTTCCAGTGGATCTGTCGTTTTGTTAGATATTGTAGTACTCAAGGATTCGAACGCGTTTTCCTTTTCAGTCTTGGGGGTTTCAGCAATCGTCTGCTGCTGCTTCTGTTGGACCTCGATTCTAAAGAAGAGCTCCTTCAAGTCTTTCAATTGCTCTTGTAAATCATTAATAATGGTATTTTTCTCCTCAATCTCTTCAAACAACTTGCGATTCTTCACCTTGAAATTGTATGTTTCTCTCAGGGCATCACTCACCATCTTATTTGCTTCGTCGAACAACGAAGCTGTCAAGTCTTCGACTTCTCCTTGTAATTTAGAGTTTTCTGCTTCTGCAACTCTCTTTAATTCTCGCGTACTTCTTAATTCTTCTTGTGTTTGAGCATACTTGGGCATAAGTGTCTGGTACCATGATTCATATTGATTCAATTTCTCATTATTACTCTTTAACTGGGTGATTTCTTTATTTAAATGTAATGTGTTTTCTTCCAATTCCAGTTGTCTGGCCATCGCTAGCATCAACTTCGTTGATAACTGAGTGACTTCTTGCGTCAACCTATCATCCAATTCAGACATTTTCAAGTTATCCTATGATATGTTTCTATTGTAATATTAGGCTCGTTTAGACAATATCTGACAATATCCTGACAATATCTCGCTCACTATAAAGTAATGATAAATATGATTTGATTTTGTAAATAATGATAACACTTTTTGATTTTGTTGTGTCTCAAAATGTCTGAAGTCGGAATTCCTGCATTTCGGTCAGACAAATATATGCTAGAGATAAATTAGAGACAATTTTCTCTATAGACTTACAATTAACTTTTCAGACATGATTTACAGTAGTGATAATCTCTTCTCTTTATACCTTCTATTTTGGCATTGTTCGTCATTAATCTTTTTAGATGGATAACTGTACCAAATTTTGAGGTTGAATGGAAACCTAATCTAAAAAACCGAATCTGAAAAAATCTAATCTACTGGAAACTATGGACGAGGTAGTCTCCCTAATAGTCCCATTTGTAAAGGAACAAGTAGTCTACTTGATGGAAACTAATTAGTAGATGGAAAATTTCTCTGCTACTGATAAATTTGTATTTCGACTGGGATATGTCGCTATCAAAGTAGCAATCGAAGAGTGTGGAGAAGAGCTTCAAACATTAACAGACTTCTAAATAAAAATGTTCTTGTTCTTTGAGTTAGGGCCACGTGAGATTTCTTGAGTCAGAATTCTTTACTTATTGGTATACATTATTTGGAACAGAAGTCTTTAGACAGAGTATTTTTATAGATCCCCCACAATGGTTGCAAAATTGAAGCGATTAATTACAAATAACTTATAGAGTCTATAGGATTACATAATTCTGTCAAGTGGAAGTTCAGATTTTGCCTATTCATGGTATCGTAGACGTCTAAACGATTATCATATAAATGACTTCCTTTAAACATTATTTAACGTGTAGAATATATGGAGACAGTTAGATTGCTAAAAGCACCAATTTGTGGGGGTTCCGTATGGAGAAACATTCATACCGCAACATTTAGCTTAATATATACAAATACTCAATTACCACCACATCAACTAACTAGATTAAAGTTCAAAACAGCAACAACTTCAAAAGCTTAATAGTCCTGATCATGAGTCGTTATATGTAGAGACTGAACAGACTGAACGATTTTCACATTCTCTAACTTAAAAGTTTAATTTCTGTTCAAAATTTACTAAAACTCTCACAATTGAATTAACTCTACTAGAGATACCAGATTATACAAATTTTAAGACAAACTTACTTGATAAAGATAAAGAGTACCATTTGCAGTATTATACCTCTATTATAAATACATCATAACTTGTTCCTAGATTTATAATATAACTGAAGAATGAATTTTGCATCCAAAAGCTGGGGCCGTATATTTGAAATATCCTGCATATTGACGTGCTTTATCAGTGCTGCAGCAATTAGAAGAGGAGAAGAATTAATTGAATCTACTTGACGAATATACTTAGGTGATCTGATCTTGTATTAGTAGAGATTAATGAATTACGACACGATCTACTATGGGTCCTTCTAACTTAATAGATATTAACCAATTTCCTTTTAATGCTCCTATAGGTTATTCCAAGAACCCATTGTTGTACGGGGAAGGAATGGCGAAACTTCTGGCGCTGGCGCTGGAAGAAACGAGGGGACTGGCAGTGGGACTGGAACTGGAACTCACAATATCTCTCCTGAATCAGTTAATGTTTCTGGAGAGATCAGTACCGAGAATTCTACCCCTAAATCCTACAATTTCTGGACTTACTCAACCACCACTTACGCTAGACATTCTTCCCTTTGAAATTAGACTAATAATCGCCAACGAACTCTCCCAGTTTGATTGTCTCAACCTTCTCCGTGTTAGCAAGGCGATGTATGAATCAACTATTTCTCGGTTGTACCAGTTTATCGTCGTGGACCAAGAATACAGTCGCTTCAACAATGAAATGGAATATGGATTCAAACGTATGAAACAGGAAAGTATAAATAACACACAAAAACATCGTTACGTGCAACACTTTTCATGCACGTTTATCAACAGTCCGTATAACTTCAAACGCTTCATCAAGACGTATAATCAGAAACTTGAAAAAGAGGGCGACCACGAAGGGTTTCCCTATGTGCGGAAATTTGAGTGTATTGATCTTCCGGACTCCTTAAATATCTATGACCACGAGTTGAACGACGATCTTATCCATTTCTTTCGAAACTTGTCGTCTCTCAATCAGTTGATCTGGTTGAGTGACAATTTCCGTTTGGAATTTCTACACGCTTTGCCCAAGAAAGAATTGATTACGACATTGTTTCTAAATATCAAGTTTAGCAACTATTTGGGGGAGTTGAACGAATTAGAGAATGACTCGGGCTTGAACTTTCCCAACCTTGTCAACTTCCAGATTCAACCGTTCCAGAATGCACGAAAGTTGATAAAAATCATCAATACTCTACTTATCAACCCCAAAAACGATCCTCAACGTTTGTGTACAAAATTGGAGACTCTTAATCTCTCCAGGGTAAACAAGAGCGTCGACAATAATATTTCCTTGCCCAATAGTCATGATCTTATCACATTAACATCTACACTTCCGCGCACCCAAGACCCAATCAACCACTCTACACTCAAGGATCTTGATATTAAGATCATTCCAGCCTTGTTTAAACAGACTAGACTAAAGTACTTGACGAATTTGACTTCGCTTTCTTTGGATAATATATTGGTAGCTCCCGCAGATGCAGCTTTGTTGATAAAATCAGTGAACTTGGCCAAAATCAAGGTCCTATCGTTCCGAGGAATCTCCGAATATCAAATGCTAAGTGTGGATTCTAATGTTGGAACAATCCGTGATAAGTTGGAACCCAGTTTTATTGTACAAATAGCTCCACATTTGGTCAATATCAAACGGCTTGCGCTTGATTATCGACAAGCACTCGTTGAATCAGTTCCTGAGTTTCTTGAGGTGGTTGCAACTAAAAGGGCTCCACTTGAAGCTCTTGACTTGACGATCCGTTTAAACCGAACCAAACCACTTGACTCACATGATGCTCAAATCGACTTCTTCAACGAGTATGCTGAAGGTATTGCTCGTTTTCCACGTTTGCACACACTTTCTGTCGAAATTAGACAAGAAATTGATAATTATAGTGACAGCAACAACTTGAATGTGTTGACAAGCGTTCCTCCTCACACTCAATTCTATACAAAACTTCTGGGACTTACCCAGTTAAAGTGTCTTCGGATCAATCCCGGTGAAAGCGAGAATGTTAACGAGGCTTTAGGCTTTATCCTGAATTTACCGTTATTGAAGAAGCTTGAAATATTCGGAAACAAGGCTGGAGGATCCCCGAACTTGGGGTTGGGGATGGTCCATCCGTCACTCTATGATGAATGGTTCAAAGTACAACATGTTGCCATATTCTATTTGAAGTGCAATCGAAACCTTCAGTATATTCGAATCAATAGTTGTATTTTTGAATGCGACGGAAGAACCATGAAGATAAACCCTCGGTGTGGTATTACGAGATGGTTTGATCAATCTGCGAGGGTATAGAGAGAATATGTTGGAATAACAGAGTAGAAGATAACTGGTGAGAATTACAGAGTAAAAATTGGTGAGAATAAGAAAGTAAAAGATAACTGGTTAGTAAATCAAAACAAAATAATACTAGGGAATATTGTATTAGAAACGGATAGTAATGATACTACTAGATATATATCCACAGACTACTAGATATATATCCACAGAGTACTAGATATATATCCACAGACTACTAGACGTAGATACACAGATTACCAGATGTAGATCCTCAAACTATCTGAACCAGGATTACAGAATTAACAGATTTCGACCTCACACAATTAACAGATTGTAATCTCTACACAATTAACAGATTTCAACCTAGGGGACTGCAAAACCTAAACATCCACTCTATTTCGGCGATAGTACTTGTCTAACTACAGGGGGTTTACCAGAAGTAGAACGCCTAAACAACAACGACTCTACAGGCGTTAAACGAAGGGTCTTAGCTCCTATCTATCACTCCCCTCATACCTAGTTTTTGGACACTTTTGCAGATCCCCTCTATACGCATACCTAGCTCCGGAGTCGGTTTCGGACTTTCTACGCACTCTCGCACTTAAATCCACAACGTTAATAAAAATCCTACATATAAAAAGAGCTTAAATCCAGACAAAATAGTAAGAGTTAGCAACCTGCATATAAAATATATCCTACATATAACCTAAGGCGTCTAACAAGTAATCTACCGGATAAATTTGGGGGGAAGTCGGTCTAATGGATGGGATAAAAGGCGATAGCAAATGGCTTAGAAGTATGTCAATATTGGGTTCGATAGAGAGATAACGAAAGCCAGATGGTTAACTCAACTACCAAAAACAAGATAAATCTAATATAGCCAAGTTAGCGAGATAGGAAGAAAACAATGCCAAAAACAATGCCAGTTGCACCACCAAGAATTGCAAATTACTACGAAAAATTTTCCGACAGATGAATCATAATTACCCACACCAAAACTACACCAAAATTGACAGAGCAAAAAGTTAATAAAGCGAAAAGTTTACAGGTTAACAAAGTTTGCTATGTTAACATGAACAGTGGATACACCATATGACTACCATTTACTATGACCCATCTTCCAGAGACCCAGCAATCGGTCGGACTAAAGGTGGTGAGTCCAACGGCCGCAAAATCTAAACACCGCAAAAAGAAAAAACGTTCCAAATGGCTGCGGGCTAATTACTCCCACCAGTCCGAGAAATGGAGATGAGTAACTTTTGCATCCTATATAAATAAGTGGAAATGGCGACAAATAAATTCCAGTCTCCTCATTATTACACATCACCAATAACTATCTATTCAATATGATCTCTACTCCACAACATCCTGTTATCAAAATGACTGCTACTGAAAAGGAAGCACAAATCATGAAGGAAATCAGAGCCAACTCTGTTAAATTCGAACCAAAGTTCGAAGGTTCATTCTTTGGCCAATTATTTGGTTTTGCTGTTAAGACCTCTAACTAATTCAGTTAATCGCTATCATCTGAAAGAAGCTGCTAGATTCTAGCACATTTACGACTTTATGCACCTTAATAGAAATATATTATTAAAATGAGAACTAATGTAGCTAAACAAAGGGTTTACCGAGCGCGGCCAAGCCTTCAATATGTTGCTAAAAACATATAGACACTAATATTTACTAATACTCAGTACTACATACTAGTATTACTTACGATTCGCTAAACCTCACTAGATATAATAATTCGTACGCTCGGTATTCACTCTCAAGATTACATAATCCACACTCCATGTTGAATATTGTGGATCATTACTGCTTAGTATTGCATGAAATTCATGTATGGTATAGCGGGGGCTCCTTAGAGTTAGTATAGAAGTTAAATTAGTTAGTAGAGGCAATTTTGGTCAATATTCCTGTTGCTGAATCTACTGATGTAAGTGTACTGCATATAACAAGAGTTTTAAGCACAGCTATAGTTTTCTTCGGTAATACTACCATACTAAACTACTGCAACTCAATAGTTTATTGAATGGTCTGAATTACCACTATTAGTACACCGAGCGTAGCGGAGTATTCAAGAATTCACAAATACTCCATTAAATCTTCACTAATTTTAAGCACTTTGCTTTGATCAGAATTAAAAGATATCGTGCGAGCGATGTAGAATATTACATAATCCAATACATCTGAATATCGGGAGTAGTTACACTATAATATTGCTAAGAGTTGGTATATGATATAGCGGGACCTATTTCAAGTTAGCGTAGACCTTAAATTAGTTAGTAGAGGCAATTTCAGTCAATATTCAACTAAGTGAATCTACTATCATTGTTGTATTGCATATAATCAATTAATATCAATTAGTTTATTTGTAGCTTTAAATACCGAAAGAGCTATTGCTTTGGTCATTACATCTCTGGTAACTGAATACTAAAGAGACCTAAATTACTGACTTATTTGCTCACTACAATGTTTCCAGTAGTTATTCTTACTAAATGGACATTTTTCTCACAATACAAAATACCGAACACAGCGAAATATTTACTGATGTTCACTAGTGCTCACTGATATTCATTAAATCTGACCAATATTCACTTATTAGATAGTCACAAATAGATCGCTATGTTCAGTACTTCCTAATATTCACTTATTAAATAATTACAAGTACTTCTCTTAGCACAGTATAATCTATATACAGGAACACAACAATGGCTGCAAATATATTGATCAATGACAACAAAATGGGAGTATTATTAAGATATAATCACAATGATAGGGCAGTATAATTAATATGACGGTAGTCTAGAATAAATATAATCCTTTTAATAGTCATTAGGGAGCGTTAGTCTCCAATTTAGACTAATCTAGTAAATCTAATATATTTAATAGGTGGAAGTCCACAACAAATATATATATATACATATATATACATAAATAAGTACAGAGAGAGAGTCAATGAGATCTCACCTATGCATTAATTCATAGTGAGAGAATTAGTTACCTCATAGCTTAGCCTTTTATAGGGTGTTACCTCGTAACTGAACACTCAATCTCCGAATATATCACGTGATCATATACTATTCCGAAACCTTTCAACTCGGTTTCCCAGTTACTTCTAAAAATATACTAATTAGAAGTTCTAAATATCGGTTCGATATAATAACTACATATAAGTAGTTCATTAGACTTGTTGATTTCTTTTGGTGGAGTCGTGAGGATCCTGTGTAAGTAGTAGACCCCATCTCTCGAGTCACGACGATATATAATCCACTTTTTTGCTTGAAAAGCCATTGGTGATGGGTGAGAGATGTCTGATCTGGCGACTCTCATCTAAACTGGAGACTTTTATACTTTTAGAATGTTTCAGTTATGATTAGAGTGTTAAAGATGTGTCAGGTTGGTTAGAATATGATTACGTAATCCATAAAGTATTGAACCTGGAGGACGTAAACTTACACTAGATATACATAATATTCATTAATATTCATCAATATTCACTTATGTGTAATCACAAATACTTCGCTACGCTCAGTAGATGCTAAATAAATAATATAACTAACTAGAACACTTATCAAAAGTAACTAATGAACTACAACTTTTCAGCAGCAGTTGGTCTACCGGCAGTAACAATTTCATCATAGATCATAGTAGTAATGAAATCGTTGTATTTTTCGGCCATGGCTTCCGGAGCAAAGTATTCAAAAGCCTTCTTGAACTTGTTACCTGGTTTTCCAGAAGCTACCAATTTGGAGTATTCATCATCCAATAAGGTCTTGACGTATTGCTTGGTAATGGTGACACCCTTATCGGTCTTAGCACCATGGGTGACCCATTGCCAGATTTGGGTTCTTGAGACCTCGGCAGTGGCGGCGTCTTCCATCAAGTAATTGATAGGAACACATCCGATTTTTCTCAACCATGCTTCGATATACGACAATCCAATGATAATGTTGGCTCTGATACCTTGTTCTGTGATTTGAGAATCCTTGACGTAAGGACTCAACAAATCTCTCGCAGTAATTGGAATGTAAGGAGTTCTTGGAGGAACGTTGATTTGGTTAGGACCCTTCATGTTTTCATTGAACACCTTGAGAACAATTGGAACCAAAGCAGGATGGGCAACCCAACAGGAGTCACAACCAGCCAAAACTTCTCTCAATTTATCCTTTGCAACGTTTTCCAATGCTGCCTTGTTTCTGGCTGGATCATCCTTGATAGGAATCTGTGCAGCCATACCACCAAGAGCATGGACCTGTCTCTTATGACAAGTGTGTACCAATAACTTAACATATGAAGACATGAATGGGGCATTCATGGTGATCTGGGATCTGTCAGGCAAGATGAATTCGGCGTGTTGTCTCAACGACTTAATGTAGGAGAAAATGTAATCCCATCTTCCACAGTTCAAACCACCAATATGTTGTCTCAATTGGTAGATGATTTCGTCCATTTGGAAGGCAGCTGGCAAAGTTTCAATCAAAACGGAACCTCTGATGGTACCCCTTGGCATACGAATGTAGTCTTGAGCATGGTTGAAGATGTCGTTCCACAACTTGGCTTCCAAGTGGTGTTCCATCTTAGGTAAGTAGAAGTATGGTCCGAATCCTTGTTTCAAGGTTTCAAAAGCGTTGTTGTAGAAGTAAATGGCAAAATCGAAAATACCACCTGAAACTGGCTCTCCATCAATTAAAACGTGCTTCTCATCCAAGTGCCATCCACGAGGACGGACAATCAAGGTAGGAATGTGTCTCTTTGGATCGAGGTTCAAGGCGTACTTCTTTCCGTTGGTTTCAAAGGTCAAGTTTCTTCTGACCCCATCGTACAAGTTGACTTGACCATCAACCAAGTTGGCCCAGGCAGGAGTCAAGGAATCTTCGAAATCGGCCATATAAGTGGCAACCTGAGAGTTCAAAGCATTGATCACCATTTTTCTATCGGTTGGACCAGTGATTTCACATCTTCTGTCCACCAATCCTTTGGCTAAAGCTGGACCGGTCCAGGTAGGGTCATTTCTAATGTATGCAGTTTCTGGCAAGAAATCTGGCAAAGCACCGGAATCTCTTGCTTTTTGGGCTTCCTTTCTGTTGGCTAACAACTTCTTTCTTTGGCCCTGGAATGCACGATGCAAAGTAGCAACCAATCCTAATGCCTCGGCATTGTAAATATGCTTTGCGTTGGCAGGGATAGGAGCTAAGATCTGTACACCCTTCAATTTATCACTAGTGGCTGGGAATGGAGTAGACATTGTGTATGATTAAATAACAATTGTATAAAGGAGGATAAAAAAGTGGCTTGAAAAATCCAGGGATCCGCTCTTATTTATACTCCGAGCTGATTAGCACTATTACCCCAGATTACTTTTTTCGTAGGCTATCCGCCGGCAACCCGCGAAAATCGAGAGTCAGAATCATGTGATATACTCGGAGTACAAGCAGCGGGAATTTAGACGTTTGAATCTTCAGTTGTGACGTTTTAGATTCGGATTCCGACCCGGATCCGGTCCATAGCCACCATCCATTGGTTAAGCAATGTGATTTATCAGTGTTACCTTATCTGCGAAATGTAACTAGTTCTTTTTTTTAGTGAGTAGTATGGAAAATTCCGGCCCTTCGGATGTGTCCGATCCACCGAGGTTATCGGAGTGAAGTGTGAGAAGCTTGACTCGGGAAAGATATCCTGGTATCGAAGATATATATCACTAACGTCCATTATTTAAGAATCTGTTCCTAGATAGAACTTCTATAGAAACAGCATTATGTATAATTCTATTATTTATGGTTCTATTAAATATTATTCTAGCCTTTACCCCTTCACGAATGAATGTTTGATGTTTTGGCCAGGAGATCCTGACCCTGACCCTTGATAATTGTCGGTACGCGACCAAGAGGTCGTGGAGAAGTCGGACCGGTGCAAATGTAGTAGCGAAGTGTCAAACTCCGGGGTATAAAGAACCTTTAACCTACATTCTGTTAAAAATAAGGAGTCTCGGACTCGGGCTCGGAGATCGGACCTCTTCTACATTGTTGAGTAGTCCATGGCCGTCTTGTAAACTATTGCAGCTTGTTCTTGCAACAGTTTAATCTCAGAGTGTGCTCAGCCATTCCCCTTATCCAAACTCCGGCCGCGGGCCTTCAAAGTAGTGAAAACTAATGAACATAAATACACTGAGATCCAGAAGCCTCAAATAAAGTGGTCCACCAATCGTACATTCCGCAACCTTCTATATGATACATATATGCTATAAACTTCGTTAGAAAGTGCAGTTTTAAAATCTCCATTTATGAATATGTTTGAAGTGCCGAATCGTAACATATTGATAAGTCCTTACTTCACTAGTTGGCATATAGCGACGGACCGAGAGTTGCTGGGTAGCTAAACTTGAACCTGAAACATACAACACAAACACAGTCGTGCCTACATATTTTGACCCTAAGTTTTACGTGCTGAGACAAGAATCATCCAACATTCAGACTAAGAATGGCTTTCGATATGGTAACTACAGAATTAATTTACCGATTAACAAATAACAATTACCATAATAGATTTGGAGCACCACTTAAGATATATAACAAGATAAATAATGCTTTAATTGCAGCTTTACGAATAACGTTGAGCTCAGGAGCCCTCAGAATCATCAACTATACTCATTTTAAATAAGTTGAGACAACGAGGATACTGATATTGTAGTGAGACAATCACCAGGTTGAGATAAGACAATCCCAGTACGCTGAAATCATACTGACGGGCTAACTAGATATTTTGATAGAAATCAATAGTTCATCAACAGTGAGAGTCACCATTCATTTATCAACAGTTCATCGACAGTCAGAGTCCCAATCATAGATGAATAGTTCAGTCACCAAATACGGGTGTGCCACTTATGGCTTAGCCCATTTGGTACCTGCTTCAAGAGGCTTCAACAAACCCTTTTGTTTTGGAATGTACTCGACTCTTCTGTAAGAGTTCAAGTTCTTTCTCAAGACAAATTGGTAACAGGTGGCAGTACCGTTTCTGGAAGCAACGGTGGAAGAAGCTAAGAAGAATTCCCAGATTCTGTACCATCTAATACCATACTTGTTAACAACCTTTTCCTTGTTACCAATCCAGTTTCTGTACCATCTCCACAAAGTACCAGAATAATGGACACCAATGTTGTCGACAGAAACAATTTCAAAACCAACAGATTCTAAACAAGAGGCAACAAAACTCAAAGGAGTAGAAGCATCGGCACCTGGGAAAATGTACTTGTTCATGAACAAACCCCAGTTCAAATCTTCATATTGCCAGTTCTTTCTTAAACCAGCATATTGCAAGAAAAATAAACCATCGTCTTCCAAGGAGTCGGAAACTTGTTGCAAAAAGGCAGAGAATCTTCTAATACCAACGTGTTCGGCCATTTCCAAACAAGTGATTTTGTCATACAAACCATTGGCCTTTTCAGACTTTGGAGAATCACGGTAATCGACACAAGCAATTCTGGATTGTTCGGAAGTAACACCATACTTGTTTAACAAAGAAGTACCCCATTTGGTTTGGTTCTTACCCAAAGTAACACCAGTAACCTTAGCACCGTATTGAGAGGATGCGTAAGTAGCCCAGGTACCCCAACCACAACCCAAGTCCAATACATGTTCATCCTTCTTAAGGTCAATCTTGTCAGCAACGATTCTCAATTTGTTGTCTTGCAATTCTTCCAACGTTTCTTCCTTTTCAATATCACTAATAACACCGGAAGTATAAATCATTCTTGGACCCAAAAACCAGGTGTAGAAATCGTCACCTCTGTCGTAATGGTCTCTAACTTGTTCTTCATCTTGAGACTTGGAATGTAAAATGACTTCTGGAATCATTCCCAAAATAAAATATCTAAATAACGACATGGTGAATCTGAAGTTAGCCCAGTCGTGCTTGAATTCCATAACATCCAAACAGTCACCCTTGAAGGAGACCTTACCGTCAAAGAACAATTCTTGGAAAGTTTCAATTGGAATCTTGGAACCTTTACCACCGTTGGAAGTTTCATACTTGGCCTTGAGCTCAGGAGTGTGGTATTCTAAGTAGTAAGAAATTGGACGACCTGGGTATTTACATTTTTCGTTCAATCTTGGAGAGTAAGACGACAATAATGACCAGTAAGCCATTAAGATAGGGAAGAACAAGAGAACGGTGAAGAATACCCACGTCTTAAAGCCACCACCCAATTTTCTGGAAATGTATAATGGAATCAATACAAGGAATGCTCCCAATGCCAAGTTACTGAAGTGGGCCGATCCTGGACCATCTGCTGGTAAAGGAGGGTTATTAATTGATGGAGAAGAAGATGTCTTCACCCCATAAGTATCATGGGCAGCAGGAACAGGGCCCTGAGCCGGTGTCTTAATAAATTCAACGTTATCCAACATAATTGGGAAGAAATCAATGAAAACAGATCAATTGGAAAAAGATCAATTGGACGTTTGGCGTTTCTAATTTATTTATACGTTGACGTTTTTGGGCACCACACGAACTTGGCCCTCGGTGTGGAGGTATTTAATACGACGATTTTGATGAATATATGAACTGAGGGAGGTACAAAAACGTCGAGCAGGATCAGAACACCATTATAAATGGGCTTGTATTGGTGATATGCCCTTAGACGCGTGCTCTGGCCAGTTACTTTCCAATATGATTTCGATAATTAGTAGTGTCTTTACCATTTTCATAACTTGTGAATTCTCCATTTGATAACTTTTCAACAACGCGCAGCAATGATTTATTTAATGATACTAGAAGGAATATGATCCGTATGGAGAGAAAAGCCAGAGACTTCTAATGATAGAAAAGCTGGAGAATCATCCTAAAGAAAGAAATGTGTAGGAGGAAATCGTAAAATCATAAACTCACCCTTAACGCGTCTTTTCTAAAACGATAAAGCCGTTTCATTTGCCAGATTTATACGAGAGAAATTACTCTTCCAAGAAAATGTAAATTGATAGTAGAAAGAGGAAACACATTGGCTCAAAATATGGCTTAATAGTTGAATATACTCTTCTAGAGAAACATTCTATATAGATTCACCTAAATATAACTGGTTTATACAACAGGTTTAGCATTGAGTATCTCCAAACTCCTTTTGATTGGGTGCAAAAAAAGTGAAAAAGTAAAAATCACTACTTTCAAGTATTCATTTGCCTAGAATGTATAGGGGTATTTCGCAGAATAGTGGTATGCGTTGTCGCAAGTGGCATGGGTGAACAACTTCTATCATGGGATATAAAACAATTAGCCTTAATAGTTATGTAAGACTATCAAGATTATACGATGTCATCGAGAATTATGCTATCAAAAACGGTATTTCTTGGAATTATAGGGCCTCCAGTTTAATTGATGAATTACAAATATCCAGATTAATTGAAAAATTATTGTAACTAACTAGACATGAAAATTTTCAACTGTAGCACGGCCCTGCTCCCATTTTCTCATAAAACATACAAGCAGGCAACGCTCAGACATCCAGATTTAGTGACATTAGCTTTGCAAAACGCTCAGTATTTCTGAAATAAAAGAGTGTCGAATAGTGAAATTCATATAAGTGAGATTTAGTGATACAAGTGACACGACTTAGTCATTTTATTGATGTTATTATCCAAGGAAGTCTTGAACATTGAATCTTTCATCAGATACTTCACGTCGATAGATTTCAATTGCTTAAAGATCAACACCGCAATAATATACATAATACTATCCCATCACTTATACTATTTCACTGAATATTTTACTGTCAATTATTTAACCTTTAATTACTATCACCTTAATATACAATCAATATATGCAACCTAGTTCGATAAGACTCATCTTAGTCCCCCTAGTCCCGATTCTCCTCTGTACTGCACTCCAGAGTGTCTCATATTATATACAGTACCAATATAACGGTGAACGATATTTTCAAAATATTGCCCCAATATCAATTATTGCAAAAAACACAAACGTTGAGTTCGTTTTGGGTTAAGCTCGGATTATTTACTATTTTTCTGCTGGCGTCAAAGTATTTATACTATTTGTTAATGATGGCCAACGATAGCGATATTGTTTTGATAGACTCGGATTCGGAGGTCGATGTTTCGTATCCAGTGACCAAGAAGATAAGGTTGGATCCACCGAAGTTGCAGCGTGCGTTTGGCACACTGTTGACAAGTGATGACGAGGGGGATGAAAGAGAGGACAAGGGGTTGTATCAAGACTTATATAATGAATCTGATGACGAGGAACTGCCTCAGGGTGACGATAATGAACGTCGTCAGAGTAGTGACGATAATGAACAACTGTCTCAGGATGGATCTGGGGGCGACGTGACTCATGGTGAAGATCGATTACGCGACGAATACGATAGACTAAATGATACTACTAATAATGATGAAGAGGATCTGAGAATTTTAGAAGAAGTCGATATAACCCAAGTCAAATTGCTAGTTGGGGAATCTCCAGAAATCGAGGACTCCTCAGAAGAAGATCTGTCACAAGAAGAAGTACTTTCCAAACCGTCAAAAAGAACCATCGCTGGAGAAGCCTCGTCGTCAGACGACGAATCACACCTAGGAGAATCACACCTAGGAGAATCACACCTAGGAGAATCACACCTAGGAGAATCACACCTAGGAGAATCACACCTGGAAGAATCACACCTGGAGGACTCACACCTGGACCTGGATCTGGATCATATATTGGATCCACATCTAATGGACACCATTCCACCGCAAAAAATCATGGAGACCCGGAAATTCTTGAAAAAATACGGAAACGAAAAGTTTCTTGAAAGGTACCTTCCTACGGCCGCATCTAGCGAGGATATCATTCGCTTGATTTTCCTCTTGGGATTTGTGCCTAAACATGTTCCAGATCCGTCATCGGCAAATATCATGAACCTTATCAAATTTCTCAACTACGCCATGGTAAAAGTCAAGTCTATACGATCTCGTTTGGATGACGTTTGTACTATAGAAGACGCTATTGATAAAATCAACAAGGCGTCGAAAATATTGGTCATCACTGGAGCTGGTATCTCCACGAGTTTGGGAATTCCTGACTTTAGATCGTCAAAAGGGTTCTATTCTCAAGTGAAACATTTGGGTCTTTCAGATCCTCAAGAAGTGTTTGATCTCGAGTTGTTTCACGTGGACCCATCGCTCTTTTACTCCATCGCACACATGATTCTCCCTCCGGGTAAGATTTTCAGTCCCTTGCATGGATTCATCAAAGTCCTTCAGTCCAAGGGAAAGCTCCTACGCAATTATACACAAAACATCGACAACTTGGAAAGCTACGCTGGAATAGACCACGATAAGCTTATCCAATGTCACGGGTCGTTTGCAACGGCGACGTGTGTTACTTGCAAGTTCCAAGTAGACGGAGAGGATATCTTCCCCACGATGCGTGCACAAGAAATTCCCTTTTGTCCCAAATGTAAAAAGACAAGGATCAAGCTCCAGGCTAACGACGATATCTTCACCCCCGAAAGTTACGGGGTTCTTAAGCCAGATATCACATTCTTTGGTGAGCCTCTTCCCAAAACATTTCATGATCTGATCAATAAGGACCTACAAGAATGTGATCTTTTGATCAGTGTTGGTACATCCCTCAAAGTCGCACCGGTTGCTGACATTGTGGATAAGATCCCCGAGACAGTTCCGCAAATTCTAATGAATAAAGACCCCATCGATCACTGCAACTTCGATGTGAGTCTCTTGGGATACTGCGACGACGTAGCAACTTATATTGCGCACGAACTCGGACCCTCATGGAAGATTCCCCACGAAGACTACTTCAAGATCTTGGGCGACGAATCGGCGTCGAACTTGGAGGTGCATTGTGTCGATGAAGAATACAGGGAATACGAAATCATCAATAAATTAACGGCTAGCCTACAAAACCCGGTTGAAAAGTTAGATCCTTTAGATGACCAGGAGAACGGGTCGGATACAGAAACTTCGATCTCCCGGAAGGTTACTAATCTATCTACTAGTTAGAATAAACTTACTTAGACGCTTATATGCAGGCACCGATATGTAGATTTTTCAGTTCCAATGCGTTTTCTTAGATATAGAGCCCACCAACATCTCCAAGTTATGATAAGGTATTCTCCATTTAGGACCTTACGGACGTTATCTAAGGCAAGAACGACGACAAATTTCGTAAAGCCTTCCTACTTACAACATTTTCGACTCAATAGTTCAAAGTCTGCGAGTGATGATGTCAAAGACCAGGTAATAGAAGCTCATCAAGATACACTGAAAGAACACAACAATTCCATAGACCAGGTGGAAGAAACACCTCTCCAGCTTGATAGCGAATTCCATGACATTTTGGCCCGTTTGGAGAACCCCACCAAAGTAGAAAATGATACGTTCAACTTAACCAACGATGTTGATGCAAAAAATGATAAAAATGATGTAGCAGATGCTGGGGATACAAATTTTACAGATAAAAATTTCACAGATACGAATTTCCAACTACTCAACGATTTCATCAACCAAGAATACTCCAGTGACTCTACCAAAGAATTTCCCACCGAGTCAAAGCAAGAATCAATGCAAAACATCACCACTCTCACGGAAGAGATTCTCGCCGACCAAAAAGACGACGGATTCAAGCCAGTGGATATCGACCAGAACGACGAAAAGATGTTTGACTTGGACTTTCTCGGAGTCAGCAAGTCCGAATCAGACTCCAAAATCATCGAGAATGAAAAACAACTATTCCAAAACATCTTCAACTCATACATGGAACCAACGCTGAAGGAACAAACAAAGAAGCAAGGACTAGACTGGGATGTAAAGGAATCCATCTACAACACCAAACAAAAAATAGACAACATGTTGCTCAAGCAACAACACCATGAGCTCGCCAAAGTGTCGAAACGGTTACGAGAAGAACTCTTTGAAAAGACTAAGGAAGCATTGGCCCCGACGCTAGCTTATATCAACAGTATTTCAAATTCGGTTGAGATGGTGGACTTTTTCGAATCCATAGTAAGTCACTGGACCAACCAACTTCAAACCAACGATATCAGTGAAGAGATCTATCTCAATGACTTCTTGAAACAATACAACGATTTCACCACCATCCACGAAGAGTTTGTTGAAAAAATGGCTCTAGAATCGCAGACCAACCCACACCAACCTGATTTGAATGTGTTTACGTTTCCAACGGTATTTAACGGAATATTGAACACCACTGCTTTCAAGCTCTACGACGGACAACTTTGCTTGACTCTCTTCAACATACTCAAGAAAGACCTCAACCTTTACAGTATAGCATGCAACCAAGAAACATATAACGAGATTCTCCGTATATTGTGGATCTATAATGGAAAGTCGAACCTCTACACCATCGAGATGGTATTTATGGAGATGAAAAACAATGGGTTCAATGGAGACTTGGTGACCTTCAACACCTTGAAGCAAATCATCATTGATTATCACAGCATGAAGATGGGAAAGCTTGAAGTCAATAAATCGACGGGCTTACCGATCTGGTCCAAGGAAGATGATAAGAGAATCAATAATTTGGAGAGAAACTTACGTTATCTTGTCCAAAGCATCTATAAGGAGGAGGGATTATAAGGAAGAGTGATTTTAATGGTGAATGTTGAATCGCTCAATAGTAAATTTATCTATATAATCTTAGTTATAGATGATACCTGTATATATTAGCATTTCGTTTCCGAAATGCTACCTGGAGAGTCAGAATTTTTTATTAGAACTGGTAAAAGTGATAAAAGTGATAGAAGATATTTTTTAAACTTTTACGAATATAATTATAATGATAAATAGAAAAAGATCAACTTTTAAAATACAACTGGAACAAGAGGAACAAGAGAGAATTGGTAATAAAGTGAAACAACAAAAAGAGATCCCCTCTGGTGAGGCATCTACAATGCTAGCGAAATTAAGGAAGAAGGTGTGAAATCAGATAATGTGGTGAGTTGGTTTATCCGACTAGAATATGATCCTGGGTAGCTAGAAGATCAACCGGAAAAGGAACAGAAACCAACCCAGACTCAACTCCTAACGATTCAAAAAAAAAAACGAAGAATGGTTTAAATTGGATCCAAAAATTCCAGATCCGCTCCTCAAAGAAAAATCCAGATTCTCTAAAGATATCTATCCTTCGCTTCTTGATTATCAACAAATCTGTGTTGGTTGAGGGAGTTATATTCTCAATAAAATGGGATTAGGTAAAACCATTCAAATACTCTCGTTTTTGGCAGCCTTACATTAGTTAGATTGTTGGAGAAACCTGTTTTAGTGGTTGTAACAGCACTATATACAATCAATGGGTTAATGGGTTATAGAAGGTGCCTTTATGTATTAGTATATCCTATATATACCAATAACCTGCATATAAACATATATGATAAATAATGAGAGAATACGAAATACGAAATATGAAAATACCAAATACTCCAAAATACACTAAACAACACTAGCCACACTAAACAACTCTAAACAACACAATTAATATGTCTGAGTTTTCTGGATTTAAAGACTCGTTTTTGAAATCCAACCCCGAGTCTAGCACTAACTCCGATACGGTCTCAGGTTCAGATTCTGTGTCGCCACCACCTGTGGAACTCTCGAAACAAAAATCATTGAATATTCCTAATATCAAGACCGAAAATGTCGACAATCTCTTAAGCAAGTCGTTGGATATCAAAAAACAACTTTCACAATCATTCCAGGGCAACGCTGGAAGTTCTAGCCACGGTGGGATCACTAAACCACAATCAAGAAAGAATTCCACTATCGCCATAAAGTCCAACGGCGGCAGTGACAACGAAGATGACGACGAAGATGAAAACCAAGGAAATGAACGCAAACGCAGAGACAATATAAACGATAAGATACAGGAATTACTCATGCTAATCCCTAGCGAGTTCTTCCAAGATAAGGAGCCCAAGGTGGCCGAGATAAAAGAAGAAGACAAGGAAGAAGCGGAATTGGCGGCAGCAGTCAAAAGCTCGGGAACCAAGGACGGCAAGCCCAATAAGGGCCAGATTTTGACCAAATCTGTGGAGTATTTACAACACTTGCAAAACTCGATTGATGAGAATAATAGAAAGGAAGTCGAGTTGACCATGAGGCTTAAAAACCTAGAACTCCAGCTCCAGAACAAACCTCAAAACGTTCCTATATCAGTAGGAAATACCAGTGCTGAAAGATCTTTAGGAAAGATTGGGGTAGGTCCATTTTCGGATGATTATTTCAAGTCCGTATTGGTCAACAGTGCAAATACAAACAAAGGCACACAGAGAAAAGGAAGTGTATAGAAAGGCGACGTTAGAGCTGTGGTTCGAGATGTTAGAGACAGAGACGATTTAACTGAGAGAATTTAGTGACAGAGAAGTTTGAAGTCTCTAGAGGAACTGAGAAATTAGTAGCAGAAGTCCCTCAGAGGATCTCATCACAGAAGTCTCTCGAAGAACTCTTCACAGTGAGTTAATGAGCTCTCTAAGAATTTGCAGTGGGTGGACGTTGGTTAGTTAATCTGGAATTGCCAATCATAATAATCCTCTTGTTGAAGATCTAATATATGCTTAATGTCTAGTAAATAGTACCTGTAGAATGATATCAGATTGCTCTAACTTGAATTAGTTGCAACTTATGTATTCTTAGAGTGTATTCTATAAATCTAGAAGAAGTGAAGTCATTTTAAGACCCTTTGAGTCTAGAGTCTAATGAATTCAGTGAGTCTAGTGAGTCTAGTGAGTCTAGTGAGTCTAGTGAGTCTAGTGAGTCTTATATTTAATCATTAACGTCTCTAGCTTCTAGAGGTGTATCTGCCCAATCGTTCGCGTTCATCGGCGTTCTCCTTGAGCATGTATGCTGGCAAGTACTGATGTGTGCCTTGGATCTTCAAATATGGGTTGGGCGTGGTATTCTTGATGCCTCCCAAACTCGTATACCCCTGATCATACATCTCACAGTAGTCTAAATCACATGCTATCAAGAAATCCCACACATCCACATAGTTCCAGTGTAAAATCGGATGGATTCTCAAGAACTTGGGCCAGTGGTGGTCAGTTTCCTGTTCGTAGTCCAAGGTCTCGCCGTATGGATCGGAATGTCTTATTCCAACTATTATTGACTTGATATTGGTATTTATCTCATTCAAGTACTTCTCGAAACCTACTTTTAACGAAGACTGAATAATGATCGGATTAAGTCCATATTGCTGCGTGGATGACTGGATGAACGAGGCTAGCGTAGGGAACGGAGTCTCGGAATTGATATAGATAGAATCCAACTTGTAGTCTAAAGGTAACAAGTTTAGAGATGGGTTGGCTCTTTCTGAAGAAGAGAAATGCTGATGAATAGTGGCCAATAGTATTATCAACATCACAAGACAGTCCTTGCCACCATTGTAAGAAATTGCAATCTCTTCAAGACTAAATGTTAGTAGTGTAAAAATGGAGAAAAAGATGGAGAAAAGGAAAGGACGGAGAACAGGATCTTAAGAATAAGATCTTAAGAGAATTCTCTCATGGTATCATAGAGTGGGATATTAAGAACAGAAACTTATGATTGTTGGTCTTATATAACAAATCTTCTAGAACAAATGATCTGATACCTAGCGAGCTGACGATGAAATACCAGATCATCATAACTATATCATATTATAATCGATCATCGTAGTTATTTGATACTCTAATCAAATCTCACCAAGTACCTCATATCTCTTATTTCCATATCAATCACCTTAATGGTAACTTGATTACAAATCGACCCCCCGCTGGACGGCTATACTCAACGAAACTTCCAAGAACCGCCACTTCCCACTTCCCACCTAAAACCAAAATTATACATACCCATGACGCTTTATCGCTAACGTTAACTTTTCCATCGTTAATAGAACCTTTTCCTTGACGGTATTTCGTAACTCTTTGTCGTAGATGTATCCATTTCGTCTCGGAGAAACGTTGCCCCACGGCAAAGTATCGTTCAAGAAATGCTGTAGTAAATTATATGCTTCTTCACACCTTACCAAGAAGTCATGCTGACGATCCCTGTCTGCCTGAGTCATAGAGTCCTAGATAATCTCGATATAGAGTCTTAAATACCTCGAGATCTAGTTGTGGGTAACTGTGAAATTTTCTATATATCCGGGGATCAGAGTTATATACAGGTCGTTAGTTTTACCAAAGGTCCCTACAAAGCCGTCAAAGATAGAAGAGGAAACGACAAGTTAGATAGGAGTAGATTGGGAAGGATACTGGAAATGACATAATTCGTAAATTTGTTCTAAAGCTATAGAAATGATAGAGACTGAACGGGGCGGTGATAGCGACCGAGCGGAGCAGTGATAGAGACTGAGCGGAGCGAGGTCTCCGATCTTCGAGATTTGTAATGGGAGTTGGGCCCGACAGGGCCAAAGTTCTTCGAGACAGAAGGAGAATCCCCAGAGACTGAGAAGTGGCCCAAGCAAGGCCAAGGTTATTCGACAATCTTCTCAATGAGTGAGAATTAAGGAAGTTCTCCAAGTACGTCATCCAGCTCCGGTTGTCGGTAGAAGTGTAATATCCAAGAAATAGACGCTAAACTCGCCTCTCTTCCTGTCCGCCATTTTTCTTACTTCGTAGCTTTAACCGAGGAAGAAAGGACAACAAGTTCACGTCGCGAGTGCCGTTGGACGTAATCGCAATTAGCGAGGCCATAATTATGGGAACCATTGCATCGTGGCCCTTTGACCCCAGCGTGACGAGGTGGACAGGGCCAGCATTGCTTATCAGGGGAAAGCTGTCAAATTATGTTCCTGATGACGTTCTTCCAGATGATGTTAGCTAACCCTTTAGCTCCAAGGAACCCCAGTAAAAGGTAGAAGGTCCCATTTATCTTCCTTCGCAAATGTTGACTTCATTCGTTAATTTCTTTCCTTTCTATGTCTGTTCAAGTAATAGCTCAAAGGTTTCATTATATATTCGGACAATTTTCGTTTGCTCATCTTGTGCAAGTTTTATGTGATCCAGTACTTCGATATTCTGATATTTTCACCAATGGTTGTGCTTATGTATATCGAATTTTCATCCCTTCGAACGACAGAGAATCTAATGAGCCACTGAGAATCTCCTGAACGACTGAATAATACCCTCGGTGAGTAAAGCTCTTCTATTTCAAAAATACTTCGCTTTGCTCAGTATTTGTTTATTTATACATAAACTGAAGAAAGAACTCCTTCGTATCATTATCCCAATGCCACCAATACGAATCTGACATCTGTGAAACATCTGCCGGTTTGTCAATCACTTTGTTATTCGGTATGACGAAACAAATATTATGATAAGGCTCTGCAGAAATCACCAAATATTGATACGAATCCGCCTCCGAATCATCGATATCCTTCAGAATATAAGTTTGCGATATATTTTGGTTCTTTGTAGATAGTTCATAGTACGACATGAATCTGAAAAACGGTTCCTCCACTGTGATCTTGGGGTACTTGACGTTCAATAATATTCCGACCTTCAAGGAATCCGGGTTTCTGATCTTCGATAGTTTATATTCGGGCTTTCCGATCTTATCCCATCGCCTCTTGGGGATGTTATTTATGGAAACAATCGAGTTCACCTTGTTGTTCATTTGCTTGTTCTGGCTATACTTTTCATCGAGGATTCGTCTCTTTTCCAAGTTCATTTGATGTTTTCTACCGCCCAAGTGGGAGATATAGGACGATTCGCTGACATGAGTTGTCAAACATAATTTGCATTCCAATAATCCCAAGTGGTTTCTGAACACATACGGATCGTTATCGAGATCCAAGACTTGGGTTGCGAGTAATTCTTTTATACGACTTCTGGTGTGAATGTTTGTTTCCTCATTTCCAGCGACTCCACCGCCCCCTTTTTTGGCATTGACCCTGCCAGAATAATCCATGCTGTAGTTGTAGAGTTATGGAGGTTCGAATTATCTCATCGGAATATGATGTAAATTACATGTTTGGAAATCGCAGGTTAAAAAAGTGTGCATATAGACACATAATATCTCTTGCTGGTTATCGCGGTGTGCATATAGACACACAATCGCTTTTACAGGTTAGACGTGAATTACAGTTTCAACACGTCCCAATTTTGGTCGTGAAAAATTCCAATTTGGGTAGAAATTGAAGGAAACGAGAAAATTGGAAACACACAAATGTATACCGAATACTGAAGATAATCTTGAATAGTAAAGCGGAACATTTTTGCACCATCAGTATAATTAAACAGAATTGTGACACAATAAATAGATTTAGGAGTGATTCAAATACACGTCAACACGAATTGATACAACTACCACAACAAAGGTCACTACTGCCGCCAGGGTCACACAACAAAATGGACTCGCCACTTAATATCGGCGACGTTACTACCAATTCAATTCAACATCGGCTAAATGAGACACATCTAAGTACCACCTGCTCATCTGTGATTAATTCTGCCGTATATTCTGGTCAGAAAGTCATCCAATTGACCATCAACTTGCATGCAAGCAATTCTAAGCAGAACAACAGTTTCATCATACTACGCAGAGTTCAAGATTCGTATGTCAACATAACTCAACTCTTTTCGATTTTGATCAGGCTACACCACTTCAACCAGACCCAACTCGAGAGTTATTTGCTGAATGAAATCATCACCAACGTTCAGTATCAAGGCTCAAGCAAGCCCCAATTTGATGACTTTCGAAACGACGAGAATCCAGTGTTGCGTGGTATATGGATCTCCTACGACAAAGCGGTCAACTTGGCCCTTAAATTCGATGTTTATGAATTTGCAAAGAAGTTGTTTTTGGTTGATGTCCACGATTTTGACCAACTTCCAAATGTCAACAAACGCTTATACAAAGAAGATGACGAAGATGACGAAAATGACGATACGGCGAATGCCAGTTTAATGGGATCTCCTTCAAAACGTCAAAAGCTCACTCAAATCAAAGACGGCGAGGCTAAGGATGGAGAATCTCTTGCCCACGACTTGATTAAAAAATATATTCGTAAAAACACCAATTTCCCCTTCACTTTACCACCAGTCAATAACCAAGATAACCAAGAGTTAGTTGGAGAAATCAAGCTGAAATTAAGTGAAGTCTTTAAGAGAGACGAGGAAGCAAACAACACTCAAAACAAATTAACATTTAAAGAAATCAAAGCCATATTCCAGCCATTATACACCAAATATTCCACAAACGATACTATCGACATACCTTTAGACCAAAAAGGCCAAACAGCATTACATTTCGCAGCAACGTTGGCATCTCTGAACTTGGTTTTTGCATTCATTGAATTGGAAATGAATTCTCCTATCAGAGGTAATGTTGACGGAGAGTCTCCTTTGATCGCGGCCATCCAAGTTACCAATGCCATGGAAAAAGGGAATTTCCAACAACTATTGACCAACTGGCTCTACCCCAACTTATGGCTCTTCGACAATAAAAAATTGTCATTCTTGCATCATTTAACATCACAGGCAACCAAAAAACTAGAAAGTAGCAAATTCTACACTACCAAGATCGTAGAATACTTGATTTCCAAAGAGTCATACTTCTTTGACTTCTTCAACAATATCATCAACAGCAAAGATAGCGAACATGGGAACACTTGTCTCCACATGGCGGCCGAAAACGAGATGCGGTGGTTTATCAAACTCTTTCTCGAATTAAAGGCCGACGTCAACATCGCCAACAACCGTGGGATCAAACCCATTGACTTTGATATTGTTAAGGACATTATGAAATCTGATTCTGACGAGTTCGACGACCACATTTTCGAGTATATTCGTACCAGTGTAGAATTTTTGGACAAAAGACTTGAAATTAATGGCAATATTCCAGAAATCGAGGATTTAAAACCGGTCAAAGTCCCGGAAAGTAAACCCGACGATGAGTGGAAAGATGACGAAACCAAAAACTACAACCCGTCCAACAAAATCTTTCAAAGTATTCAAGATTTACTTGCAAACACCAATGTTGAGTATGAAAACATCTTAAATTCCAAACGAGAACAAATCAAAAACCTCAACAAATCCTTGCACGATTCTACCATCGTCACCGCCAACAACAGATTCGTCACGAAGCGGATATCTGAGAAACTTGTCCAGCTTGATAATTTGAAATTACAAATGGCCAATTTGTCGGACAATTTGCAGTCTTCGAAGCTGGAAAATGAGCCAGAAGTGGTTCTGAGTGCTGACGATCCATACATTATCACCGAATTATATGAAAGATTATCCAAGGACGAAGCCATAGACGACTTGAAAACAAACCAAGATTTCTTGGACAAATTACAGCCTGTACCAATTTTAAAAGCTCGGATTAATGCCTATAAGAAAATTAACAGCAACATAGAAAACGAGTTGAACAACTTATTGGACTATAGTGAACTTACGTCAAAATTCAAGAAGGTCGTGAGTATCTGTACTGGAGTAGATATAAACGAAGTTGACGAATTATTAGATGGTTTATTGGAAGCTGTTGAGGGCCAACAATAGTCAATTGTAATAGTTGATTAATTCCAATAGTTGATCAATTCTAATAGTTGATCAATTCTGAATATTGTTCAATTCTAATAGTTGATCAATTCTTTCATTTCATTTCTTGTACTTTTATGGTTATTTGACCACTTTAGATTACAATTAGAGTCTGTAAGTTATATATTTATTGTATTATCTTTGTTAAAGTGATGAGTAGATACCGAGCGTAGCGAAGTATATAGATAGAGCACCGCTACGCTCAGTAACTATGTTAGAGCATGGCTACGCTCAGCATTTTTGATAGAGCATTGATGGATAATATCCAGAAAACACGTATAATATTCAGATCTTATAGATAAGATATAATATTTATCAATAGAAAGATAACCTCCGTATAAGTTCCGAAAAGTGAATATTTCTGAATTATACGAATTTGAATAGTGAAATATTTGTGAATTATAAGAGATTTATGCTTCATTATTCTTGAATTGACGAGTCTAACTACAATAACTTACAAATCCACACTTTTATTACTTCTAATGTTTGATTTCAAGTAATCCAGCTAAGTTAGATAAACTGTAATGATAAAAATGTTTTGTTTTAACTATAGATAGATAAATTTATCAATATCAAACCATCAATAATTTGATAGAGAGTTCAGTTCAGAGTTATTCAGAGAGAAATTGTAGCCTTTATAAGGATCGCTAGAATTACTAAGTATGAACTATGGTTTTTAATTATTTATTTACTGGTTAATCTCAGCTCATGTAGTAGAATTATCATGCGAAGTTACTATTGAAAAGCATTATAGATGGAAATAATTGTGAGAAGAAACCTGTTATAGCGAGAAGAGAGCATTCTAGTGAGAAGAAACGTATTCTAGTGAGAAGAATCCAATTCTAATGAGAAGAAACGTATTCTATCGAGAAGAATCTCGTTATACCGAGAACACAGACATTTCACCGAGGACAAAAGACATTATACCGAGAAGAAATACATTTCATAGTGTGAAGATAGGCAATATACCGAGAAGGAACCTTATTCTATTGAGAAGAGACTCATTTTACCCATAAGAAACTCATTCTAGAAGTTTTTCAAACGAGAAGAAACTGGTCCAATGTTGACACAAACTTTAAATTGCCTGTTCTATCTGAGATCAAACCTATTAGCGGATTTCTGTTTGTTAAAAAAACCTGTATCAAAATTAACCAACAAAAGCACGTTTTCATATTGTTCTTGACTTCTCTCAACATCAACACCTCATTCTACCACCTTTGATCAGAACCACCATCAAAATTTTGTTTAATTCAATTTAAGTCTTTTTCATCATAAATTATTAGTTTCAATCTCCTAAAATAACATTCTTCATTATTACGGTTCATTATACTAACCCATCATAGGATCCGAATGCTTGTATGATAGTTGGGTCCAATTTCAGTAACCTCTTGAATTCATCCAAATTTATGGTATCAGAATCCTTATTTTTACCCAAAAGATCAAAGAACTTATGGGCCCGTAGTTCGGGAGTCTTTTCGTCGTCAGGCAACGACACCATTGGTCCAATCATTTTATATATAGCTTCTATCACCACCAACATATCATCATATGAAACCTTTCCCGACTTTTTACAGTCATACAATCGAAAACTCCAGTTGAGTTTTTGATCGTCTGTACCTCTGCTAGTGATCGATAGCGCGATTATGAACTCCTTGAAATCAATATACTTCGATCCGTCCACATCAAACACCTGGAAAAGCTGGCGACAATAATCGTTTGGATCGCCAAATGGAAAAAACTGTTTAAACACCTTGACGAACTCTTCTTCAGACAACTGGCCCGAGGGACAATCTCTTAAAAATCCTTTGTACCATTGTTGTAGTTCACGTTTGTCGAAATATGTAGCTTGCCTGAGAGACTTCAAGTCATCTTTGGAGAGTTTCGAGACTGCCTTACCCATAATAGAAAGATCAGTGATGTAGTATTAGTGTAGAAAGGAGAAAGATCAGTGAGGTAGTACTAGGGAAAAATATCAGTGTACTAGTGAAAGGACTAGTGAACTAATATCAGAATCGAGACCGTGTAGAATTGAAAACTGGGAACTTTTCGGATAAATTTCTATCTGATTATACCGTTTTTGATTAGCAACTGTATCTTAAGTGGATAATTGGATGTCAGGCTTCTCCTAGAAGAAACTATAGAAGATTTAATTGGTAGATGTGGAAGAACCGCAAGACTCTGTCAATATTGGTTTGTTTCAGTCTTGATATTTACCACTCTACACGACCGCACTTACTGGGGAAAATTTGATTTGATAGTAAAGCTAACTAAGTTTGCTTCAGTAAGTTAGCTCCAGTAAGTTACTTAACAATTATATAATATCCCAAATTCATCATGTTTAGATCCACAGTCAGAAGGTTTAGTTCTACAACCAAGAGTTTGAAAAACTTCGGTAAACCCCAAAACCCCGAGATCGATACCACGATGAAAATGAGAATCACGCCCATCAAGAGAGTTGGAGAAACCAAGGAAATTAAAATCGCAAGGTTGGTCTACCAATCTAGAAAGAGAGGGATCTTAGAAAGTGACTTGTTGTTGTCGAGATTTGCAAAGAAACATTTAAAAACTTTTAGCGAGGCCGATTTGGATGAATACGATAAGTTATTGGATGAACCAGATTGGGATATCTACTACTGGGCCACCAAGAACTATGACGTAACTCCATTGCCCGACAAATGGAAGGATTCCAAGGTCTTGTTGATGTTGCAAGAAGATGCAAAGAATCACGATAAGGAAATCTTGAGAATGCCTGAGTTAGAGTTATAGGGGAAATGACTAATATGAAAGGCTAGTTTAAAAGGACTAGTTAAAATGACTGGTTATAAAATGAATAGTGGAAATTATTTATAAAACGACTGATTATAAAACGACTAGTTATAAAAGCACCATTATTCTAGGGTTATTCAATATGATCTAATGAAGAATATGATTTAATGAAGGATATAAGGTCTAGAATGAAACAAAAGGTATATAACTACTATCCCCACCAATAAGCTATAACTTACATAATGGAGGTTATCTATTATGAGTGGGATATTATCTTTTAATCTATGATATATAAGCTTTCTAAGCTATCCCCCAAGGTCTTTTCCTCATTTTGGATGTTCTTTCAGTTAGCCAATTTCCATCAAATATTGGTTATATGATTTCATGATATATTAATTCGTGACATATCATCCACGATACGCTTTCTAACCAGAATGTATACAGTCCCGATACCATAGTTCCACCGCCAGGCTTATTTATTCATATATATTGTACATAGTTAATCATATATTTATATGCAGGATATACATAGATAAAAAGGAGCACCCACTAAATAA
Source organism: Fermentozyma sake (assembly GCA_003243815.1). NCBI lineage: Eukaryota > Fungi > Ascomycota > Pichiomycetes > Serinales > Debaryomycetaceae > Fermentozyma > Fermentozyma sake. The sequence continues at coordinate 696,442 of QELA01000006.1, read as the reverse complement.
GTCTTAAATATCATTAACTAGTCTGGATACCACTAACTTAGACACCACTAAAACCACAGCACCACTAATATTAGAACACCACTATCTAGTCTAATATCACAATGTCAATTACTCTAGCTTCAATTCCAGAATCGTTGAAAACAGACAAATCTGTGAGTTCTTTCATCGCAAGATCGATCGAAATAGCAGGCGTCAATCCGGTAGTCAGCTACTATTGCAAGCTCTATGTGTTGGAATATATTCTCTCTAATAAGTTACATACAACCTCGAAGGATGTGGAAAGATTCACCATAGAATTGCTCGACGAAACTGAGACTCTAAAGAAGGATAGTGACGAGAGTGTCCAACAAGCCCTTGCTGATAAGTCCATTTCCCTCAGTATAGTACTATCATTCAGCTACAAGCTTTTCAACTCTTGTCTAGAGACTCTTTCCAACTATACACGAGCCGTGAACAAACAAGCATTGATAGGAAAGCTCAGGGCCACCATCAATTTCCTCACTATATTATCTACGTTTGTGAATGGTGATGACAGCACAATCGACTGGAAAAAGCTTACGGGTGGAAAGGCCAACACTGCGGCGGAGTTTGATAATCTGAACAAAGAGAAAATCAAGGTGATTAAGTACCAGTTGTCTAAGTTGATCAAGAACGAGATTCCATTCAAAGACGAACCTAATGACAAAGAATTGGAAGATGAATTAGATAAAGAATTAGCTGCTCTTGGTGACAATTCGGAAACTAAATTACCTGGAGCACCAAGTTTCTTGCCAGAGGAGGAGTTTCCTAGTGAAAAATTACCAGAGACCCCGAAATTTACTGATGATGAAGATAATGATGAATTCAAATTACCAGGAGCACCCAGCTTTTTGCCAGAAGATGATAATAACGATTTTAATAATTTCAAACTCCCTTCTGCCCCAAAGGATTTGGACTCTTCAGATAATGATTTTAAACTCCCTTCTGCCCCAAAGAATTTGGATTCTGGATCGAATTCCGATTCCGAGGGTAATGTCAAATTGCCAGGAGTTCCCCATTTCCCACCTGAAAACTCGGAAAGCGACAGCGAAGTAAAGTTGCCTGGAGCACCCAAATACTTACCTGATGATGATTTATCGCATATCAACCGGAACTCGTCGATTCACGTATTCCCACCAGATAATGAGCCAAAAGCACATATTCCAGCCCCAGTCAAGAGTATACCAACTAAACCTCCAACGAATCACCATCCCCATTTAACCAAGGAAAACATTAGTCATATTGTGGACAAGACTGAGCTGATTAATAAAGTCCAAAAGCACGCCAAATTTGCCATCTCTGCCCTTAACTATGAGGATATTGCCACTGCAGAACGCGAATTGTTGCAAGGATTAGAATTGCTTAGGGTATTAAAACTACAGGAAGAAAGTTAGAAATAGAATCTAGAAATAGAATCTAAAGATCACTAGATAAAGAACCTAGAGCCTAGAATTGGCCCAAGAAATCATTGGACTCATATTAGAGAACCAAGAAATAGGATCTAGAATCGCTCAGTATTCAAGGTTTCATAAAATCTCCACTAAATCTCATTAATGTTCAATATAAGACACTTCTATCGCTAAATCTCATTAAAACTATGAAATCTCACTAAATTTCACTATTTTCAAGTAATTCGCTACGCTCAGTATTCACTCTCAAGATTATGAAATCTACACTCCATATTGATATTGTGGGTAATAAATGCTGAATATTACTGGAAATTCGTATGCGATATCTCTGGGGCTATATAAGGTAGGCCAGCTCTTAGCTCAGTGAGTAAAGGCAATATTGATCGATATTCCTGTAGCTGAATGTACGGATGTATGTATACTGCATATAACACATTCATAAACCCACTCAGAATTATTGAAGTTAGTATGATTCAGCAATACATACTGAGAGAATTCGATATATTTCTGGTGTTCAGCATTCATTGAGTAGGTGAGTACACAGTTAAGTTAATTATTGTTCCCAGTAAATGGTTATTTTCTCACCAATAAAATCCTGAACGTAGGGAAGTACTCAAGTTTTCACAAATACTCCACTAAATCTCACTTGTATTAACGAGAAGTCATTAAAATTAGAGAGAGATTCCTAAAATTAGAGAGAGATTACTAGAATTAACGAGAAGTTACTACAGTACTCTATAATTCACTGAACGTCAGTATAATTCACTGGAAGTCACTATATTCACTATAATTCACTAGAAGTCAATAGAATTCACTTAAATACTTCGCTTCTCTCAGTATTCTATTCAAAACCTTCAAATTCACTTAAATACTTCGCTTCTCTCAGTATTCTATTCAAAACCGTCAAATTCACAAATACTTCGCTTCGCTCAATATTCGTTAGCGAACTTCTTTCTGTACAATGACGTGTGTGCCCAAAGAGGAAATTCCCTATTCCGGAGGAAATCTTCCCCAAACGGAATTAATCCCGATCTCATACCTTCCTCCACATTAATCTCCAAAGCCTCGCTCGACTATTTAACAAAGGTTATGAGAAGTCACCATATCTACATAAACAAGACTCAATTACAAGAAAGCCTGTTCCAAATATGCTCTACATATCTCCAAATATGAACTTTCAAAAACTGGACTCGGCAAACGACAACAAACCACTTCTTGGCTGGCCTAGCATTGTAATTTGAAGAGCCACAAAATCATCGATCTGTCGAACAATAGATGGCGAGGTTATGCCTCTAGTTCTGTATTGCTAGCGGCTAGCGTTTGCTGAAATTGATCTCTAACGTCGATTTGACAAATTTTTCCCGGAAGAGCCCCCAGATCTTATTTGCTACCAATAGTTGACTTGCTACCACGCAGCTCCAAACTTCTGATGTCCAGGTTGTAACCGTCGAGTAAGACTAGAATCGCTCAACGGTTACATCCTCCCTCAAATCTAATTAACTCTGAAGAAGGGCTAACAACCCTCGATATGTTCTAGCAGTGCTTTATAATCTAAGATTGGTAGTGTCGTTTCTCCAGATTTTCTTGATTCTAGCACGCCCTTTTTTCGGTATATCTTGAAATCTTGTTGTTTTCTCCCCTATAGATACCACTACCCACACGATGAATAGCGTTAAGAAGAGATTTGGATCGGCTAACTCGTCGCCGAGGAAACCGGACTCTTTGTCACCGCGCCCGTCGACGATTCCAACTTTTGGCGGAGAACTGCTTGATGATTTGTCGCCAGAATTGATTCCGATTGTGACCTTATTATCTTCCCAATCTCACCGTCGTTATCAGGAAGGGATCTTTATGTTATATTATGATTTGAACGGAGACGGAAAACCAGCCGACAGAGAATGGAAGGAGGTTTATGGGATCTTGACTGGAAATCAGCTTGCCTACTGGGACGCCGCCAACTTGGCCCAGTTCAGAAACAACCCCGAAGCACTCTTGGAAACGTCGTCGAAACCAAACTACATCAACTTCACCGATTCGGTATACAACGCAATGAAATCGTTACCTGCCGCTAAACAGAATTTGGATAACGTTGTTATCGTATCGACAACTTTGAAAAATAGATATATCCTTCAGTTTAAGTCTTATGCTGATCTCACTTCGTGGTACTCGGCCTTGCGCTTAGCTAACTTTGAATACTCTTCATTGCAAGAAGCATATACTGGAGCTCTTCTTTCGGCTCGTGGATCCCGTCTCTCTGATATCAGAACCGTGTTGGCCGAGAAAAGGTTTGACCACGAAGACTGGGTTTCGATCCGTTATGGGTCTGGGATGGCTTGGAAAAGATGCTATGCTGTGGTTGAACCATGTACCGATAAACGTAAAAAATTCGTGCCTGGAAGAGTACTCTTCTACGAAAACGACCAAAAGAAGAAAAAACATCTTATGGCTGTGGTTACAAACGCTTCTTCCGTTACCGCCATATACCCGCAAGCACACCAACTTATTGATCATAGTACGATGTTGAAAATGGAAGCATTCATTAACTTCAAGTCTCCGTCTGTTTCCACCAAAGTCTCCAAAAAAGCAGTTGACGATTTTAAAAACACCTCGATATTCCTTATGCCGGAACAACATTCGTCGGTTCCAGGATTTGACACCTTGATCAGATTTTTGATTCCTTTGCTTGACTCATTTGGATTATACGGAAGACCTAAGAGATTGAAGGCCGATAAAATTGACCCTGAATCTCTTTTGTTTGGCTTACCTACATTACCATTTGTTCACTATTTGGAAGTTAGCGATATAGAACTGTTGGTCAAGTCACTGCATGATTTCCTTAACTGGGATGTCAATGTATGGACAAGTAACATTAAAGGAATTTTGAAATCGAAGTTGGACCGTGGTTACGAGGGATGCGGAAGCCAGAGAGGTGTTGTGGGTGCTATTTCTTCATTGAGCAACCCTAATAGTAGGAACGCCACCCCGAGATCTACCCCAGTTAAAGAATCATTCGATATACCAAGATCAACCCAAAACCAATTTAGACAACAACATCCACAGAACGGGCAACATCCTTCACAAAATGGGCAACCTGCTCAATCATATGGAGCACCGGGCCATGCACAACTCAGGGATGCACCTTCGTTACCACCCCAAGAAAGACTGTACTCCTATTCCTCGGATGACTCCAATAAAATCACAAAGAATATCCATGATTTGTCTATAAACGTGTCTGGAGCATCTAACCCTCCAGTTCCAGTCTTGTTGCCCAACAGAAACTTAGCTCCAGACTCCAGTACCGAAAGAACGAATAGAGAAAACCACAAGTCGATTCAGTTGGCGGATATTTACCAGAAATACTCTGACATTAAAAGCCCTTCTGACCAATTCCATACAGACAGAAACGAATTGTTGAATGGATCTCATGAAAAATTCTCAGAAGACGAACTTCCGTCTAACGTTCGTCAATTCGACTTGGACCAAAACGTTTACCCTAAGGGTGATGAAGACTTATTCAGCGACCCTGATTTTGCGTCTGATTCTGAAGATTCCGACAAGGTTGATACAAGGAAAATTGGCATGTTACATTCTGGATCAACGTTGTCTGGCTTGAGCGACAAATTACCTGTTCCTACTTACGGCGATAGAAACAGCAGTTACTCCTCGGTCCACTCACCAATGACCCAGTACCACGAGTTTAACGAGCAGTTCAATAAATCCGTTGATCAATCAGGTAGTAGTCGTCCGCTCCACCAAGCAAGGCCCATCAACCCTAGCAGTTTCAATGGCTTTTCCGATAGCGAAGATGAAAATGGCTCTCCACCTCCAGTTCCTACACACGGTCTCAACTTACCAAAATCAAGACCAAAGTATGATTTGAATGAGAGTATTTCGCAACCAAGCCCAGGCTATCCACATGAGCCTGTTAAAAACGGCGCCATGGAACCACCCTATAATTCAATGCCCCAGGCTCACAAACCTAAGTATATCACATCACCGAACAGTTCTCAAAATGTGATTCCTAGGTTTGCGTCCCCTGAAAGAAAAAGGGTACCCAGTAATAATCCTGTCAATTCATCTGCGTCCATACCACAATTTTCGGGAGTCCAACAGCAACAAGCACCTCAACAGCAACAAGCACCTCAACAGCAACAAGCACCTCAACAGCAACAAGCACCTCAACAGCAACAAGCACCTCAACAGCAACAAGCACCTCAACAGCAACTAGCACCTCAACATCAACAAAAACCACAACAGTACCAACAACAAGCTCCACCACAAGGGAGCAACAGTGCACAATACCCTCAACAAGGTGCCCATCCAGCACAGTTGCAATATATTCCTCAAAATCAACAAGTTCCTCCACAACAGAGACAAGGGGCTCCTCCTCAACAGAGACAGGGAGTACCTCCACAACAGAGACAGGGCCCACCTCCACAACAAAGTCAGGGCCCACCTCCTCAGCAGAGACAGGGAGCACCTCCACAACAAAGACAAGCTCCACATCATCATCAAGGACAAGGTCCGCCTCCTCAACAAAGACAGGGGCCACCTCCTCAACAGAGACAGCAACATCCTAACCAACCTCAGTACCGTCCTCAACAATTACCACAAGCCCCAATTTCTAACCAACCACCACATCAACAATATGGAGGTGCACCACCTCAACCTCAACCAGTACCAGGTCACATTCAATACCCCAACCAAGGGGGTCAGAATGCACAGCAAAGACCTGGAGCTCCTAGAAACCCATCTCAACCTGGAATCCCTCCTTCTGCCGTTAGAGGATACCCCAACCAACAAAACCAGGGCCAGGCCCAGTATCAGTATCAGTATCAACCTCAGCAAGGTAATGGTGCTCCACAACCTTACCCACATGTAAACCAGGGAAACCCTCAATATTCAAACCTGGACCCTAACCAACAAGGTGCTTCCAGACGTTATTGAGAATTAAATGCTTCCAAAAGTTATGGAGAATTAAATGCTTCCAGACTTTATTGAAAATTACATTTTTCCGTCACCAACTCTACTACGATACAATTTGTAGTACGTCTAACCTTCCTGTATTCCTATGTCGAAATATTTATTTAGGAAAAGCATACTTTTTCAGACCAATTGTAGACACATGAATGGAACCAAACCTTTCCCACCACCAATGAGTTCCACTTTGCACCATCCATCGCTGAACATCTCCAAGATATGAACCAAGGAGCCAAGATTTATTGTGAGTTCGTCTTTGAGGTTCTTCTCGTAGCATCGAGTAACAATGTACGTTTCCTTCAGCGGCTCCTTGTCGGATTCTTTGGCGATCATTGGCAAGAGTTTCAAATTCTTCTTGTCTCGAGGAACAGGAAACTCCTCAACATACGCCGATTGTGCCTTGATTTTATCCGGCAGGTTTCTTGACAACTTGAAACGTTTGAGAAACATTGGAGACAAGAGCGAGTCTCGAAAGTTCTGTGGTGGTTTCACCTGGGAATCCGAAATATCGTCTCTGACGTCGTGAATGTTTATAGCCTTGCTGTATCGATCTTTTACGTAGTTTTTGACAGAAGGTTGAGATACGTTTCTCTTTGGAACTGTCAACGTAGCGGCTTCCGAGGTATTTGAAAAAGATTCCTGATGTGGAGGATTCTTGGGTGCTTCCAAGTCTTCTTTTGTCCAATCAAAGATGTAATTAGGATCATTAGGATACAGGTCAATGTTCTTATTTTGGAACTTGCGTTTTTGCATCAATAGAAAGATAAAAACCGTGAGTCCAAACAACGAAATCACCGCAATGGGGATTCCCACCGCCAAACCTAACTGTAAGGACTTATTTGAATCTTTAGAAACTATCCCGTTAATCATACCGGGTAGTACTGAAGGGGGAGACGTGGAATGGTCCACCAATGTAGAAGCGCTTGTAATTGTGCTGGATACAGACGCTGAAGTAGAAGGAGAAGTAGAAGGAGAAGTAGAAGGTTTCATAGAAGAAAGTTCCGAAACAGAAGATCTCATGGTTGCAATAGCGGTAACTAAAGTAGTGGTGATGTAATTCACCGGATTCTTGGGCGTTACACTAGTAGAACTTGCCGCCGAATTCATAGTATAGGTCGAAGTTAGTGTCAAAAGAATGGTAATATCCTCCATAGTGTTAATTATGCTCAGCTAGGCATTTTAAACATCCAGGGCGGGTCCATGATATATATAGTGAACAGAAGCAGAATGAAACAGGTGTGAAATTTGTTTTGCAGCATTTTGAGAATTGTTTCATATTTGGTGTAACAAAATTGCAACAAGCCTGGAGAGTTAGAGTTAGGGCGAGGTAGCGAATAATTAGTGATAAGCGAGGTAGAGAATTACTAATGAGGAGCAGTGGATATTTACTAATGAGGAGCAATGAATAATTAACGAGTAGAAGGGAATCACTAAAGAGTAGCTGCAAATACTTAACGAGTAAAAGCGGATAATTAACTAGCAGCAATTCGGTGGATGTGTTAACATGATGGGGAATTCCTCTGAACTAGTTACACTCGGACAATATGAATACTTAATGGAGAATAGGCTCATTAAAAGATGGAATAATATAAATGTAAATAATTAAGGATGGTCACAAGACGTTGAGGATTCACCGGTTCAGCTACTTTACTGCTATTAATTCTTCAAGAGTTTTGTATTAATTACTAACACCACAGTAAGTTCACGAGATCAATCTACATACTATGAATATCCATAGGGCTTGGATATCAAGTGGGAGTATTAACTATCAAGTTTGGGTCAGTTTTACCTATAAACCTGGTGATGTATTTATTTTGCCTTACAAAGTGACTTCACAAATACTACATCAACTCATAGCAGACCATAGCAAAAGAATACGAGTCACTAGATTGTAAGATGTCGTTTTCACAGTCTAATATATACAGCTCTAACTTTTAGGGAATTGTGTGTTGTATCTCGTCTAGTTATGCTATGGCCACTTAGAGCAGCATAATGCGAGTGGTATACATCGACTTATATCTAGTGATATCTAGTTGTACCCATAAACTCGTGTCTAGTGGTATCTAGCTCATATTCATCACTTGAACATCAAGTATTAAACTCTCAACTTGGTAAGATACTTTCTACCTCCTCATCAACAGGACTTCCTGCTTCTTCAGACCAGATCGACTCGAAATATCTATTATACACCACAATAGCAAAGAATATTCCGATACAGCCTCCCATGAAGATATCCATGAAATGATGTCTGTAATCTTGAGTTCTGGATAATGCCACATATGTTGCAAGAAGGAGTGGTGAACATGAGACCAAGTATTTGTAAAGGGGGTGTGTTTTTGTAAACAATTTGTATTGGCCACAGAGCCAGAGAGTCAAGTATAAGAAACCAGCAAAACTTATGGAAGAGTGTCCTGAAGGAGTTGATCTCATACCATCAACGAAAATTGGATGTCCTAGAGGTGCCGTACACACACTGACGTCGACCAAAATGTCACGAGGAGTTCCTTGAGCAGGTCCACATCTTGCAAGAAAGTCCGGTCTCGGTCTACTGATCCAGTTCTTGAGAATATCAGTGAGGTTTCCGTCAAGAGACAATGCTATCACCAACCCAAGTATGGAGATCTGCAAGTTATGGAAAAATTGATGACGCGATGAATAGTGCTTGAGCGAAGCTATGAAAATCACAAACAGCGGAATAATAGTAGCCAACAAGATGCATGCAATTCCTGACACCCTTTCATGAACTGCAAAAGGATGGGAGATTGTCAAGTCATTCAATGAGAATTGACGATTGAATGGACGAGCATGTTCTCCAATAAAGAAAAAGTATGCAGACAGGATGATCGCGATGATCCAGTCAGGGATATACTTCTTGAAGGATTGTGACTTGAGATATCTAAACATGTCAACGATCATTGAAAAGTGATATATGATGTTGAAACGTAGCCATTGGATATATTATGTTTGGCGGGGATCCTGCAGATAGATGAGGTTCTAGTAGTGTGACAATAATAAAGACTAGAGGTGGGACAATGCTTGGAATCTATAAGAAAAGGTTAAAAAACTTGAGAGCTCTGTAAGATTTAGATGACTCTACAAGACTTAAATGCTATAAGATTTTGATGGCTCTATAAGATTTTGATATCTCTAGAAGATTTAGAGCTCTATAGTATTGAGAAGGTATTATTTATGAGAGTCTTCACTTCACTATCTACAAGTCTCTCAATAGCTCTACTGATCTTGTGAGGTAATAAATGAGTTCAGTACGAATTGCCTCAGTAATTTGTGGAACAGATCATTCGTTCTTACTGTAAAATTCTGTTAGGGTTGTTAAATTCAATTCGATAAAGTCACATGACTATAAATGTCTCCACTATTCAATAAAATGAGGATAGTAAAACATGGCCCTGGGAGTGAAGTTTTTGAGGTTATAAAAGATCCGATCGACTTATTTATAATCATCATTGGTGAAACAATAACTTTTAGTCCCTGACCATATTCTACAGAGAATTTAGGGCGGTTTAGAGAGAATCTAGTGATTTTAGAGAGAATCTAGTGAGTTTTAGAATGATTCTAGTGAGTTTTAGAATGACTCTACAGAGATTATAGATATCTCAGATCTATGAATGAAACGATCAGACAATATTATACACCTTGTCCTGATGGTGCAACCATTTGCGTCAGGAGATCGACATATTTGTCTGATCGTTCTTCAGCACGACTTAAGAATGTAGCGACTTAGCGTATGCTAATTAAAGACAAGTAGTTTACTATAAGGCGAGAGATTGTCACTAAGTCTAATTCCACTCTCCTTTGTGATTTCATTTCTAGAAGCTGGAATTATCACTAAGTCGGTACGTTCTCAGTGACTATGCGTGCCCCCTCAACCAAAATACAAAGTCGTGTCTTTACTCCAAAAAAAATCTGCGACGAACCTGCAAGTTCGACGATTTTTCAACAACTTCTGGAGAAAATGTAACGCTTCAGTACTTTAATTACAAACACCAAAATGCCTGTTGATCCTGAAAAATTAGCCAAGTTACAAAACTCCGCCGCCAAGAAGGTCGGTGGTTCAAGAGTCAAGGCCAAAAAGGTCATCAAGACCGAACAAGACGACACCAAGTTGATTGACGCTTTAGTTAAAATGAAGGCCACCAAAGTCGAAGGTGTTGAAGAAGCCAACTTCTTCAGAGAAGACGGTAAGGTTTTACACTTCAACAGAGTTGGTGTTCAAGGTGCTGCTGCCCACAACACTTTTGCCTTCACTGGTTACCCACAAGAAAAGGATGTTACTCAATTGATCCCACAAATCTTACCTCAATTAGGTGCTGAAAACTTGGAAATCTTGAGAAAATTGGCCGAGCAAATCCAAGCTGGTAAGGCTCCAACCGAAATCCCAGGTGCTGGTGACGAAGACATTCCAGACTTGATTGACCAAAAATTCGACGATGTTGAGTAAATTTAGTGTAATTTAGTTTATGCTTCTTATGACTTCGTGAACCTTGTTAATATGAACGTTCTAGCTTAAATATAAATAAATTAATATACCGCAACGATGATGATGAAATAGTGATGTAGAGAGTATTAGTGAAGGTGGTGTAAGGAAAGGATTAGAGAGTAATGGTAGATTCATGTAGACTCTTTGAATAGGCATAATATGGGTTCAATTCGGTCAATTCCAGAGTAAAAGAGATACAATGGAGGAATTGAATGAAAGGTTTCACGGTAGGAAGTCAATTGAGTATTCAATGACGAGAATGTCACGAATCTTAACAAACTCACCCATCCAACAGCTTTAAAGCTTTAAAAGCTCTCCTCCAGAGCTTACTATGAGATTACTTTAAGCTAACTTGTGACCACAATTCTTCAGAATCTCCTAAACATATACTTCTTTAATTCAGACTGAATCACATCATCTTCAATGTCATCATCAATCAAATTTCAACATCATTGTAATGATGATTGTCAAATATAAGAAATAGTTCTAAATTGTGCCTTCTTTCGTTTCGTGAGTCGCATTTTTACGACACGGAGTGAAATATTTGACACTCCCACAAAGAGTATATACAGGAACAATTATATTACGTATATGCAGGACACAAAGGTCTATAGCAAGACCCAACGCGGAGCCCATTAGACCACCTATTTAGTATTTAAAAGTATACAATCCATTCATATTAAAGAGATCATCGTCCCTAAGTTAGGCGATTTTGTTTAAATTTAAAAGTGTTCTTTTCAATGCAACATCTTTCTAAAAATGACGACATGGTTGCGACATTACTGCCCCCACATCCGACATTTCCGCAATTAACCACCACGAGATCCCTTTATTTGACCCCGTGAATATTAGCCGGTAGCCGGAGAGGTATCCCAATGCAACTTATTCCCGAATAAACAGCAAACTCAACGCCATGATCGCCTGCGGCTGGCGCTAGTTGACACCTTAGCAAACTTTAATAACAATCGAGGTGAGCGTACAATTGAGGGATTATACTTATTTATATTTAGGGTTCTGGTTCCTACACTAGCTTGGCCCTATAAAAAGGCTGCAAAATGTCTCATTCTGCCAAATAATTTCCCACAGCAATCATGACTTTAAGCAAACACATCAATGCCGAAAAATTGGAAGCCAAGTTGTTGAAGGCAAGCCATAAAACGGGCTTGACTAACAGAGAACATTATATTAGTAGATATGACTCGAATGTTTCTGTTCCAAAGTATGAGATTCCTGAGCAGTCTTCGTCGAGCGAGTTGATTTATAGCTACCTTAATGAGGAATTGTCTTTGGATGGGAAGCCTAGTTTGAACTTGGCTTCGTTTGTCAATACTCGTGTGGACGACACGCAAATGAGGTTGATCGCAGATAATATTGTCAAGAACTTGGCCGACAATGACGAGTATCCTTCGTTGATTGAGTTTCAACAGAGATGTGTTAGTATCTTGTCCAATTTGTGGAACGCTCCCATTACGAAGGATAGTAAGGGGAACAATATTACAAACACGACAGGTACCGCAACCACCGGGTCGTCGGAAGCGATTATGTTGGCAGGACTTGCGTTAAAGAAGAGATGGCAGGAAAAACGTAAGGCTGAGGGTAAATCTACAGAGAACCCTAACATTTTGATGGCATCGTGTGCTCAAGTTGCGTTGGAAAAGTTTGCCCGTTATTTCGATGTGGAAAACCGGTTGATCCATATCACCGAGGAGTCGGGCCACTTGATCGATACTACCAAGATCAAGGAAAAAGTTGATGAAAACACAATTGGGATTTTTGTGATTGTTGGATCGACATTTACCGGAGCTTTTGAGCCGGTTGATAAGATTTGCAAGATCTTGGACGAGGTCGAAGAAGAACGTGGGATCGATGTCAGAATCCATGTGGACGGTGCATCTGGTGGTTTTGTTGCTCCGTTTGTGTATCCTCATTTGAACTGGGATTTTTCCGTACCAAGAGTCGACTCCATCAACACTTCGGGTCATAAATTCGGCTTGACCTCTGCTGGTTTGGGTTGGGTTATTTGGAAAGATCAATCGTTGTTACCAAAATCACTTAAGTTCTCATTGGATTATTTGGGGGGTGTTGAAGAAACGTTTGGTTTGAACTTCTCCAGACCCGGATTCCCTGTGATTATTCAATACTACAACTTCTTGACTCTCGGAAGAGAGGGATACACCAAGATTTTTGATAGTTGTATCAACAACGCGAGGTTATTGTCGAACTTCTTGCAAGAGTCGGGATACTTTGAGGTTTTATCGGTGATTCATCACAAGGTTGACCCCAAGAAAAAGGCGGAGATTTATTCTCGTCCCCACGATGATTCCTTGAAACACAAGAAGAAAAACATCGCCAACGAAGAGTTCCAGCCAGGGTTGCCAGTAGTTGCGTTCAGATTCTCCAAGAAGATCAGAGAAAACTTTCCGGAGATTCCCCAGTCGATATTCTCGCTTTTGTTGAGAAACAAGGGATATATTGTTCCAAACTACCATTTGAGTCCTGATGAAACCGAAAAGGAAATCTTGAGAGTAGTGGTGCGTGATTCGGTCACTTTGAACTTGTTGGACAAGTTGATGCTGGAGTCAGTTTTATCGATTGAGTTGTTGGTCGATGCGTGTACGACAGTACGTGAAGTTATGGCTGCAAGAGGATCTGAGACCGAGGATAAAAATGCCATTTATGACTTATTGTTGTCAATTGCTTCAAATGGAGTTGAAGATTTGAAGCAACAACAACATGCTATTTTGGATGTTCCTGAGACAGGCCATGGCAAACATAAAAAGTCATACCGTGGTACATGTTAGTGAGGCCATAAGGCCATGAGTAAACGAGGCCATGAGCGTAGCGAATGGGATTAGATACGTGAACGAATCAATGAATCAACAAATGACCATCAGACTATTGTTGTACTCCTGTTGAGCACAAGCCGAAGTGTTGCTCTCTTTGCTCTTAGTTCTTTGAGCTCAAAAAGTTGCAAATTTTCTAGTTTTATAGGTTCTTAAATATTGAGATTCAACATTATATGCAGTACACTTGCAACAGTAGATTTGGCTAGTGGAATAATGATCAGAATTACTGGATCAAATAACTAATTTATCATCTAGACTAACTTGTAGTAGCTCCCATTATATCATACACAGATGCTCGGTGATATTAAGGGGTTATTACCAACAATATTCAACATGGAGTGTTGCTTACGTAATCTCGAGAGATTTAGTGAGTTGAAGACTAGTGAATATCAGTGAGATTTAATGGAACATATTTATAATTCTTGAATACTTTTGCTACGTTCAGTATTCGTTTTAGTGATATTTAGTGATATTTATTGTTATTAGAGTATTGAATACTTCGTCACACCCAGTATACTAAGTAATCTAAGTAGTTCAGTAATCTGGAGAGTAAAAACACAGTCGAGCACTACAAAAAGGGTAAGAATTTGCGCTATCAGCACGAGTTCTATATTTTTGTCTGATAGTTCTAAGGAGCGATCGGACATTTTATCAGTATGAGCTCTAAAGTACTGTCTGATCGTTCATTCGTTTGTTAATTCATTCGTTTGTTAATTCATTCGTTCATTCGTTCATTTGCTACCTCAGTCACTTATTAATTCATATTGTGGTAAATGCAAATATTAGTCTCCTCTTAGCACACTAGTTATACTCTATAATTGTAACTATACTCTTTCTCACATGTTTGCCAGTTTAAACGATACATAACTACCATAAGAATTATTATACGAAACTGAGCAGTCTAAAAACGCGACATTTATAACTATAAGTAGAGCTACGAGAACTAACTGAAACCAGCGAGCTTTAGCATATGTGAAATATATTATCCCACTAATCTCTCATAATATCATCTCACTATGTTCTCCCTATAGTTACCTCCCTATATTAGCTCGTTCCCGTTATCTTGCCCCACGATCTCTCCGTCTCTACTCGTATTTTAACTGGTTTTCGCACCCACAGCAATAGCAACTTTAAAATATCATGATATAATTTAGATCTAGGAAATCCGAGACGGGGAAATCTATAAAAGGTGACAATTGGCAGATTTTAATAATTGGGGATTACTCTAAAATGGCAACTTCTAGTGATATCGCTACTCACAAGGTGACTACTATAGTCTCCTTGATTTTATCTATGTATGGTAACCTCCGTTACTTGGTAGGGAGGTCGCCATTTGACCACGACAGTCCTTTCCACGTTGACCATACCCCTTTTACAGCCAACATTATTGTCACGTTTGTGTATTGGATCTTGTTATATATCTTGCAGGTCAGTTTTATTGTGCAAATCTTTGTCCCTAACATGGACTCTGCCGTGAGGGTGGATGCTACACGCCATGTGGGCTGGCACTTTACTGTGTTCAACGTGTTTTCGTTCTTGTGGTCCATCTTGTTTGCGAAGAAACATTTCTTCTGGAGTGAAGTGGTGTTGATTCTCAATTTCTTCAACATCTTGACGTTGTACTTTGGCCACAAGACGTATGGAATCAAGCCTATCACCAATTGGGTGTTGATCCATTTGTCGACGGCTGCATTGCCACTTTCGTGGTTGATGTTTGCCATCTTCTGGAATGGGGCTGTATTGTTCCATGTCCACAAGTTCGTTGGCCGTATTATTGCAAATGTTTTGATCTGGGACTTCTTGCTCGTTCCAGGGATGTTTTTGTTTGCATATAATGATTGGGGTGTAGGATTGAGTTCTTCGATGTTGGTGTTTGGATTGGCCTTTGGTCAATTGTTTACTAAGTTGTTTGCTTTGCAATGGATCTTTGCGTTTATCATTGCTGGTATTTTATTAGTTTTGAGTTTGGTAGCTGCTATTACCGGTTCTTTGAGTCCGGAAAGATCAATTACTGATGAATCTGCACCATTGATTGGGTGAGTGAGTGAGCGTAGCGAATGAATGAATGAACAAATGAAGCTTTACACAATATTGTTTCCATTCTGATAACGATTAGATAATACTGTTGTACTCATTCTAATAATCACTCTATATAGTTAATCTTATTCTAATAAAGACATTATTGAACCCGTGCTGGTGAACTATTTAATACCATGCAATCCCAAGAAATTAATATGTGGATGCTATATAAATTGTAATTGTGACCCTTTTGATCTGTGTAATAGGCGTCGCTAAGTACCCTATTTTATACTTCTGTTCCCGTTTTTATGTTGTTGAGTACTTCGAGTATCGGTGTAGATTGCCGTATCCATTGATTACTGTTTATAGTTCATACGGGTTTGTAATAAATCTTTTATGCTCATTCGGGGTTTTAAATATATCGTTTATGCTCATTCGGGTTTCAATAGATCCCTTATTCTTTAACGGTCTTGATTCGAAAGCTTCATTATCCAGGAGATGCATCCACTAATAAGAAATAAACAGAAATTCTTTTAAACTGTATGGTTTTGTTCAAAGTGGTTAGCGACGTCGTCTCCGTTTATGGTTCCTATGTTAAGGTCTTTTACCCTTCTTGTTCAACCTCTGGCGACTTCAACTTTCATCATTTTCTATCTACCTGGCCTGTTATCTTTAAGACATTCAAAGCGTATTTGAGTTGTAAACTGATTCTTTCTTGATAGTAACCTCTACTGAACTGAGATCCACTGATTTGGACTTATATTAGCTTTCATCATTTGAACTTACTTTAACTTCATCTTTTTCAACTTATTTTAACTTATACTTTCTATCTACCTGGGCCTGCCATTTTCTTAATCATATCTTGTCTGACAGTTTCTTCGTTCTCCCCTAATCCAAGAGATGTGTAAAGCAATAAAGGTTTATGATGGGCTAGACTGGCATAAGTATCTTTTCGAACATTGCTCAAAAACTCTTCTCTGGTAGTATCAGGATTACCAACACCAATATACTTTGATTTGAGATGATAATATTGATTAACCTCCTTTACTTTGTCTGCCATCGTTGGAGTTATCTCATCTCTGGTTATTGAATTTGAACTATTTCATATACGGTCGTGCGAAGGCGAATATAATGAGTTTTTAGAGTCGTTAGTATAAAAGTTGATTAGTATAAGAATCCGTTAGTATAAGAATCCGTTAGTATAAGAATCCGTTAGTATAAGAATTCATTACTATAATAATTCCGTTAGTATAATCATTCCACTACAAGTACTTGAATACATATAGATTATGAAGTTTGGTGTTGGATATAACTTGGTGACTACTGCTACTACCCAATCAATATCAGTGTAATATTTTATCATATATCTAACGAGATTCTACAAGGACATATACGAAGTATTTGATAGACTGTATAGCTCCGTATATAAAAGTCCGGAATGTTACCAGTGAATTCGGAGTGTGGATGTTTTGTTCTTGGAAATTGACAAAGAAATTGACAAGAGACGTTTCTTTGGCTGCGAAATCGAACAGAAATGTGACCTTTGAGTGAGCTTCTGAACGTGTTTAACGTGAGAAGAAATGTTCATAACTGTCCAGTCTTCGAGAGAAGAATTCCTCAAGCTTTCCAAGACACTGAACGAGTCCAGCGAGATCAAAATTCCTCTAGTACTCCAGAGTTTAGCAAGAGAAGAAAATCCGCTAACTTAACAGTGGGTCCTGCGAGAGACATTATCTAGATCTCTAGTTGTCGAGCATCAAACTATCATTGACCAAGTCGAACCTTAAAACGAACATCGAATCAAATCAAATCAAATCGAATCAAAGAATCAGTTTCATCTGAACTAACGATAGTTATATGGACACTACTTAGCTATCATCCACAAATGGATTAGAACCCTCAAACAGGTATTGTTTGGAGATGCTAGAGCCTCAGTAATATTACTGATAAAATGAGATGATATTATACTATGTATACTAAGGGATTACTATTGGTACTTGGCGCAAACGATTGGTGCAAACGATCAGTGTAGACTGGGAATTCCAGCGACACTTCATTAAGTACTGCCCCACTACCTTGACAGGAACAACCATAAATTTGTTGAGGATATTTGGTAAAGGCCATTTTCGGAGTTTTAACCCGAAAACTCCGAGCCGAGCATCAAACATTTCCCACTAGACAGTGACCCAACGTTAGTGTTACTACACATATGTCCCACTGGAATAGTTAGGATGTGTCGGATATTCACTCTAGAATACCCCACCAATTCTACAAATCAATGATTCAAAATGTGAGGCCCAAACCATTAGGCAAAAATGAGTGGGGCAATTCCAATTGAGTGTCATGTCCCATTTAATATTGCGGTGGCGATTATTTTTATTTCCCCATAAATGTTAAATATTGCGGCGTGGATGTTTATTTAAGGTTCCTTAACCGTTGTTTTTTAACGTTGCGGTGAAGATGTTTCGCTCTAAAAAAATGGATTCCCAGGAGTAGAAATTAATTGATTTCTAATTTTTTCAGTTAGTCATACTTTGTTTTTTTTATAGTCCTTATTAGATGTCTTTAGAAGAGAGGAGAGTAGCTGCCAAGGGCAGTGGAAACGGTATTAATGGAACGTTCAACAACACAAGCGGCAGTTTCAATAAGTTTAGTGACAACAACGTCCCTAAGAACACATTTGGCGCCAACTCCACCCAAACACCGTCCATCTCCGATTTAATCTCCGACCACGACAACTCATCATTTCAGGTCTACAAAATGTACAAGCACAAGAGCTACCTTCCTCACAGCCAACGTATCAGCAACATCGCCTGGAGAATCCAAAACAAAAAGATTATACAAAAAGGAGGGGTGACCAAACCTAGAAGTTCGTCCACAGGTGGGAAATCCACCAACGATCCAAACTTGGACGAGTTTGACTACGTGGCCCATATCCGCAGAATCTCCCAACAAGAATATGACCAGAACAACAACCCTACCGCCAACGTCCAAGCAATATCACCCGAATCCAGCATAACAGGTTTCACATCATCTTCATCGAAATCGTCAGCATCGTCCACAACAAAGGACAAGGACGACTTGTCTAAAGGTAACGATGCCAACGGATTTTTGTCCTCATATATAAACTCCCTCGAGTCCACATTAAAGCTGGACTACAAATCTCAACCAATGACCACATCCAAATCCCTACCAAAGAAAGTTCTCCAATGTACAAATTGCGAGACTCGAACAACACCCCTCTGGAGGAAGTCAAACAACGGCGGCTTATTATGTAACGCATGTGGATTGTTTTACAAGTTGCACGGAGTTTTGAGGCCTCTTAATAAAACCACAGACAGGGCTATATCGAACAACAACGTCAATCTATTCATGAATGTGTCCAAGAACACTAAAGAACCAAAGCAAACAACGCCAAACTCAGACCACATAAACTTTGTAAACATTTCACCCCAAGACCACAACAACGACGATATGATGAATCTAGACACATTTCTTGACTTCACTCATTCATCGCAAAATCCCCAGAACCATGCAAACCAAAACCACCACCAATCAAACATGTCGCCATCGCAACCTTCCAACGCATCTAATTCCACCGACTTTAAAATTGACGAGATCGATAAACTTTTAAATATAAACTTGTTTCAATCGGAGTCTTTTACAATTGGCGACAACAACAACTTTGATTTCGAAGGCCAATCCGGAGTCAACGACGAGATATTAATGTATGATCCTCCTTCAAACCATCACAACCCTTCGAATTTGACTATAAATCCCCATTCCGGTTCGGGTGAGAATTGGAACTGGTTGGATTTTAGTCCTGCAGCAAGTAATAACTAGTGTATAATGGGATTTGTATAGAGTATTATGATATTTATTGAGAAATTCGGAGCGGAGCGACGAATGTAACTATTAGGGAAGATTTAGTATAAGCAAAAGCGTTATTCTGACCGTAGAGGATAGTTAGTGAAGTATTTCTCATATATCGTTTATGAACTTGTTATGAACTTGAGATCTATTCTGACATCCCCAGATCTTGAACCTAATGCGAGGTAATTTTAGTTTTGTAAAATATTGATGAGTCTAGTTTCGTAAATATTGATGAGAAACGTACTATAAAACACTGGTCTATTAAATGAAATGGAACAAAAGTATTCCTTTAACTCTTGAGAATCTTCGTTCACTTATTCTTGTAATTATAAATGGTTCTTGTCATTTATGGCTTGTGGTTCTCTTCAGAACTCTTTCTTGTAAATAAGAACTTGTTTCCCGTTTTTTGAATTAGAAATACTGGTCATTAAATCGGTTAATAAAGCGTCTGGATTGTCCACGTGAACATGGTTGAATTTGGGAGTGCTAATTTGCTCGTTCTTGTAAAGATCTACCAAATCATTGATGGTTTTGATCTTGAAATCTGGATCCTTTCTGGTGCTAGCACTCAACCAGAAAGCGACAGTAGTGATATTTTTGAATAATTGGTCAACACTGGAGTACGAGATATCTGAACCTGAAATTGCTCCAAACGTAGCCAACACTCCATTTTGAGAAAGTGCCTTGACGAAGTGGGGGATAGTGGATCCTCCAACGGAATTGAGGGCCAATCTGACGGTTCCGTCCCCGATTATGTCGCGTAAAGTATGGGTTGCGAAGTTAGGATCAGACAATTCCAGCTCCGAAATAACTTTGGTTGCTCCCAAACTATACAACTCGTCGATTTCCCCTTGTGACTTGCCATCGCGTACCACGGAGATAGTGTTGATCTTATAGTGTTTGGCGATTTGCGACACATATTTAGCCACTTGAGAATTTCCAGCATTCTGGATAACAAACTCGGTCCCGTCAGATTTCCATTCGGGAACGAATTGGAACAAAAGCTGGTACGCGGTGGCGGGGTTGATACTAATAGTAGCAGCCAGTTCTAACAGAAGTGGGTCGTCATCGCTGGAAATTTTAATTAACGGGTCCAGCTTGGTGAGATCTGCCACAACATGAGTTCGCCAAGTTCCAAAACTCGGCAACAATGGAATCAACCAGTCCCCAGGTACAAATTTTGTCACTGATGACCCGACACGAGTGACCCGGAAGACCCCTTCATTACCACCAACATAAACGGGCCCCTTCGTGCCTAAATTGGAGTATTCAGTTGGTTTAGAAGGATAATTGCCTCTCAATTGAGCCAAATCCGCAGGGTTAACAGGACTAGCTAAAGATTCCAAAAGAATCTCATTTGCACCAAGCACCTCAGGATTGATCTCCCATTGGGTGAGCTTAAGGATCTTACTAAAATCAGAATTGAATTCGGTGTATGTGACAGCGCTAGCGTTGATGGACATATTGGTGATAAAGAGATTAGTAATGAAATTTCGCAACAAATTGTGGAACAATTTAAATTTCGTAGACAAAACGAAAGAATACAGAGGATGGAAATGGTTAGTAATGGTTAGTAATGGTTAGACGAAAGTTAGAAAGGGTTAAAAAAGGTTAGAAATTGCTAGAAAACATTCTGGAAACGAGATACTAGAAATGAGCTACAAAGAATACTAGAAATCAATCATTTGTCAGTGAATCATAAACCATTTAGCAGTTAGTACCAAGAAAGAGTATTAGGTTGACTATAATAATTCGACGTTAATACTACGATGAATATACTAGCGGGATAAACTATATAGTACTAACAATATCATTAATGTTGTGATATTAGAAAGCAATTGTAATATTATGAAGTTGAGTGATAGTATTAGTGACTAGTGATTAGAAGATCACCAGAAGAACTCTAGAAACAAAGAGATCGTCATTAAGTCGCTACGCTTCTTAATGGTTAGTAGCTCACCAGAAGCTCTCTAGAAGCATATATCGTCACTAAGTCGCTACGCTCCTTATTGACTTCATTTATAAACTCATCACGACATTGTATCGTTTCTCCCGCTAACTCCGATATCTTCTCCATCTCACTTTGCCCAATGCGGTAATTATTTCTTGCAACAATTCACGACATTAATTACATACATTTTAACGACATTCGCATCGATTTGACATAGAAATGCATAATTTATGACCGAAGGAACATAACCCGGTTAGGCATAATGAGCATCGAACTCAGCCAGGATGTGGAGATTTGCAAGCAAGAACGAGCTGAAATTTGCCCTTATTGACCGGAAAATGTCTAATCTACCTTAGAACATCCTCTCTCTAGCTACTAATGAATACCAGATTCTTGAAACCGCCGACTTTTCGTTTCAGAAATGTGGAATTGGCAATTTATCGGAATAGTCTGTTGAATGGGTCAAGCACACGTTGTTCCACAGACACATTTCCAAATCCGTGGTAAATCTATCCAGATCCTACCCAGACCCTACCCAGACTCATGTGTATACTATTATATCCAGAAACATGAATGTACATTTCTATATTTCTATATTTTCCCACATAGTATCTCGTATTTAGATTTCCAAGACAACACAATATCAAACTCGCCATCGCTACTAGTAGAACAACAACTATTAAATAATGGCCTTATCTCACATTACCTGCGGCCTCGAACATCTATAAATCCCCCAGAATATCCCACACTTAATCCTCTCTCTATTCTGTATTCTGTATTCTCTCGGCCCTAATCCTCTCTCTATTCTGTATTCTGTATTCTCTCGGCCCTGGGTACAAAAAGCTCTCCGAAATTTTAAAATTAGTAATAAACACAAAATTGTCAGTAAAATTTCTCACCCATCGATGCTGGACGAGGTGAGTCCTATACATGACAATCTGCTATCATTATATATATATATATATATATTACTACTCCTCTAAGGCCGACTTGTCTCCCTAGTATCCCTAAACCCACATATCTCTCCAGCCATTATACTTAGCCACCCTCACTAGGTCTGTTTTTCTTTAGCCGAATCGGGAATCTATAAAAAGTCATGAGCTTCTCTCTCCCCCTTCCGTTCTATAAACACACCAATTAAAAATAATCTAGCCTAGTCTGCCTGTAGCCTGGATATTATCCACAAGGCGTCAGAAATTGACTTAGAGTCTCTTAGTAGTGTGACGACTACTTCTTGTTCTTCACTTGTAGGCTTGAAAACAGACTATTTCCGTCTCCGACATATCTTTAATTACTGTCCATCCCTGTCGTACCATCCCCGTCGTATCCTTTGTCCCTAGCGGTACTGATCATGCTGCACCCTTCATCCTCTGTGCATATTCTAATTCACTGTGGTAGTATCGAAAAAAGAAAAAGAAAAATTCTATATATAAAGCGATCCTGCCATATTTTTGGTCGGGAAATAAACCGAATTTCAAGCTAGACGAGGTTATACAGTATTAAATATAAACGTTGATAGATATCTACATTCGCTTCTCGATATCATCATCTAAAATCCAGTTTCGTTATTTGTGCTGTTAGATTCCAATTTGACCGATCCAGTTCAAAATAGTTAGCCTACAAAAAAAGAGTCAAAATCAAGTTAACTTTCAAACTTCAAGTTGACTATTGATTCAAACTTCAAGTTGACTACTGATTCAAGCTTCAAGTTTTCATAATCGACTAGTGATTCAAGCTAACTCGGATCTCACACTAATTAAATTTGATTAAATCTGTCTCTGATTCAATCTGACTCTGAACACTAGTTCAAGTTCGTAATTAAACTGTTTTCAATAGATTGATTCTATGGGACTTTTATCAAAATTGAGATCTCTGGATCGCTCCAAGGCTTCTTTTCAAAAACCTTCTCCAACTCATTCAAAAACCCACAACTCTAGCCATTCTTTTGGATCGGATTTTCTGGCCACCGGGTCCGACTCTTCGTGTACTCTGTCAGAATCACATAACTATACCCAGAATGCTCATAGTAAGAATAATAGTATCATAAATCGTCCTCTGGCCCCTTCTACTCCCAACGGCATCGTCAATATGAAGACTCCTCCTCCACAAGCTAAAAAAAGACCTCAGTCTGAAATCCCTTCGGAATCGTTCCCAATGTTTAATCAATCTCTGAACTCGACCTCCCAACCTACAAGTCCATTCAAGTCGCTTAAAGACTCTCCACAAGCATACAAGTCCAAAATTGCCATTCCGACTTCGAGAGACGCTACTCTTGACGAGACTACCATTTTGGCTGATTCTACCTTGACCGAAGATATAATACCTCAATCTTTGGACCCGGGTGCTCCACTTTTTGATAGTCCAAAGATTGCATCTCATGCTCAATACCAGCATCCTACTATTAGGCCGGTCGAATCGGACTCTGATTATTCGGATAGTGAGGACTATTCGTCCTCGGATGCCGACTCCGATGGTGAATCAGAAAGCACTGCTTCTCATGCCCAACAGGCTCCAGAACAGGGCCAATATTATGAACAATGGAGACAATATTACGCCATGATGGCGCAACAACAACAACAATACATGGCAGCAGGAAGAAACCTGATGTACGGTCCTCCAGGCGCCGCTCCCATGATGCAACAACCTTACTATGGTCAAAATATGATGATGAATCCAATGCAAATGCAAATGCAGATGCAATATATGCAACAGCAACAACAATTACCGGGGATGGTTCGCTGCAGGTCGCATGCCAGTCTCAGCCAACCCCAAGTTCCTCGTTCTATGTCCCACTCTAGTCTCTACCAGGGGCTTCCTCGCAGTGGATCTCAAGCAAGCTTAAGCATTCAGCCAATCGTGGGAGAAGGTGAAGACAACTCATACTTGAAATCATTGAAAAGAAACGCTAAAACTGATATCTACGATAATAACGAGTTAATCTCAAGCTCTAGAAGGTCCACTATTAAATCGAACAGGTATCCTTCTGTTCCTCTGTCCATGTTGTCCAGAAAGGCATCAAAGATGAAAATGCATTCAACTAGAGTGTCTTCAGTAGATTTGAACTTCAAGCCAAAGGCTTTTTCAACTTACAATGAAGAAGAAGACAATATTGAAGCTGGACAACTCTACAAATCCAAGAATACAGAAAACTCTGTGGCTTACGGTATCGCAGATTTGGCATTGGAAGACAAGACTGAGAATAGATTTATTTCCGACTACAGCAGATATTTATTCGACGACGATGGAGAAGATGACGAAGAAGAAGAATCGAAAGAATCTTCTGTTGCACCTCTCGAAGAGAAAAAGAGTGAAGCCGTCTTATCCAATGACCAATTACCAACTCCAACCTCAACCACTGACAGTTTGAGTAGACAGGAATCATCAGCATCCACTAATTCTTACAACTCCATTCAAAGCAACAATTCATCAAGCAAGTTTATTGTTGGATCAAGTGCCGAGAGGGCTGAAAGAATGAGTGTTTTCAAGCCAAACACAGCTGCACCAGCAACTGAACTGGAATCTAAAAAGAAGAAGAAGGCAAAGAGAAAGTCTCCAAGTCCAAAAACGAGCGACTTCCAGTCACCCGCTCCGACCATGGGTCGTCAAACCCCTATGATCGGAAATGTTGATCCTTCTGTCGGAGGCTCGCCTTATTCTAACCCGAACTTGGATCACAGTACTGAATATTGTGGCTCAGACATGGCTTCTCCACTCACTGGCCAAAGTAGAAGACAAAGTGCGATTACGGATGTCAGAAGACAAGGTGTCACAACCCCGGACAGATCGTCAATGATGTACGGAACACCAATGGGATTCAATCCACCACCATCTATGAGAAATAGTATGGTTAATATGAACAACAGAGCTAGCATGGGATTCAATGCCCCTGTTATACCAAAAGTTAACGACAGTACCATAAACAAAAAGATCAGAGAATTCATAGATCTACGCAAGGTTATTGCCATGGGTAACAAATCGGTGAATTTCAGATTAAAATGGGTCAAGATGTTGATTCTTGCTACTAACTACAAATTGTATGCATACATTAATATCAAGGGTGAACCAATCCAACCTGAGCAAGGTGCGTACAACAGATCGGTATTTATCAAATCATCAGTAACTCATTTGTTGAAATTAATGAGAGAATATGAGAATGGAAAGGGCAACGATGAAAGTTGTAAGCATGAAGTATATTACCTTTATGCCTGTCTCATGAAATTGGACTACTTGGAACAGTATAACCAAGACTTTGGTCTTCAAAAGAATATCCCACAAGCTATTTTCTACTACGAGAATTGTTTATCGATGTTCCCTAATGATTATAAGCCTATCTACAAATTGGGAGAGATCTATGAATTTGAATTCCCAGACGAATTCGAAAAAGCTCTTACTTTGTATAAGCAAGCAGCCAAACTAGGCTACAACCGTGCTATCTACAAGGTGTCGTTGCTTTATTTGAACGTTCCTAGCATCAGATCCATCAGATACTTGAAATACTTGACCGACTTGTCAAACATCGAACCAAAAGATATCGACTTGGACGAAGAAGACAAAATCGAATTGGAAGAAGTTATCGGATTGGCATCGTACCAATTGGGTAGAATCTACGAAGGAATCTATCCTGGCGATTTGAGTGCTGACGACGAGTTTGTTCAAAAATCATTGGAATTGGCACCCGTCAAGTACGCAAAGAGTTTGACATACTATAACAAGTCTGCCCGCTTGAACTGTTTATTAGCACAAGTAAAATTGGGCAACATTTATGAAAACGGAGATTTGAACAGACCTCAAAATGCAAGCAAGTCGATCCAATGGTATATCAAAGCTGCTTCGTCTCCTTTAACATTCAGAAGACATCCTGAAGCCATGTTGGGATTGAGTAGATGGTGCTTGAAAGGATCTGCAGGCGACTCCAAGCACATTCCAAACGCTAACCCCGAAAAAGCATTAATGTGGTGTGAAAAGGCCATCAAGGAATTCAATTCTCCAGAGGCATTATATTATATGGGAGAATTGGCTGAAATGGGTGTTTCTTACACTGATCCTGGCTTATGGTTTTCAAGGGCGTATGAATTGGGTCATCAAGGTGCGGCAGCTAGGTTGGGGTTCTAGACTAGCGTCAGACGTAAGTCTGACGAAAGTCTAACCTAAAACTAAGCTTGGCCCTTTGTTTAACCCTTGTCTAACCCTTGTCTAACTCTTTTTTAACCACTTCCATTTCCAATCATTTTTTTACGTCATAACCACATTTTCTTCATTAAGTTTACTTCTTCATTTACTTTGTAATCAGGCAATCATTTCTATTTATAGGCAATCAAAAATGCTAACTAGCAATATCTAATACAAAACAATCATTATTAAAAGTAGTAAGAACCGTAGTAGTATGGTTTTAGTATTAGGTGTTTAGGGAGTAACTTCAGTCAGAAGACTATGGTAGTCTCACTAGAAGTCTCTCTAGAAGTAAAGATCACTAGACACGTTTCATCAGTCTCACTTCCATAGTCTCTCTAGTAGTCAAATATCATCACTAAGTCACTACTATAGATTTAAAAGTGTGTTCTAAGGCATAATCGAGAAAACATACTAACCGCAACACTGTACTTTACATCAAAGTTTCCAGCGACAGGAAGGCAAACAAGATCAGTCCGAGAGAATATTGTTTTATGCCGACTATATGGTAGTTTTAGTGACTGTGTTAGCAATTGGATGCCTTGTAAGTTCGTGACGGCTTACAATTAAGAATGGTTTACAGATAATTATGTCCATAATGTCGCGAAAGAAGATGTCCATAGAGCGACAAAAGACTGCGCGACAATTTTGCATCCGTTTGTGGTTGCAAGGTTTTCAGACACTTAAGTTTACAAACAACATCTACTAATTCAGCACCCCCCTTGATATCCGATCTTTAAGAAATATTCTAATTTCACTTACTATGATCTTCATAGAAAGAAAAAGAGACTAGTCACACTTCATTCGTCTCACTAGAAGTCAAATTTCATCACTATGCCTCTATGCTCCTAGTGCCTAGAACGAGGACATTAGAGAACTACAAAGCCTAACGAGAGAACACTAACTACAAAATATCAGTTTCGGGGCGATAAATAGACTTATTGCAGTAATTTGATCACTACTTACGTATACGTATTGTAGTAAGCTCAATCGTCAGGACTATTGTATGTCTCAAATATATCACACCTTCTGTCGCGACATCTTAGAGTGCAACGTTCCGCCATAAGTCGCGACACCAAAACAGAATACTGAGAACGTTTAACAACAATCACAACCGCAATGCACAGGGCTAGTTTATCCAGATGTGTACGTCTATACTCAATAAACACGCCAGAATGTAAGTAAATGATAGCAAGACTTTTCAGCTGTGTTTAGTGAGTATAAAACTAAAGATTGAAGACAATATATGGAGTAACAAAGACATACTTTTAGCAGTATTAAGAGCAAAAATATCATATAACAGACAGCATAATGAACCATATAATGAACAAAATAATGAACAATATAATGAACAATATAATGAACAATATAATGAACAATATAATGAAACTATGTCAATAAAACCATTCTTGTATCAGTTTTCTCAACCTATTTATACTATCAACTAATTCATCAGTCTCACTATAAGTCAAAGTTCCTTGTCTCACTCCACCAGTCTCACTATAAGTCAACTTTAACCACTAAGTCGCTACACTTCTAGTGACTAGCCTAGCCTCACTAGAAGTTGCACTAGTAGTCAATTCATCACTAAGTCGCTACGCTCCTTAGTGAGATGATTATATACACTACTTGCCATATCTCGCGCGGCCCTGACCAGATAACCAAACGCTTCAGACAAATATCACCACTCTACAGACTTCTTCTCTAATGAGTCTGCCACAAATTATCTATCCCAATAAAACACGACGTGAGTCGATCGCTAAACTCACCAGATCACCACTCTCATCATCACCACTTTTAGCTAATTCGCCGTCAAGTCGAATTCACTCTGTCGCCAACTCCTACAACGGCGCGTTCTTGAAATCAGGGAATCTGGAGGAAGCATTAGACATTCAATCATCCAATGAGTTAGAAATACCGGAGGAAGAGTTCCATGAACGTGGAAGTGCAGATTTCTCCATTGGAATGGACGATCCACGGAATATTGAACTGTTGTCTAAACATTTACCCACCAATACCTTACGCTCCGAAGGGGGCGATATAACACGGGAATTGTTCAAAATCTCACAGGATCCAAGGGAAAGTCCAAGAAGATCAAGAAGTTGGTCGAGCGATAGAGAAAGAAGAGGTTCGACCGCAAGTTCACTTAATGTTCCCGGTGGTTTTCGTAGAGACTTTGTTCTATCCAAGCATGATTCAATACGAACAAAGACTCCAAACTTCGTAACTCGGAACTTTGTCGAGTTTTTATCGATGTATGGACATTTTGCAGGAGAAGACTTGGAAGACGATGATGACATTTTCTGTCACTACAAATCGGTCACTCCCGACCAGATCAAATATCTTGATGAACAAGTTCCGTTATTACCTAGTAACCCGTCATTAATCAACAGAAATGGAACTGCTACCGATAGCAAAGCGTACTTTTTGTTGTTGAAGGCTTTTGTGGGAACAGGGGTGCTTTTCCTTCCACGAGCGTTTTCAAACGGAGGCTTGGTCTTCTCCATTGTTGTATTGCTCTTGTTTGGATTTCTCTCGTACTGGTGTTATCTCATCTTAATATATTCCAAGGTTGCTACCAAGGTGTCGAGTTTTGGTGAACTTGGATTGAGATTATATGGAAATTGGCTTCAGAGACTTATTCTTTCTTCCATCATCATTTCTCAAATTGGTTTTGTTGCTGCCTACATTGTCTTTACATCGGAAAACCTCCGAGCTTTTGTTAGCAATGTCACCCAGTACGAAATCGAAGACTTGAATATTATGTGGTTTACCCTTTTCCAAGTCATCATCTTGTTGCCGTTATCATTACTCAGGGATCTCACTAAATTGTCCT
The DNA here is from genome assembly GCA_003243815.1 of Fermentozyma sake. Lineage (NCBI taxonomy): Eukaryota > Fungi > Ascomycota > Pichiomycetes > Serinales > Debaryomycetaceae > Fermentozyma > Fermentozyma sake. The sequence continues at coordinate 666,843 of QELA01000006.1, read as the reverse complement.
TGCTGTCGGTGATTGCAAACTTATTCATCTTTCTAGGCTTGGCCACTATCATTTACTTCATTCTCCAAGAATGGTTGTACACTAACCATGGAGTGCTTGGTGAGGGAATAGAGTTCTTCTTCAACAAGTCGGACTTCTCTCTTTTCATTGGGGTATCCATATTTGCATTTGAAGGGATCGGACTTATCATTCCAATCCAGGAGACCATGATCTATCCAAACCATTTCCCCAAGGTGTTGTTTCAGGTGATTGCAACCATTTCCATTATTTTTATCTGTATGGGGACCGTTGGATATTTGGCGTTTGGTAAGGACGTGAAAACGGTGATTATCTTGAACTTGCCCCAGGACTCACCCATGATTATAATGACCCAATTGTTGTATTCGATAGCCATTTTGCTCTCGACTCCGTTACAATTATTTCCTGCCATTAAGCTTTTGGAGAATAAAATCTTCCCAAAGAAGACCGGAAAGGGTTCGTTAACGGTGAAGTGGTCCAAGAATATCTTTAGATTTGCATTTGTTGTATTTGTCGCCGTAGTTGCATACTTTGGAGGTCAGAACTTGGATAAGTTCATTTCGTTTGTGGGATGTTTTGCATGTGTGCCTATGGTTTACATGTATCCTCCGATTTTGCATTTGAAGAGTTGTTGTAATTTACATAGTGGGTTGTCAGAGAAGGAAGCGAGGAAGAGATATTGGTTAGGGATATTGGATTATGTTTTAGTGGTCATTGGAGGAGTCGCCATGGTCTATACAACATATTGTGTTTTAGTGGTATAGAAGGTAGTAGCACGAATCAATAGTACCACGACGCAAGCCGTGGTGCTAGTGGTGGTGCTGAGTGCTAGCTGAAGTGGTAGTCGCGTACTAGTTGTGACTTTCTCAGTATTTGCTCGGTATTCGTTGTCCAAAACTCTTCTAAATCTACTTCGCTTCGCTCAGCATTTGCTAGAGCCAAACCTTTGGTTCTCAATTCGTCAGGAATTCCTGGGAAGATCAGGTTCGACCAGGTTCGACCAGGTTCGAGAACGTTTCATTCGGTTATCACCCTGACCATCCTATTTTGAAGATTGCTTTTCTCGCCATACCTGCTGAAAGGGTTGTGATTGTTGGCCCTTCAGGAATTGGAGAGTCGACAATTTTAAGGTTGGTTAAAAAACGATTCTATGAATTGGCTCTGGATCTTACTAAGTAATGAGTGGAAGTATCCATAGCTCAAATCTGCATCCTTTATCGATTGTTCGAGTTTTTCGTTTCTGAAGATCTCTTATCGTCGCTGGTTTGGAAGTTTCGTAAATGTCTCGAGGAGTAGTTCAATACTCGTAAACATTCCTTTGACACTCCGGAGAAATTCATGTTCGGGTAAAGCAAATGAAATTTGTTAATCCTAGCGAATATTTCTAGTGCTTCCTAGTGACTCTCCTAGTGATTCTCCTACTAATTCTTCAGTATCTTTGGATGTTTTCACTTTACTATTACTAGTATCACTCTGTTGATACCCAAACTCGCTCATCTCCATGAATTTATCTCATGGACCTTCATATATATCGACATTTTAATTATTACAGATTATTCAAACGTGTATTTGTCATATTTGACGTATTATGAATATATTGAGCCAACTAAATACTGGCATTTTTGTTCACGACATATTTGGATTGACTAGTCTGGAAAACTAGTCCCAATTAGTTTCAGTGGTCTTCAGTAGTCTTCAGTAGTCTTCACTAGTCTCCACTTGTCCCCACTTGTCTCCACTTGACCCCACTCTCTACTCGTCACCTAATAAATCAACCAATTTGGTCCTTACGTCATGAACAGTTTCATGTAATACACCATTTGCTTGGTTGATTCCCTTACAAAACTCTCTGGAGAACTTTTCATAATTTTCAATCAACAATTCCTGCTTTTGCTGGTGTAACTCTGGAAATGTCTCCCTCTCAAACTTGGAGTATTTGTCGGTGAGGGTCTCAAACGTATAAGGCATAAAGTACGAGGTGGCCCCGGCGCCGAAAATCAACGGAGCAGCAAATCTAACCGGTAAAGATCTTTTGTTTACCATGATTGATCCCGTTAATGTTGCTGTCAATATGTAAATCAATCCAGGCAACACCGGCTCTCTGATTGTGGATTCGACCGAACGAAAAATGCTGTTCATCTCGTTAACAAACGCAGTCTTCTGAGTACCGAGCTCGGCCTCATAAATCGCCAATTTGTCATGAGAATACAATCTGAACTTGTTGATGTATTGTTCCAAGTATGGAGTGGTTCTCACGCCCATTCCATGGATGAACGATATGTTTCCATGAGACGATTCTTGTTCTTTCAATGAGTCCTGAATCTCGGTGTTGAAGCCAGGCTTGTTTATTATCAACTGGTCATCTTCATAAAAGGATCTTTTGGCCATTGTGGTGTGGTATGGGAGTAGATTAAAACCGAGCGAGTTTCTGAAATTGACCTTTTCCTATTGGGTCGTGTGAGGGTCATGAACTATATCGTGAATTAGTGAAGTAGAGACGAATTACTGACGAGTTAGTGACAGATCGATCTAAGTTGTGGTGAATTAGTGATGGTATGAGTCACGGGTCTAGTCACTAAGTCGTAGTGGTTTCATTGGTCCATTCATGGCGCTCATTCACTGCGGTTATATAATAAATTGGTGAGTACCGTAATTAATCAAGAGAGTGAGCGAAGCGAATAGTTAGAGTGGGTGAGTCTAATTGAACCAAAATGTATTTAGCTGAAGAGATAATATTTAGAGCTGTAAATAGTCGCTATTAGATATTCTCTATAAACCAATGTTAAGTTAGCTAAAGACTTTGCACAGAGTTTAAAGCTGCAAATAATCTATAATGGATCTTAAATTGCTTATATAATATGATTGTATGCAGTACGCTAACATCAATAGATACAGGAATATTGACCAAAATTGCCTCTACTAATTAATTTGAGGTCTAGACTAGCCTAATTTAGCCCCCCACTGCATCATGTACTAATTTTCAGTAATTTGAAGCAGTAATTACCCACAAAATTCATCATGGAGTGTGGATTACGTAATCTGAGAATAGTGAAATTTAGTGATATCAACGAGATATACTGATATTAAAGTTATTAATGATATTTACTGATATAATTTAATGAAATTTAGTGAGTCGAAGTGAATCATAAGAGTTTTCAATAGTATTTTTGGGACTATTAGAATTTAGTGGGAATTACAAGTTTCTAATTCTCCGTTCAACATCTCATTAATGAATAGTCATCGTAACCGCAAGTTCCGCTGAAAGTTCATAATTTGCCTTAAACACTTCAGATGATGAATCGTTACAATAGCAAAGATTCCCTTTTTCATAAAGCCGAGGTTCTTCCATCGTCCTGCTTTCATCCGTGATATGGACAGATTATGTTGTCACCGCATTAAGTTTTTAATTAAGTGTTTCAGTATCTTAATTTCTGAGTCTGATTTCTGAGTCTAATTTTTTTTAAAGACTCGGGAATCACTTATTTCTCTCACCCAGACTCATTGCGCTTCGTCTTGAACTCAAAAAATGAATCAAAGCTGTTAATAGTGACTCTTAAAGCAAAATGATCAAACTTCAATACTTTTGAATACTCCTATTCATTATTCTTGTTTTTTTCAAGTAATATTGAACTAGCCTTAAGTAGTCTAGAGCATATTATGAGAGATGTTAAAGCTGAATGAATCGGGAATGATGCTGTTAGAGATTATAAAATGTCACGATATTCTTTTCATCCTGTGGATACAAGATATCTAGACTAATATATCTTTATGGTTGTACTCTTCATTCTCTCAAATATCGATATTTACTTGTCCCTTAATCTGTCATTAAACTATCCAGACTAGTCATCAGGTATCTAAGACTTTTTTTTACCAAAGAAACCTCTCTTCTTCTTCTTATCCTCTGCGGGAGGGGTGAACATCGTGCCGTATGCTTTGGGTTGTGAGCTTGCAGCTTGTGGGACATCGATAGTGACGTCTCCGGTGACGGATTCACCATCTTGGGTGATTGGAGTTTCGTTTGTATTCGTGGATGAGTTGCTGGATCCGTTGGATTCATTCATGGTCGGAGGTTGCAAGTGATTCCGTGAGTCTTGGGTGGCTTTTTCAGATGGCAGGTTGAATTGGGGACTGGTACTTCCAAAACTTTTCTTCTGTTGAATCAGAGGACTTGTCAAAGGGCCCATAGATCTATGTTTTGTATGGTTGCCTGAACCTGGCATAGGCATGCCACCACGGCCACCCATATCAAGCCCGTCCAAATTACCATTCATTTGGGGAAATGCTGATCTACGGTTCTGGTTCTGCTTCTTCGGCTTGAACCTTTGTCCTACCATAGGGTCTATTGGAGCCGCATTTTGAAACGACGCTGTGTTATTGAACCCTGAATTATTGTATCCTGGTTGCATGTTCTGTTGTGGTCCATATCCACCATTGCCTTCGTTATATACTGCATTTCCGTATAATGAAGGGTTTGAGTTGACCCGGTGTTGTCTTGGAGGTCCATTCATCATTTGCGGTTGTTGATACTGTTGTTGGTATTGGTATGACTGATACTGTTGTTGTTGTTGTTGTTGTTGGTACTTGTTCATGCTAGATACCATAGATGCAGATCCACGCAAGTTAGCAGGCAACTGGTTTGCAGGTAATCCATTGGCAGGCAAGCCGTGAGGTGGTTGCTGATCCATAGGCGAATAACCGGGGCCTCCGTTCTGTGCGAAGCCTTGTTTTTGTTGAAACTGTTGCTGCTGATATGGTTGTTGTTGGTATTGTTGGTATTGTTGGTATTGCTGGGGTGGAGGTCCCTGTTGGGGTTGATGTTGTTGCTGGCCATAGTTTTCATCATGCTGGTGTTGTGGAATTACCAATGGCGCAACGTTTTGAGAGAATCCATTGCCTAGCATTGCGCCAGGATGTTTTTGCTCTTGTGGATTACCATAATTTTTGGGTTCTGGTCCGTTCCCGTTAGTAGATCTGTCATTAATATTGACATTTGTAGTGGCTACATTAGATTCCTCGACATGTGGGATTTTTCCGTTGCTTTGTGGCGGAGGTGGAGTCCCCTTACTTCCTAAAGCAAAGCCATACAAAGCAATATCAGTTAAATCGTCCAAGTTATCGTTAGGCTGCACAGATTCTCTATGAGCTCTGTTTGAGTTCGAGTTCTGTATATGTTCCTGTTGTGCGACAGCTTCTGGGTTAGAACCATTAGCAGACCGAGCAGGACTCGAGTCACTTCCGGTAGATCTCGAAGCACTTACAGCTCTGGCACTTGCGGCCCTGGCTCTAGCGATACTTGCGTTTGCAGCAGCCTCTGCTTGTTGCTGCTTTTCTCTCAACAGAATTAATTTTTGTTCATGATCCATTTGGATCAGATCCCATTGTGAATCAGCGTTTTGTAATTTGCCATTAATATCGTCAAGAATCATTTCGTTCTTTGTAATCTGATTTTCCAATTCGATTCTACGTCTCTCTTGATCCTTTTGGCTGTTCTCAATGTTGCGAGATTCGATCACTTTCCTGTTGATATCTTGGTCGAGAAGGTTAAGTTGATCCATTTTGAGTTCCAATTCTTGACTCAACAGATCAACCCTACCACGATCAGACGAACCACCGGTGGACTCACCTTTTCTTTGGAAAAACAATGATTCTCCACTGTTAATTCTATTGATTTGACATATGGTAGAATATAAGTTTTCCAAGTATGGAGTCCTCACGCCGTGATCATCACCGAGTAGAATGGGCTGTAAAAGTAACAAATCGATTTCCAAATCATATTTTTGATGAAATTTGTATAGAAGAGGACTTGAATTGCAGTACGACGGGTTTGGCGTTGTTTGAGGATATGCTGTTTTTTGGTTTTGTAACAAATTAGTTTCGTTTTCATACCCTTTAACCAATTTGCACTCCATTTTCTTGATGATTTTGAACAATTCATTGATTGTTCCGGTGACCAATGGTTTACAAAGAATCTGTGACGACAACGTCAGTGGGAATTCTGCTTCAAATAGGATACTGAGAGGGTCGAATACTATTCTCGGAAGAGCCAATTTCCATTGGTAAGTCATAAATTCGTTAGGATTCAACGATCTCAACAAACTGATTGAGCCACGGGATTCTTCTTGAATGGTCTGAAGCAATTTGTATAGGCGCTGAAAGTTGGATGATTTAGTTACTTCCTTCGATGAAGCAGCAGTAGTTGTTCCCAAGTATATTCTAGAATCGTTATTTCTAACAGTATGTAAAAAGGAGTCAGAAGATATTTGTTTGACGTCACTTTCATTCATAATAGACACAATAGTCAAGCCCTTCAATTTGGGATAACACAATTTTACAAATGGCTCTAAATTAACGTAGCCCGTACTTTCAATGACGATAACCGTATCATTGTTGATGTATGCACCCAAGTCGGCACAACAAGTCTGGAAATCCTGGAGTGATTTTGCACTCAAAAATACAACGTCATAAATTATAGATCTCGTAGGAATCTCGCTTATGGAGGTACACAAGTGATGTGGTTGGTACGAGTATTCCGAATCGACTATGGGAGAAGTCCATTTGATTGTTTTTGAAGGATCGATCAAAGGATTGACAACAGTCAACTCCACGGATCTGGATTCTGACAATCTCCAGGCATAAAATGCGAGATTTGGATTGGATCCAACTATGGACTGGTTAGTAAGGTCTAGAAGCGACTCTCATGAATAGTATACATACTTGTCAACAACTGAACAGACATTTAATGAATGTGTGACAACAACTAGAATGAGAAAGGTACGGAATGGGCACGAAAAAGTGGCAGGAAAACGAGTCTTAGAAATCTAACGTTACGTTTAACCAGCCAATGTTCTTCTAAGATCCGTTAAGTATCAAGAGAAAAGTTCTGGTTGCTTTAAAAATCGACGAGTGGCGAAGATAAATTTATAAATTTCATTTCATCTCATGTGCGAGGAACTGAACGATCGTAGTGAGAATTCGAATTAGTGAGTAAAGTGATCGTAGCGATGGAAAATCCAAACATAGCGACGAGGCTGGGTAACTATTGTGAGAATTCTCGCTACATCTTGTGGTTTTATGAGTCTTAGAGGTGGCTTCTACGATATCTTAGTTTATAATCTTGTACCTGTGAGAATTGGATTCTTAGTTTGAATTCTTGGTTTTAGGTCAATTTATGGTTTTCTTGGTTTCCACTTGTTCTCATTGCTCTGTAAATAGTTTTACTCCTCATTCTCGTAAATAAGGACCAACCAGTTCACAGAGTCACTTTTGGCACGGATCTTTTCGGAACAGTCCAATTCCGGAAAGCCATCAGGGCCATTTTTAGAAACTCACCTATCTTTAGAATATATACTTCCCATACAGGTTTGCTTCACAAGGAGTAATTGTCAATTGTGACCTTTTGTGACCTTTTGTGTAGTGCCACTTTGTGTACGCAACTTTGTGTAGTGCAACGTTTTGTCTCTGTAGGGTTGAGTGGCTGGTTTGGTTTATACACTAAATGGTTCTTAATAAATGGTTCCCGCACTACCATCGCGGTATAAGGTTGATGTGATGAAAATTTTATATATATTACTCTTCTTCTATATGGACCATCCCATTGGCGTCGTTGCTTGTGATTGTTAACAATTGACCTGTACAAGTGACTTGATAGCCGATGGTGAGCAGTAGTCTTCCTTACCTCTGGTATAACTACAGCGAATGTGATGGTTTATAGATTAACGATTTAGGGTGTATCTCCGGTTGATGAGTAAAACGATGACTCTCTCGGTCATTATCCCTGCAACATATGTAGTGCAAGCAACTGAGCGAAGCGAAGTTGCTTGTGGAGATGTTATAGAGGTGGTCAATAAGGACTGGTCAATAAGGACTGGTCAATAATATCGACTAGTAAGTAATAGACACGAGTAGTGAGAACTGGCGATCATTTTCGATATAAGTGTTTTCCCACTAGAGAACGGCTAGATGAATATTTATCCAACCCTTTACAGAATTCAGAGATTGCCCTTTGCGAGCTATTCTCCAATTGCGTAAGCTGTAGCTACACCATTTAACTACGACTTCTGGGTCCATTTTTCTCTGATCATTCTCGCGTGTGTAATTTCTATAAAATCGAAACGCGTATCTAAACTCACCACAACCATGACTAGAGGGAAATTAATATTAATAGAGGGACTAGATCGTTCTGGTAAATCGACTCAATCGGCCATTCTTGCTGACAAGTTGTCGCAACTTCATAAGAACAGATCGAAACTTCTCAAGTTTCCTGACAGATCAACACCCATCGGCAAAATCATCAATCAATACTTGACGGATCCTACGTTTGAACTTACTGACCAATCAGCACATCTTCTATTCTCCGCTAATCGATGGGAGCTTTACCATGAGATGATAAATTTGTTGGACGACGGCGTGTTTATTGTCTTGGATAGATACATCTACTCGGGCATTGCATACTCGCTCGCCAAACTGCAACAGAATGCTACTGGTTCTCCAGAAATGGCCAGTGTGGATTGGTTATATTCTCCAGACAAGGGACTACCCAAGCCAGATCTCACTCTCTTTTTGACCCTTGATATGGAAGAATTGAGTGTTCGAAAAGGCTGGGGTGAAGAGAGGTACGAGAAACAAGAGTTCCAAAAGTCGGTCAAAACGTGTTTTTTATCCATTCTAGACCCTGTGAAGGATAAAAGTATTCATTTTGTCGATGTTAACAATAAGAATATCGAAGACGTGACGAAATTGATATGGCTGGTTGTTGAATCCACAGAAAGTCATTTTTTGACTGATAGTCCGGTTGAGAAACTTGTTTAGCCTTAGAATCCAAGCCCTAAATCTTGTTAGGTGAATTGTGGGCATGTAACGATTAAGTTCCATGATCTGAAGCATCAATTGTCATACAAAAATTAGTGCCAAATCTCTTTTTCTACGAAGACTAGTTGGTACCAGTATTTACTCCTAATATTGTCATAATCATTTAAATAATTACAGTTAGAGGTGCTTCTTGAAGTATCTTTTGGGAAATTTATTGTAACTCTACGAAAGGAACTGTCCTTAGATAAATGTAGATGCCCCAGCCTAAATTTAGACATCTCCAGTCCTTAATCTCTTGGATATAACTAATTTAATACCTGTATATATATGCTTTAGATATTTAAATGCCACTAGAGACTCTCTGTATATTCTCTAGATACTCTTCAGATACTCTTTAGATTCTCCTACGAAACATTCTCTAGATATCTCTAATATTCACCTCATATCTTCATTAATCCAATTTATCCAAGTAACTCAACCTTTCCAATATCTTCTGTTTCAGTATTTCCTGTATTTCACCCCCCAAGTATATTTCGTCCAATATCACATACAATTTATAGAAGTTAAACACCAAATCCAATTCACATACGTTATTAAAGTATATGTCAAGGATCTCTACCAAGAAATGGAGCGACTCCAAGTATCCCAACTCGCTATCTGACAAGTCAATTGCAGATATAAAGTAGAGTCCGGCATATCTTCTGTAGACGAGTTTTATCTGCTGATACTCCACGAAGTTCGATTGGTGCTTGGAGTCTCGACTACTTATCAACCGATGTATATCCAGTACGAATCGGCTTTTATCTTGTGTGGAGTAATTGTTGTTGAACCATTTGACGAGTCTAGTTTTGCCTTGTCTATTCAACACCAATAGAAAATGGATAGACATTGTGAGGTTGGTGAGATTATGTGGAGGTCTATGTGGTGATTATGTGAGTGAAATCAATGAGACCGAGATTAATGAGAATGAGATTAATAAGACTCTTGAAAGTTCAGAGATTCTATAAGCTGAATAGTCTCTGCTTAGAACGATACTTTATATCAAAGATTTGTTATGATGTTTAGATCAGTGTATTTGTCTGATTTGTCTCTTTGTCTTTTTTGTCTGATTTGTCTCATTTTTGTCGTGACATTTCATTTTCTGAGACTCATATTTGGGACTTATTCAACTACACGCGTGTCATGAGTTCCTATAAGTACGTGGATGGAGACGATGAAGATGAAGAAAAGGAATTTAAGCAGTATGAGATTAAAGAAGGCTTGATCTTTTTAATTGAATTGACACCCGAAATACTTCAGCCAGCGGGGGAGCCTGGAAGCCGGTCTCAACTCTTTGAAATCTTACTAAGTATCAACGATTTGATGTCTGATTTGATTATCACAATGAATAATACGGGGGTCGGGATCTACTTTTATAATTGTGAAGCGTCAGATGGCTTGAAATCTATGAAGTCTACCCCCGGATTCTATAAGTTGTTCCGTTTGAATAGCTTGAACTTGACCAATATGAAGTTACTTAATGATATGATTCTTGACGAGTTACAGGGAGTCAGACCGATTTCCCACTTCTTCAAGTATGCCAAACCTGCGGAATCGGAGAATTTACCTCTGATTTTGAGCAAAATCCTCGACGAGTGTTTGGAGAAGAAGTCCTTCAACCACAAGAAACTTATCTGGATGACTACAAATGACCGTCCGTATACTAAGCTGTCGACGAAGGAAAATTTATGGAGAATCATCAATGACTACTACAACTACAGATATTTCATCCAACCTATATTTTTGGATTCATCTAAACCGTTCAACATGTCGTTGTATCAGGATATTTTCTTGAATACAAACTACTTGAAAAAAGAAGATTCGGAAACTCCTCTGCAGGCTCCAATTGGAGGATTTTCTAAAGAAAGCTCTGTGTTTAGAAAACCAATATGGACGAATCAAATCAGAAAGATTATCTTTAGGTCCAAGGAAATTCGGAGGATTCAATTTGCGTGTGACTTAATTTTGAGTGATGGAAAGGAGCTTGGAGGCAATTTCGGATGTACAATCAAGGGCTATGCGCTTTATTCCCATCAGAGAATTAGCAGAGATTTGTTGTTGTACACTAAAGAAGAAACCTTAAAGAGGGTATTCAGACAGTCTGCAATATTAAGACTGGACAATGCAGAACCAATAGAGTTGAACTCAGAAGAAAAGAAATCTGTAACTGATCAAAAATACGATAGCAATATTAGGAAAGGATTTGCTTTGGCCGGTGGAGAAACCTTATTCCTCAACAAGGAGCAGGTGGCTTTCTTAACCAACTATACTTTTGACCATGATCAAAATACGGTAGAAAAGGAAGTAGAGGATGATTTAGATGATGATAATGACAATTTGGATACTAATGAAGATTCAGATGACAAAATTACATTTACACCACTGCCATATCTCAAACTTCTAGGTTTTAGAGGGATTGATAAGTTTCAACCATACTATAATAGTGGGCCAGCCACTTTCATCACACCAGACATAAACAACGGCATGAATAGTAAAAGAGGAGGATATTCCAATTCATTCACGACTCTTTCGTCGCTCTACCAATCATGTGTCAAACTCAAGAAGTTTGCTGTATTGTTTGGATGTCCCAAACTCAATTCAAAACCAGCATTGTATGCAATGTATCCCACGCGGATAGAAAGCTCTACAAGGAATATTGTAGGGCAATCTGATTTCCCAGAAGGATTCCTTTTGATTAGAATGCCCTGGCTCGATGATATAAGGTCATTACCCAACTACTTTTTGTCGGAAGTAGATAATCATTTTGGTGAAGATGGAAATAGTGTTGTGTCGTCGAGTTTGACCAATCGATTTAAGCTTTTGATGAGTCAATTCTTCTATAAAAGCTACAATCCAAGCGACTTTCCCAACCCAACCCTCAATTACTTCTACAAAATCATAAAGCATGATTTGTTGCAGATTGGTATCAGCGATGCCGATAAGAACTTGTTGAAAAACGACGTTACATGCATGAAATTAAGTGAGTTGAGAAGTTTCTTGGCCAACGATACCAAAAAGCTTGAGTCGGTTCAAGATTTGAATCTCAAAATAAAGCATTTGGAGCAATCGCTCCCTAAAAGACAAGCCGAGGCCGCCGCTGAAGATGCGACGAAGGCAAAGCGGGCAAAGCCACTGGCTCCTGAGTTGGATGATAACGCAGTCTTGACAGCATGGAAAAATAACCAATGGCACCAGTTTACGGTACCTCAACTAAAGGGATTTCAAGCGAGATATAAGGAAAAGATCACGCTGGCTACAAAGAAACAAGACCTTATCGATAACATCACCAAGTTTTTAGAGTCACGAGAGACGATCAATTAGTTATCAATGTATTTATAATTTTGATGAAATCTGAACAAAATTCATAGTTTTCAAGAGATTCAAAAATTTATTAGAGGTTTATCGAGAAGTAATGCGGTAGTGATGTATAAGAAGATTATTAAACTATGAAATATGGAACAGGGGTGCTTATTGTAGAGATATATAATTATATTCGTCTTTTCATCGATAAGCCATCAGAGCCTTGTCAAAAAATGTTTGTGGAACGGAAATTCCATAACGTCAACCCAAGTTTAAAATAATACTCTTTTTATAGGTGTGCCATAGAGCCAACTGATCGCCAGCGAGTGGTTTTATGCATGTAGTTCATGGCTAGACGAAAATGGATGTGATTTGGCTGCAAAATTTAATGATTTGAAGTTTGATTATATAATCGGTTTATGGTGCAAGGGCCATTTTTATAAGTTTCAATAATTTCATCTCGAGGTGATAGATTATAGATATTTAGACTACGGTATTATTGGTTAAGTCTAAGCGATACATAAGAGTACTTTATAGCGGTTTAACAAGAATAAAATTGTATTAAATTAGTGCAGAGCCATACCGGAGTCGATAGATTCGGAGTTTTTAGATTCGGAGTTTTTTGAATCAGAGTGGATAGTTTCAGAGTAAATATGTAACCGAGTCGATTACTATTAGTCTAAGAATGGTAACTCATCATTAACTACAAATTAACTACTATCTACCGGAAAACCTGTCAAAGCTGATATTTATATCTCCGAGTCTGGAGTAGAATAAAAGGACTGGGGCTGAAGAAAAGCGAATGTTAGTTAAATGTTTAATATTCGTTTTTTATAGACCAAAATAGATTATTGTTACGAAGAACTATTCACCAAGTATCATCGTCGTGATACCTTCACTATAATCAGACTCTAGCACAATCTTACTACGATTTATAATCAATTTGCTTCTACCTAGTCACGGGTAATATCTATGTTCTCCGAAACAAATCAGTCCCGACATAAAAGAATTAATAAACTGACAAAATATCACAAATAATCTAAAAGCTCGTCAACATATATCTAATCATAATATAATAATCTTCTTCTTATCATATTACTAACATATAACAAAGATTATTAGTCGTCATCACAAATCCTCTTGGTGGCCAAGCTGGCTAAGGCGCGAGACTGTAATTGTTTACAAGAGTAATCTTGAGATCGGGTGTTCGACTCACCCCCAGGAGATTTTTTTGGATTTTTTTTCTTGCTCCCGCTCTACCCATCATGATGTCACAATCAATGACCCTGACCCTCTGCTTTGTGTGTTCTATGCATTATTGATCCAATAATATCGCACCTGATGTAAGCACCACCAACTCAACTGTGTTGGTGCGCTAGCAAGGCTCCACCTCTAGGCTCCAGGCTTCACCCTCACCCTCACCCTGCCTTCCCCACTGTAGCCTCACTACAAATTTCTTGCACCGCAACCACATACATATGACGTAGCGGAGTTATCGCGCGACACCTCTTCACTGTGTGATTTTCGGAGCTCTTTTCGAAGTGGAGAGATTTGACTGACCCCGAAAAATATCAAGTGGTGCTTGCGTGGAGTTATCGGCGATACCACATCAACCCCGAAATATGTATAAATAATTGTAGAAGTCTTGAAACTTGAATTTGGGAGGTACGGGAATTTTAGGTATGTATAATCTTATTGGAGCCACTATCTTGTGATTAGAGGTTATCAGGTGGTAGGGACATGTTAGCAGGGTAGTAGGATTACGGGGACGCGTGGACAGGTTGGTAGGGACGCAGGGTCCAGTTGACAATCTAGTTGTCAGAAGTCGTTCGTACGCGATTCTATTAAGCTCTGGACTAGCAGGAGCCATCCCAAATAGCACGTAGCAGATTTCGTACTGGATTATCTAATTTTAGTTGTCTAAATGATTTTAATCTGTTGATATTTAGCGCCACGACATTTTTTGGGGTAATAATCTTACCAATACTAACTCAAAGTTTAAATGTTCGAGGAATCACCACAAGGCAAAGGTAAGCCTCCGATGTACGAAAAAGAGGCCCCGGCACCTATATATACGCCTCCACAAGATGCTTTGCCATCGTACGTGGCTTCACACGAGTTTTTCGGGGTTGCCCTCATCAAAACCGAGTTTTTTACCCCATACCATTACAACAATGGAAATAGATCATGGAAGCCAGTGATTTTAGAGCTTAATTCTACCCAGCTCAATATGTACTCGCTTAATGTCGATAGGAAATTATCGGAACTTATCGTTTGCTTATACAGCGAGTTAAACTCATTGCATGAGCTTGTCAAAAATGTAAATAATGATTTCAAAGCGTCTCCCCAGGTTAGAGGATATACCGCTAGCTTGGACGATTTTTTGGGCGGAGACTGTGACGTGTTTGGAGCCGATGCCTATGGAGGTATTGATGGGTCTCTGAGTGATCAATACTTGACAAAAATGGGCAAGATCAAGACAAACGTGAAATCATACAAAGCAAGCAAGGCATTGAATCACTTGGCAAAAAACCATGGAGTAATCCGCGATAACCAGTTTCTTTTCGAGCCTATCAAATCAAGAGACCAGTATCACGAGTTCAAGAAACAGTACCAGGGAAACTTACTTCATTCGTTTACATTATCCAATTTGCAAGTAGGCGAGGCTCCTTCGCTCAACCAAGTCATTTCTGCTATATACAAAGAAGAAAAGATTGGCGAGTCCTCGCACAATTTGTCGCTGCTTGTCAAGTATAAAAACATCTTGCGGGTAAGACTTGAATACAAACAGATTCTCCTTCAATTCTGGTCGTTCTCTGCAATGACGCATTGGTTCAGAATGCTCACGATCGGGCGAGATCTCAGCATTCCGCTTGATCTTCGTTCCGTTACTAGATTGAAGAGTATTCCTTCTCACAATACAGGAAGGAACAATGCATTGTTGACAGCAACTGCCGCTGCGGCCAACTACAGGTTCAATAGTGTCGAAGACGAACACGAAGATTCCTTGGATGCACTTTTTCGCAACCCTTATTCGTCTATGAGAGCTCCAGTATCCTTTGTAGATCCATTTTCTGCAGGCCAGAATATCGAAAAGTTGCCAATCGACAACTATTCTTCACCCTGCAATGGCAGATCAGATAGTATTGTCTCAATTCCCGACTCTATTTTCGAAAATGCCGATTGCTGCAAAAGCTCACTAAACTCAACCAGCACCACACCCACAATATGTTCTCACCCAGATACCCCAACCAACTGCAAAAACATCAAATCTAAATACACCACAACAATCAACAAACACAAATTCATATCCTACGATAGATATTATACCGTCTTAGAGAAACAATATATCTCTAACTGCATTCCAGATCTCAACTCGTTTGACAAATGGAATGGAAAATTGATCACTCTCAGTGATTATCCCTACTTTGTTGACCACGTATCGTCTACTTCCAGTATAAAAGACGAAAACTTATTTATTGCCTATTCTTCTCTTGCAGGACTCGTTCAGTCATATGACAGGAAAGTTGCAAAATCTTCAAACACCACTGGTCAATGTTGCAACTTTTACATCCACGCGAGCGGATTAGTTTGTGTTCGGTTTGATAAGAAAGATAAAAAATGGAGTACTAGCGCCTAGACTAGAATTATATATGACCTAACGAATGCACGTGCTACAAATAGAGATGAAATAGAGATGAAATAGAGATTGTTAACTAACACCAAAAAAAGTAGAATTAGAATAGAATTATGAGTTCAAGAATAGATTAGAGATATGGGTTCTTGAATTTCATTAAAGTTATGACCTCTAAAATCCCATTACAGTGACTTCTTGAATTTCATCATATATAAAGAATAGTTCACTTGAATTAATTTGAATATATTTCTATATTTTTGGATATACATTTAATAGTCAAATTGTTTCCTTTTAGACTACCATATCGTAATAAGTCTGACTAGATCAAAATATATTTATGTTTTAATTGAAAACAGAGATCTTTAAAGGTATTTTGATAATAAAATATGATTAGTATTAATATATAGAATCATACATAAAAAATAAATCTATAAAACTAATAAAGACTAAATATTGAGGTCTATATTCCCAGGAGAATTTGATGGCGCCTTACTTAGCAAATCACGAACTGAATCGATTACATAACCAAAATTGGGCCACCCAGACTAGCAAAAACCACTAAGACATCACTAACCATGACTAGTGATGGATTCGGTCTGCGTTAGCCAATTTACTGGACGAAATGTTGGAATTGATGAAATATTGATGAAAAATTGACGAATAATTGATGAACTCGACTCCAACAGCTGTTAGTTAATTATAATTAGAGGAATTAACTCAATTTTTGAGGTCCCAGCAGTTTCGGTTCTATGAAATCGAATTTTTGAGTATTCGTAACCCAGGGCCAAATATATAATGCAAATTTATGAGTTGATAATTATCGAGAAATACAGAATTAAAGAGTCTAAATAGTGAATATCATAATTAGTGTTAATAATTAGAGTCGATTAGCTAGTGATTTTTTAGATGCCACACAATGTTGAATTATATACTCTGAAACGTGAACTGTTTTACCGAATTTATAAGCTATACTGAGCAAATTCTGAGCTGCAAAAATACCGAGCTGCAATACTTTAATTATATGAGTTTTGAATAGAGAAAATCTACTCAACGAAGCATTCAAGGAAATATCACTACAATATATACAAGTACTATTCACTAGTTAAGATCGACAAGTTCAAGATTAATTGAATTAGTTTATTTTGCAATTCTTCGAGAATAACTACAGAATTTAGAGAGGTTCAACTTTTTGCATAGCTTCTAGACAGTAGATATATTAACGTGCTTAGTGGTATATTAAAATATCAGTAATAATTCAACTCAATATGAAGTCTTTAGACTCTTAACAAATTATTAAGACTCTTATACTTTATAATTGAGAGTAATGAGAATCTTCAATAGAAAATAACGAGACCTTCTACTAACTTATAATTACTACTAAGATTTCCTTCTATATACCGTGCTTAGATATCTTTCTTTCTATTCCCTTTAGATTTCACTACATTCACCTCCTTTAACAATATATAACCCCACTGAAAATTCACTATAAAATAGTACTCTTTCTCGGTTTTTTCGGGTTTAATTAATTCTGATGGAACTATTAGTTATAATTATAATACCACCCTCTTTAAAATGACCTTGAATTAGATAAGAGTTTGACCTGTGGAATTAGATTAGAGTTTGACTTTCTGAGTCACGCTATAGTTTGGTCTCCAGGACAATATCTCATAATATCTCCCAATATCTCATATCTAACCCTGCATTTTCTGATCTCGATTTGCGGGTTTTTCTCCTAGTTAATTCCTAAACCAAGAGAAGAATATCCTATAAAAGACAGTAATGTACAATTTGAACACTAATGGACTTACACACTAGTAGGCTTATTTAGGCTTAATTAGACTTAATTAGGCTTAATTAGAATTAAGTAGACTCATCCTCTAATAGTTAACAATTTGCTGGGGCACCCAACTTTCTCCCCTCCTATCACCGTTTTCTCCATTTGCTCGTAATTCTCGTAGATTGTCACAAAATGAATTTTTCGTTGGTGTACGTGGCTCAAAAATTTGTTAACGAGTTACTTCTTCTATCTTCTAGATATCTTTATAACCCTTAACAAACCCAAAGGTGTTCCATAAACCTTCAATTAGTTATTATAATCTAAATAACTTTCCTGCTGCTTTTGATTAGGTCCCGTCTATTTGAAAGCATTGCCGTTGTTAAACCACGTTACCCTACTGTTCTGTTTCGTTAGTTCTTTTAGTCCACTAGTCTTTTAGTCCACAAGTTCTTAGTTCTCATTCATCATGCCTACTCCTGCTGAAATCATTGCTGCCCGTGTCAATGGAACTTACAATGAAACTACTGATGTCATTTCTGATTCTGAAGACACCTACTCCATCAATGATGATGACACTTTGGTATCATCAACTCCTTCCATTGCCGACGAATCTGCTTTCCCAACCTTAGGTGGAGGTAAGAAGTCTGTCCAGTCTTCTTCTGCACCATCTTGGGGTCCTTCCATGAAATCTCCTCAGGTTGTTTCTACCCCTGCCCTCAGTTCGTCGTCTAAAGTATCCGCCTCCTCACCCAAGTTCAAAACTTCCACTATTCAAGAAGCATTTTCCTTGGATGTCCAAGACCAAGTGAACGTCACCAAACCTGAATTCATCAAGATTTTGACCGCAATTAAGACCCAAACTAAGACCAACATCGAATGCACTACTTCTCAACAAACCCAAAAAAGAACCTTTTTGATCTCTGGTAGACCAGATGAAGTCAAGATCGCAAAGAGATTGGTGGTTAGAAAGTTGACCAAACCTGTCACAATTGTGTTTTCTGTTCCTGCTAAGATTAGATCCAGAATTATTGGTGTTCAAGGTAAAAACTTGAAGCCGATTATTCAGGCTAATGAAGTCAGGGTTGATATTGGAAACGTCGAAGATGACGCTTCTGAAGACTCCGATGTTGATGAAGATGACGTCTTTGCAACCACCGTCAAAATCACCATTGAAGGTGACGTCGAAGGTTGTAAACATGCCAAACAACAGATCATGGCTATTGTCAAAGAAGAAACTAAGAACTTATCTGTTAGAATCAAGGTCGACGACTTTGTAAAACCTTTTGTTACTGAAGCCGTTGCTTCCATTGTTGAAAAGTACTCTAACTTGGATATCTCGTTACCTGATTACAAGTCCTCGAGCTCAACCATTTTGATTGTTGGTGATAGAGAAGTTGCATTACAAGCCAAGACTGAAATCAAGGAAGCCTTGGTTATTTTGGCTACCAAGATCACCATCTCCGAAGTTCCTATTCCTAAATTGAAGCATCAATTCTTACCAATTGATCTTGTTTTTGAAAAAGAAAATGTTTTGATTCAATTGCCAACCGAACCCGAAGCTCAAGTCCAGTTCGTAGGTGAAAAGAAGAACATCAAGGCCGCCCAAGAACTCGCAAGACAAATTACTTCTCAATATAAAGTGGAAGTATTGGACATGTCCAAGGCTCACAAGGGTAATTTGCAACATGTTAAGGCAGTCGCTGCTCTCTTGAACAAAAACGGTATTTTCAAGACCATTGCTTCTGAAAACGAACTTACTATTGTCGTTCCAGACTTGAAGACCTTGAGCAACCAAGAATTGACTTCCATTCCAATTGAAATTGTTTCTAAAGGTGAAGATGCTGAAAAGGTCAAGAGTGCTAAAAAGTCTATCGTCCAAGTTGTCAACAAAGTTACCCCAGACCAAACATTGGTTATTGAAGATATTGACGAATTTTTCATCAAAAAGGTTCCTGAAACTATCAAGGAAATTGCCAAATCAAAGAATGTTGAATTTATCATTTTAGGCAATGTCGTGACTCTTTTTACTTGTCCAAGTAATGTCGAATCGGAAGATTTTGATTTCGAAGACAACTCCGAAGACACTACTAACTTATCTGAGGTCAATGCTGCTTTGGACCAATTGAGAGAATCTGCCAAATCATTGGAAACTGCAGTTGTAGCTGTCCCAGAAGAAGATCAACATCATATTATCGGTCCAAAAGGAACCACCTTAAAATCGATTATGAGCTTGGTTGAACCAAACAGTGTTGTTCTTAAATTGAACACTCCAAACCCAGAATCGATTTCTATTCACGGTTTGAAGTCTCAAGTTGCCATTGTTCAAAAAGAAGTTGCAAACGTTATTGCTGAATCTAAGGATTACAAAGATAGATACAAGACCACCGTGAGTGTTCCTTCCCACATCTTATCAAGATTAATTGGAAAGAGTGGTGCTCATATGAATGCTTTGAGAGATGAATTTGGTGTCAAGATTGATGTCTCTGATGAAGGAAGAGATGCAATTGAAACCAAGGACAAAAACTCAAAGACTGAAATTGTCATTGCAGGTATCAAGAGAAATGCCGAAGAAGCTAGTGTAAGAATTGGCCAGTTATCAAGAAAATGGGCCGATGAAACCTTGGCTAGAGTCAAGATCGAGCACCAATTCCACAGAAGATTACTTGGTCCAAGCGGTGTTTACATCAGCAGATTACAGGACAAGTACAATGTAAGAATCAGATTCCCATCATCTGGTGACTCTGCTCCATCTTCATTTGCTGACGATCCAAAATCCAAGGATGAAGTTACCATCAAGGGATCTTCCAAGGACGTTGCTAAGGCCGAAGAAGAATTGGTAGACTTCTACAAGTTTGAAAAGGAGAACGGGTTCAAGGAAACCATTCAAATTCCAAGCAAAGCCATTGCCAGAGTGATCGGTAAGGCTGGTGTGACCATCAACGATATTGCTGATGGTACCGGAGTTGAATATAAGTTTAACAGAGACGGAGACTCCGAAGCTACATTAGGTTATGCCGAGGTTGAATTAACTGGTTCCAAATCTGCTTTGAAAGATGCCATCAAAAAGATCGACGACATTGTTCAAGAAGTTGAGAACTTTATAAGTGTCACCATCGCTGTTGATGCCAAGTACCATCGTGACTTGATTGGTTCCCATGGTTCTGTCATGAAGGAAATCATCGCCAAAGCTGGTGGTGAAGACTTACCAAGAAACAGATACTTTAGATTATTGAGCATCCCTAACGAAGGCAATGGATCAACTGATGTGACCTCTGAAGGTCCTAAGGAAATCGTCGAAAATGTTATCCAACAAATCAAAGATCTCGTCGCACTCAAGGAAGCATCTGTTTCCCAGGATTATGATTTGGCTAAGGAAAAGCATAAGTTGATTATCGGGCCAAGCGGTTCGATTCGTCAAGCTTTGCAGAGCGAATTTGGTGTTACCATTGATATTCCTAGAGCAAACGAAGAATCTACTATCATTAAGCTTAACGGTTTACCTGAACAAATTTCGGCAATTATTCCAAAGATTGAACTGTTAACTAAGGATGACTGGAACACCTCTATTGATGTACCTGAAGCCTACCATGCTTTGGTCAGCGAGAAGGGTGCCTTTATCAAGAAGGTGCAAAACGACTTGAACGTCGAAGTTCTGCATGGATTGTTGATTAGAAAAGCTTCCAAATTGTCCAGAACACCAATTCCTACTCCACCACAAGAAGCATATCCTGCTGAAGATGCATCCACGAATTTTGTTATTGTTGATGGTGCCGTGGTTGAAGGTGGCGATGCTGTTATTCCATGGAGATTGAAGGGTGATGCCAAAAACACTGCCGCTGTCGCTAAGTTGATCGAAGAACGTTTGGCTCTCGCTAAGAGCGCCACTTCTGTCGGCTGGTACTACTCCAAGAACCCATCTTCATTCTCCAAGGTTGTTGGGCCACAGGGCCTGAAGGTCAACCAGATCAGAAAGAAGACTGGTACATTTATCACCATTCCAAGATCAACAGATAACAACGCCAACTTCATCTACTTAGTTGGTTCCGCTGACAACTTGGCACTTGCTAAACTGGAGATTGAAAACTTACTCAAGTAACTGTAAATATTAAAATATATGAAATCCGCTACAAATGCTGAGCGTAGCGAAGTATTTGTTATACTAAGTAAATATTAGTGGAGATTCGTGGACATTACAAGTAACTAGCTAGTGAATTTTTAGGTCAGGGTTCACAGTTCATTCTGGACTATGAAAATTGGTGCCCAGCGGAGGTTGTAGGGCCTCAACAGAGCTCTTCGCTTCAGTAATATTCCCACCAAATCTCCTCGAATATTAATGTGGTGATTCACGTAAGACCAACTGAACACCTTAGAGCTCATATAGTCTCTATCTTAAGCAGACTCTTTATACCGCTGGATAGCTATCTCACGGGTCTTCTTATAATTGACTATTGGTTTAGGATACCTTTCACGTGCAGCAACACGTGATCCTTCTCGAGTGTCGTATGGCAGATGCGACAGCTTGGTGTCCAACTCAGCGAGTTCTGGAACCCATTTCTTTATGAAAACGGCTTGTTTGTCGAACTTTGTGCTTTGAAGGAGTGGGTTAAATACCCGGAAGTAGGGCTGGGGGTCGACTCCTACACTTGCACAAAAACCCCATCCACCATTGTTGGACAGGAAATCGTAGTCAATTAGGTGTGTCGCGAACCATTGTTCACCAAGACGCCAGTCGATGAGTAAGTTCTTCGCAAGGAAAGATGCCACCACCATTCTGCTTCTATTGCTGAGATAACCCGTGGCCAAAAGCTGGCGCATCAGAGCGTCCACGATTGGAAATCCGGTCTCTCCATTACACCAAGCTTCAAAATGGGATGCCGCGGGGCCGGAATTTTCCCACGGAACACTCTTGTATTTGAGCTGGTAGGGGAGATGTTTGGAGACATGGGGAGAGTTTGAAAGAATATGGCGGTAGAAATCACGCCAGGCCAATTCTCTTACATAGTCAACCACGTCGGCTTTTCCGGAATCAACCTTGGAAATATCTTTTCGTTTCAAGTGGATTTGAATAAGTTGACGAGGGGATACTACCCCCAAAGCTAAGTGGTGGGACATGCGAGATGTTGAAGATGTGAGATCGTTACGACGGGTATTATAATGAAGAACCAGATCAACATTGTCCTGGAAATCTTGTAAAGGCAGGTCTAGCGATTCAATTTTATAATGGGTATCGAAGTATTCTTGTTGTTCCGAAGTAAGTTTGAGAGGACATTCTCCTAGATCCGATAAATTTTGAGATCCAATGCTCGGACTTTTGGCATCTGTCGGAGTTATAGTTGAATTAAGGGAATTATCCGTTGGGCTTTCAACCTTGACCGTTGTGTTTAAATTTTGGGAACTATCTGTCGGACTTTCATTCATGGTCGGAGTTGTTAAAACATTTGGATGCGAATTGACGTGCGCGCACCAAGAACGATACCATGGAGTAAAGACGGCATACTGAGTACCTTTCAACGTGGTTAGAGTGCCTGGTTTGACTATACACGACTGATGGATAGCATGGACATGCAAAACTTTATCGAGCTCACGAATAACTTCCTTCTCATCTACTTCATACTCTGCAGTAGTGAAAAGGTGATGGATGGATGTGTCGCGACAAAAGTTCGCGACACCTTCAATCATCTCCAGACGATCGTCAACTTTTAGATACACGAATGAGACACCGATCGGGGCAAGTTCTTGCTTCAACAAACTCAAAACATGAAACATAAAATTCAATTGCCACGAGCTGATCCCATGAGCTTCGAGCCAATCCAAACAATATGGATAAAACACCACTAGAGGAAGTGAACGTTTGTTGGCTTCCTTTTGTGCTGCTTGTAGAGTCCAATTATCAGATATACGAAGATCTCGCATCATCATGTATCCAACACATGACTCAGTCCACAGCAACCGCTGGACTGAGGCTCGGACCATCTTCTTGGCACCTTCACCATAGCGGGGATTTCTAAAGAGAAGTGTCATTCCTGAGTTAAAGGAAAATATTGACGACATCACGGCCTTTAATACATCCACAGTATTGCTATCTTGCTCGGATTACATAATATCTTACATAAGTTATCACATACAAATTATATAACTGAATACTAAGACTTCTTAGGTCCAAGAAATCAGCAATGCCGCCACAGTAGTGATGACTTTTATTATAGATAATTGATGTGGGGCCATCATTCACAATAAGAGGATACATATGATAATCTACACAATATTCGGCAACGTTTCTCAACTCTAAAAATTAGACATCTTTGCAGAACTTCCTTTTCTCAGGCGTACAAATCGCAGGTTTAATTAAACGGCGGCATCTCCACAAGTACTCTATTTCGCAGCCACAAAGGAGGCAGAATTCTTCACCCCGAATGCCTCGGATTAATTAATTCATCAGTATTTTTCAGTATTTCAGCTAAAACTCAATATCCGTTGGCCAGGGGATCACGTGAAATGTTGAGACATCCTAAAAAAGAAATCGCCGAACCGTTTCTTCTCTGCAGATCAGGGGTATAATAAGCATAAAGCCCAAGTGAGATATCTTAGTTACTAGTCAAAGTGGACAAGATTTTCATAGATCAAGACTGGGTGGATTCTGACTCCAACGGTCAAATTTCGTTGCTCGTAGTGCTCCGGTACCGCTGCCTGTACCCCCAAAGAAACGTACCAATTGCCGCTTTAAGAACGCCGTAATTTCTTTTTTTTTCTTTTGATGGCTCTGCCGTATAGCTGCAAAAATTAAATAAAAAATCACCAGGCCAAATCAAATCTGTGGCGTACTGAAATATAAATACCAAGGGTCCCGCAGCACTGTCTAAATATCTGACGCTATCTGTTGATCATCCAAAACTTAACATGGGATTTACCGACTTTTATAAACTGACACTGTCAGGTGAAAAGGAGACTTATGATAATACCACCGATAATCTCTCATTATCGTCGGGTTCAGATGAAGAAGCTGCCGTGATCCAATTGGACCACAACAAGAAATCAATTGGTTACATCTCGGCTACATTTCTTATGCTTAATAGAATGTTGGGTGCCGGTGTGTTTTCCACAGGGTCCACGATTTTTGCACTCTCTGGTTCCGTGGGTGCCGCACTTATGATGTGGTTTGCCGGAACTATGATGGCCCTCTCGGGGTTGTTGGTATACATGGAATTAGGAAGTGCCTTGCCTAGAAACGGTGGTGAAAAGAACTACTTGGAATACATGTACAAGAGTCCTAAGTTCTTGGTCACTGCCATGTATGCATCTTATGTATTCTTCTTGGGTTGGGCCTCCGGAAACTCAATTGTTGTTGGAGAATATCTTTTGAATGCTGCTGGTACAGAAGTCACTCAATGGAACTCTAGAGGGATTGGTATTGCTGTGATTACCTTTGCATTCCTTATCAACGGTTTGCATATCAAGACTGGATTGGCTGTAGCAAATGTTCTTGGTGCTTTCAAGGTAGCCATTGTATTGGTTATCACCGTCACCGGATGGGTTGCCCTCGGTGGAGGAATCAAGACTGCCAACTTTGAAAAGACAAACAATTTCTCAAATGCTTTTGAAGGCCATGCTCCTACTGGCTTTGGAATCGTCAATGCTCTTTACAACGTCATCTGGTCGTACGTTGGTTACTCAAATGCCAACTATGCTCTTGGTGAGATCAAAAATCCCGTCAAGATCTTGAAAGTTGCCGCACCAACCGCATTCATCTTCTTGGGTGTCATTTACATGTTTGTCAATATTGCTTACTTTGCAGTTGTTCCAAAGGAAGAAATTTTAGGTTCCGGTAGAATTTTGGCCGCTTCGTTCTTCAAATATGCCTTTGGAGACACTGCCGAAACCGCCGCCTCTGTGTTTGTTGCATTATCTGCCTTAGGTAATGTGATGTCTGTGATTTTCTCTCAAGGTAGAATTATCCAAGCCTTGGGTAGAGAAGGTTCTTTACCATTTTCTAGATTTTTTGCAACCTCCAAACCTTTCAACACTCCTTTTGTTGGTTTGTTCCAGCATTGGGTCGTCTGTGTTATCACCATTATTGCCCCTCCTCCTGGTGATGCTTACAACTTCATTTTGAACTTGATTTCGTATCCTTTGAATGTGGTCAACACCGCCGTTGCCGCAGGTTTGCTTTACATTTACTACCAGAAATACAAGGGTTTAAGAGACTGGAACCCTCCAATCAAGGCCTCGGTTCCTGTGGTCTTTTTCTTCTTTTTATCTTCTGCATACTTGATCATTGCTCCTTATATTCCTCCAGTTGATGGTCAAAAGGTTTACAATTCGTTACCTTACTGGATCCATCCTGTCGTTACTTGGGGTGTATTTGGAGTTGGTTTCTTATACTGGGTAGTATGGGCAAAGGTCTTACCTCATTTCGGTGGCTATACATTAGTAGTCAAGGAAGTCCTTGGCGAAGATGGTTTCTGGAGAAATAAAATTTATAAGTTGGCCAATGATGGCTCAAACTCCAAAGAATTGGCCCCGGAAATCGAAGAAGGTGCCGAAATAATTGGTTGATCCGCTTATACTTCTTGCATTATAGAAAATAGAACTTATGTTTATTTCTTCACTTAATTACTAATATATTTATCTACTTCGGTAGTCGTTAAAACAGAATTTGTAGTGGCAGAGTATTAATTTCCCTAAGCTCTCAATAATCTAAAATCTTTGAGAGAAATATTCTCAAAAGTCTCTTTGCAAGGTGTATATCATCTATGATAATAAATTAACATGTAGGCGACTATTTTACTGGATCCTCTAAGTTCGGATTTCGTGGGATTCATCTGTTTTGATATTGATATTGGGGAGGATCAATGGCGATTAGTGTGAAATGAGTAGAGATATGATAAAATTAGTGAGGATTAGTGAGAAGAGAGATAGGAATAAAATGTAAATATACTGACTCGTCTCTCTAAATACTGACAGAGGTGATATCTAACAAGGTATCTAACAAGGAATTGGTTCAATTTACGATAATTTAATGATATTGTGCCACAATATCTGTTTTTTTCTCCATCATTGAGTCTTGAGAATAGTCTTGTTTCGTTCAGACCCGGGAATCATATAATAATGTTTGATATACTCAAGAATGAAAATTAAACAGAATAAACCAGAAATTTCTTCTCTTAAAGCGAATCGTAGAATCTCTTGAGAGACTAATATTACCCGTAATTATGGGTTACATGATATTTCACTTATTAAAGCTACGAAAATTAGAGCCAGAGCTATACCAGCAACTCCTAGACCTAATGTTGCGAATGATGGTGCAGTTAACCTTGAATTCCCTAACCATTCTGGCAGCAGCTCAATTCTTCTCTACAAAATATCTTCCTCTAGTTATATGTTCAAATATTCTCATTCATTGCTATTTACATGATGCATTTTTCTATATCTTGTGTCTGTGGGACTTAGGAGTATGCAAAGGTGACCAGACACCTCTAACAGAGTCATTAATGGATAAAACCTTGTGGTTGTACTTCAAGAGTGGTGCTCCCGAGCGTTGGCTATATTCCTGAATCTTTTTGACGATTTCGCTGGCATTCAAGTTGGCAACTGGCACTTCCTTGATGACGTCGTTGTTGTAATGGAATTTTAAAGTTGGATGTCCACTTTGCTTTTCTATTTCAAAGAATACTGACTTTTTGTTGGCAGCGACGCTGTTCATTTGCCCTGACTTGAGGAGCTGACGCATCCCAGTCGATGAGCCTCCCCAGTTACAATATTGAACAGTTATTTTGTGACATGGTGTTATGTAAGCTCCAACACCGTTACGTGCTATGGACGTCTTCGCTATAGCTTTTACTGGCATTTTTGAAGTTCGTTAGTTGTGGTTGTATTATTTTCAATGAATTTTTCATTTGATGGAAAATATAAAAATATGAAAATACGTCGTGCGGAAGGGCGAAGTCACGTGAATACATATAGATACGGTATTCTATCTCTAAGCTTGATAGAGGTATATTAATGGATCTTAAATAAGAATTAAATTGGTTTATATTTAGGTTAGGGATATTGTAAAAATTGAGAGAGAGAGTCTGTTCATTAGTAGATTAACAGTCTCTACTGCGATATCTTCATAAGAAGTCTACAATTGTGATTTCTTCATTAATACTCTGAACTATCTTTACTTTCAATATTGTTGAATCAATATCTAGAGCTGCTAAACGAATATGAATTGGTGAAATTCATAAGAATATGCTGAACCTACCCATAGATCTCAGATGTTGGCTATCTAATTCCAAATGCATTTTAATCATTCAATAACAAGGGCGTGTGGCGTAGTTGGTAGCGCGTTCGCTTAGCATGCGAAAGGTCTCCGGTTCGACTCCGGACTCGTCCATTTATTTTTTGCTTTTCAAAAGCAGCAGCTTCCTGGAGGAATATCTGCGTGAACAAATATACGTATAACAACATCTCGGGTACTTTTCACTAGAAGTTAACAATTAAAGATTTTTCACGTTTTTTCTTCAGATTGCATTGGTACTCGGGTTTATAAATATACTTGGGCGCCAAGACCAGTTTTCTCGAGACTATTTGGTGCCTAAAAAATAACACTAATTAAACGAGAGAAGAATTCTAAATATATATCTAAATCAAGTATGCAACTGTCCGCAGGCTCCATTGACGCATCGAAGTGATTTGTTCCAACTTGAATGGCACAGCTTCAACTTTCCAAACCCACCCTGCTTCATGGTTTTTTAGACATGTTTTGGGCACATATTCTCGTACTGGTTCCAAGTTATTTTCGTGGCCGGGGGCCAATAAAATCAATGATGAGGTATCTTGTAAATCCTGTGCTTACTCTAACAGTAATTTCACCAACCAAGTACATATAGCCATGTGGTTAGCTGAATTTAGCGTTATTAACAATATTGGTGTAGAAAAATACAAGGATGTGTCCAGTGCCTTAGTGAATTTATGCCGGCTTGGGGTTATAATTTTGGATGGTAGAGATCCTTAGTCACTGTCAATTGACATTTACATGGTCCCGATTGAAATTTACTCATAATCATTTAGTTTGTACAAGTAGGACGCTTATAAATCCCATTATCAACAACGGTATTGTGGGATGCAAATTTTGATTTCAATCGATGGTTTGACAATTCCAAATACGAGAATTGGGCGACTCGATAACTATGGAGCCAATTTTAGTTGGCATGAAAGCATCACATCCAAATGCTATGTGAGTTCAGGAATTCCTTGTTGAGATACTACTATTAATATATCGAGCACTACTCTGTGGTCAATTATTTGCATCTTTAAAATACGTTATTTATAACGATTGTGATATTCTTCGCTAGTATATAGCGCTAGACAATTTGTCCTACTACAAAGTTACCTTAAGTCCCCTTTTCCATCATAGTGCTTCACTGATCTACTTCCCTATCTAATCATCTCAACAATAGTTGACTATGCATTTAAAACAACTTGTTTGATTGACATTACGATTTCCATTTCAAGATTTGCAACAATTGTTGCAAATTTTTTGGACAAAGCAAGGTTTTGAAATTAAAGGCAATAAGAAAACTCCACGGTACTGATTTAAATTACCCGTGAATTAATTATACAGTTTAATGATGAAAGTTCTATTTCCTATATGAGCCAGAAATATAATATAAGGAGGGAATTATAGATACAGCAAGCTTATAAGTCAATGCGATGGTACTGATAATGGCAACTTTCTAGAGAGTTGGAAGTATGTATCGTATCACTACTATGTTGATATTATCTTCGTCATCTTATTCGTATCTTACCCAACGTGGAGTATAAAAGAGCAATTTATAAAGTACCCAAGTACCGAGAAACTCACCCATTGCAAATGAAAACGATCCTTGGGGCCCTACATTTAAATCGAACCAATATGTATCCAATCTTAGTAGTGGATTTGGGAGACAAAATGAATGTCTTGGAGGATAGTTCGTGAGCATCGTCAACACAATCCATGAAGTTAGAAATAGCAACAGTATAAACAACAGTATGAACTCTTCATAGCAATATTGCGAGGTCTCTACCATTCAAAACCGAGGCTTTTAAGTGTGAATAGATACGTCGGATCACTAAATGAATTGAGTAGTATTTTGATGAAGGGTTGTGACGGTTTTCAGCAACAGTTATTATTCGTTTTATTCTATATATTCGAGTGGCTTTTTGATGTCTTCACCAATTTTGTATGTGAAATTTGCAGCCTCAAAAAAAACCTTTTTGTGTCCTCAACCCCAGAATATCGAAGAATTCTTCAATCAACTAAAACAAGAGGATACCAAGAATCCACCTTCACTACAAATACCCATACAACGTGTCAGAGCCAGTGAGTTAGTTTTGCCGACTTACTTAATTAACTCTGCTGACTCGCTTCAGATTTCTAAACAGGACGACCGCGCTTACTTTGCCTTGCCAAATACGGATACTCTCAAATTTGAAGGAGACCGCGCTAAATCGTTTTCGATTACCCAAATTGGCGTGCCGTCTTGTGAGAATTCTCTCTTGCTTACCATTTTAAGAATTTAGCATCTCTTCAACCTGAGTCAGAATTTGATGCCAAAACCTATATAAAAAGGCAAGCCCGTCACAATACTTCTTACACCCACCAAACCACTCTACATATCCCCAAGATGGAAAATTCATATAAACTGTACCAACAGGTATTAAACATAGCGGTTAAGGCCAAAACTAAAGGTATGGCTCCGAAAAAAATTGCAAAACCAACTCCATCCACAACAACCAAAAGAAGAACGAAAACCGGGTGTATGACCTGTCGTAAGAGAAAAAAGAAGTGTGACGAAGACAAGGTTCACGGAAAATGTCAGGCTTGTACCAGAAACTTTCTCGAATGTTGTTGGCCCGAGGAAATTAAGGAAGAGGCATTTGCTAAAGCAATCGAAATCAAGGTTCCAGTAAAGAAAGTAGAACCTAAATCACCAAAGTCTCCTATCTACAACAAGTGTTCCATCAACTCGATCATCAACGCCACTCCACATTACAACCCTTATCCTAGTCCAGTACTATCACCAGTCAGTAAGGTGAAGCAAGAAGTAGATGATGTGAAATATTTCAGTCTAGATGAAAAGAAACCTCAGTTTTTCATTAAAGAACCTCAGTTCGTCATTACTTCGTTTGATACGAAAAAGGACTTGTGTCATATCGTTAGTTAAGCGGTGATCAACTTTGGTGATGAAAGTTTGCTACGGTTCACTTACGGCATCATCTGTTATTATTTATTATGGGTTTTATTTCTAGGTGTATAATTTTATATGGTGAAATTTTATTTGCGGCTATCGAACTCTATCGGCAATCGACAGCGAGTGCCTTCTGTAGCGATTTCTGTATGCGACAAACTGGGGCAAAGTCACGTGAGAATCGGGGTAGTGCGATTCACTCCAATGAGACTAGTTAGAGAGACTAAGTTAGAGAGACTCAGATAGAGAGACTTAGCTAGAGAGGAGAGACTTAGTTAGAGAGATCAATTAGGAAGGTTAATTAGGGAATACAGATAAAGAGTAGTTTGGTAATTACTATAATTGCTGAGGTGACTTACTTGAAATTTCTAACTGGACTATATTCCCAGAAGAGTACTACTGAAAAAAAAGTAGTACGGAGACCTTCAGAATGAACTATAAGCGAATTAGACGAATAGTAATATTACTTAGACCCTCAGATCGCGATTGTTTCTCAGTCTATAAATCTCATATAAATTTATTAATATCTTTTGAAGAACTTCTCTATGGCTTGACTTTTTTAAGATTAATACAATAGCTTTATCTTAAGAGTCTATGCAATATCGTTATTACCTCTGTAATTCTCGTTATATATTGGCTCGTACGTATCCATGCTAATTTTAAAAACCTAAACCATTGTACTTCTTATTATATGGAACATCTCAATATCTCTACAACAGCTATAGTTGATTTGCTAAAAGGACCCTTATCAAAACGTCGTGCGTCTACCAATATATATATTCACCCCAGACGACCACTAAATAATAATATCCCCGCAACGCTAATATTCTAGGTTATCATAATATCGCGTGTCATTCAACATCTTCTAACCACTCTACCCGAACCGATGCTTTCAAATCATTTTCTTGTGGCTTGCAAAGTGTGGCATTAATTCCGATTTGGGAAAAAAACGCAACCAAAAAAACGGTTGCAACGTTTCACGTGATTAATTGCGACTGCAAAAAAGTCGTTATCGTTATCAATCGGGTCGGGTGGAATTGTGGTGGCGCCTGTTTTAATTCCTAAATTCAGTCCTCGGGCCCTATATAAACTAACCATTGAATCCTCCAGTTTGATATTTTCTTCTCCATTACACATCATGTCTATTAGTGCTGGGAACAAATTTGCAAACTACGATATCCATTTCAACCAGGGTGTCGACGAAGTTGACTCCGAAGGAGTGTTGGTCATCAACTCAAAGAACAGAGAACAAGCAAAATATCCTGACTTCTTACCTACGTGGGATCCCAAGCAAAAGTACGGACCATTGAAATTCTTCAAACATATCGATCCGGGCACTCGTGCCGACCCTTCATTTCCTAGCTTGTTTCCAAAAGAGACAGCTCAAAATTATTCAATCAAGCGTGTGACTCCTAAGTTCGGTACCACCATCACTGGAGTCCAATTGTCTAGTCTTGACGATAACGGAAAAGACGAGTTGGCCCTTCTTGTGGCCCAGAGAGGGGTGGTTATCTTTAGGGAACAGGATTTCGCATCCAAGGGTCCTCAATTTGCCGTAGACTACGGAAGACATTTTGGAAGATTACATATCCATCCTACCTCTGGTGCCCCAAGGGACCAGCCAGAATTACATATCACATACAGAAGACCTGACAAAGGTGAGTTTGAACGTGCTTTCGCAAACAGAACTAACAATGTCGGATGGCACTCCGACGTGTCCTACGAATTGCAGGGCCCAGGCACCACTTTCTTCTCGGTATTGGAAGGTCCAGATGCCGGTGGTGACACCATCTTTGCCGACACCACCGAGGCATACAATAGATTATCTCCGGAATTCCAAAAACGTTTGGCAGGCTTACATGTCTTGCACACTTCTGCTGACCAAGCACTGAACTCCAGAGGTCAAGGTGGTATTGAGAGGAGAAAACCAGTTTCCAACATCCACCCGTTGATCAGAACTCATCCTGTAACTGGTGCAAAGAGTATTTACTTAAACAAGCCATTTTCCAGAAAGATTATTGAGTTAAAGGAGGAGGAATCACAATTCTTGCTTCAATTTTTGTTCAACCATATCGAAGGCTCACATGACTTGCAATTGAGAGCCAACTGGGAACCAAACTCGGTAGTTATCTGGGACAACAGACGTTCTGTCCATTCGGCCATTATTGATTGGGACACTCCTATCTCAAGACATGCTTTCAGAATCACTCCACAAGCTGAAAGACCGGTTGAAGACTTGAAGGATTTGAACAAGGAACAGTACGATGTCGGCGATCTCGAAGATGCATTGAACTCCGTTTTACCGTGAACCCCGTGACCGTGAACCTGTTACCCTGAAGTGTCGAGATCAGGTATCTTACACCATTTTTCTCGATAGTCTATTTTCTAGTCTATTTCTCTATAGTCTTCATTTTAAAACAATTATTAACTATAAAATCACTAAATATGATGAGTATTCAAGTATTATCTAACAAGTAGTTGGTGGCGGCTTCTAAGTCCCACTCTTCGCGTTCCAAAGCCTGCGTTGCAGTAGATTTGTCAAATCCCATGCCTACCAATTCTTGAATAGCATGTTCATGAGATGGTTTCAAAGCACCAGTTGACTGTTCGTACGTTGGGATTTGCGAAAGTCCAGTTTCGGTGGTTGCGTTTCCAAACCCGGCAAATAATTGTTCCCACTCATCATTGCCTGTGGAAGGTTCGTCTTGAGATGCACCACTGAAGTCTGGGAAGTTGGCGTGTACAGCTTGTGTTTGGTCGTTAGTTTGTTGGTATGGTTCTTCGGTGAAATCGGAAAACCCAAAGTTTTGTTGCTGGTCAAAATTGTCATCCACAGTTTCGTCAATTTGTGCCGATTCCAAGTTATCAAACTCATCAGCAAACAAATCTGTTTGTTGGGCCTCAGGCCTTGCAGGTTCCAAGTCATCGAAGGCATTGTCGAATTCATCGAATTTAGGAGCTGGTGGAGCAATGACTGCTTTCTCCTTTGTAGATTGTGGGATAGTATCATCAGGTTTACTTGAAGATTGTGGTAAGTCATCGACTGCATCATCATATTGATCTTCTTGTGACTCTTCTTCAGATGACGACGAAGACTCGTCGTAGTCCAATTCCTTGATAGGAGGAAACTCGTTTTCAGATTGCTCTGTGGAAAGCACATTCTTCACAGATACAGATTGTACAGCGTCACCCTCTAATTTGGCTTCCTGCGATCTGGCATCTTCAGCTTGGACAAGTTCGAAAGATTCAACTCCTGATGAAGATTTATCCCCATCACTTGAATCTTCTTGGTGACGACTTGTGGATCCAGCACTAGCATCAGTTGTGGCACTCTTTGGAATCTCAGATTCAACGATTGCTTCGTTTTCAAGAGTCTCACGATCACTGATATCGTCAATATTATCGTCCCGTACAGAGAGTGCAGCATTGTTCTGAACACTGGATGTCAATGAATCGGTACGTTGTACTCCAACTAATACACCTGGCATCCCGACCATTCCACCAGCGATTCCAGCATTGGTTTGTCCAAATTGGTATTCTGAAGTAGAGGGAGAAGTAACTGGAGTTTCGGAATCATCATGCTTATATTCAGTTGCAACAGAAGAGGTAGCATTGGTTACATTATCTGTGGCTTCACCAACAGAATAATCAGGGAAACGTCTATTGATTTCTTCTTCGTCTTGAGAATAGTCAATGCCTTCTCCACTAATGATTTCCTTTTGTGAGTCTTCCCTGTCGATCACTTCATCTTCCAAACCAGTAAAATCGGCGCTAGGAACTTCTTGCACTTCATCGACCAAGCCTGCAATATTGGACGTGGTGAACGATGGGAGTGCATCTTCTTTTGGCTCAACAGGAGCAACTTCTTTGGTTTCCAAGCCTTTGATTGGGGTTTCTTCGGTTTCTTCGGTTTCTTTGGCTGGTTCTTCAGTTGGTTCTCCACTATCCTTAGAGCCTAAATGGTGTCCAACTACGCCAGCGATACCACCGATAACAGCGCCAATTCCAGCGCCGGTTGCCAATTCGCTTTTAGAAAGTGTCGACTTGTGACCATCAATTACTGATTTTTGATTCTTGATAGCAGCTTGATGGGAGTCAATAACAGATTTTTGACTTTCAATCTTGGATTTGTGAGCTTTAACTTGCTCACTGAGGTGTGATATCTCTTGCTCCAAGGAAGAACGCTCCTTTTCTAAAGAAAGTTGGTGTTGGTCGGCATTTGCAATTTCTGACTCATACTGAGTATTGGATTCGTGAAGTTCCGCCAACTTAGACTTCAATTCTTGAGTCTTGACAAGTACCACTTGAACTTGTGAGTTTTTAACAGAAACTTGATTTGACAAACTTTGGTTCTCTCCATTCTTTATTTCCACTTGTTTTTCAAGTTCAACAATCTCGGCATTCAAAAATCCTAAACGTTCCTTCAATTGGAAATTTTGTTTCTGCAAATCTTCCATCGCAACTTGCTTAGTATTCAATTCAGTTGATAATGAATTGAATTTGGCTTCTGAAATAGATGCTTCCGACCTTAACGCTTCAGTTTCTTCCTTAGCACTAGCTAAGTTTGCTTCAACTTGGTCCACTTGTTTGACTTCATTTTCATAGGAAGATCGTAACTGTTTTAATTTTATTTCAATATCCTTCTTGATTGATAAAATCTTCTGTAACTCTTGTTCAGCCCTCGACTTCTTTTCGTCCAATTCCGTAGTTTGCGCAGACAAGGATTTGATATGGTTCGACACATTTGCAATATCAGATGTAGCTTGTGACAATTGACCGGAGATTTCAGGATTTGAGTCTGCCAACAAATCATTGTTTTGAGGCTGGTTATAATACTGTCTTTGAAATTGAGAAGGAGGAGGAGTGTGTTGATATTGGGGAATGTCGCGACTCTCAGGTTGCGCTGACTGTTGGTGTTGACCAGAGTAAACCGGAGACATAGTTTCAGGAAGAGGCGCTGATTCAGTTCCAGTTTTCTTTGGAGGAGGTGGTGGCACACTTCTCAAAGCATCGTAATTTACAGACTTTTGCTCCTTTTCGATTGGAGTTGGTGCTGGGGAGGTGACTGGCAAAGGAGAAGGTTGAGGTTGAATTCTTCCTTGATCAAGGTGCAAGTCTTCTCCTAGGAGATTATCATCAGTTATGCTTGAAGCTGGCGATCCAGTTTGTTTATGCATCAAGCTTTGGCCAAATGTCGAAGTTGGTTTAAAAGACCCAGTAAGGTTAGAACGAACTTTGGGTAAATCGCCAGGCATTGCCAAATCACTACTGGAAGAACGACTTTGCAATTCAGGCTTCGCGGAACCCCTAGTAGGAGTAGCAATTGGGGTAGACTCAGAGGTACCAAAAATGTCGACCAAATCATCCATGGCACTTGGCTGTCTTTGAGGAGCAGCTGGCATTTTCTCTTGTGGAGGAGCAGAGGAGCTCTGTGGTGCCTGTAGATGATCTGGAGAAGACTTGAGCGATTCAATTAACTCACCAGGGACAATGTTAGGCAAATTTCCGCCGGTTAATTTCTTGTTCACTAAGAACAACGCGATAGAGAATTCCAACTTCGTGAAGATCCCGGTATTTTGAATATCGGACAAGTCCCAAACAGTAGCCAAATCTTTCTGATTCAATTTAGAAGTCATCAAAAAGTTTGCAACTTGATCCGGATTTAATTGTCCATTTCTCGATTTGTCCAAGTTGTTGAAGATAGACTCGTATTGCTGTTTCATAATTGGAGTGGCGATCCATTCAGAAGAGCCTGCGTTTGAAATGGAGCCAGACGAAGCATCTCTTTGAGACAATTGGGGACCAGAAAAGGGATGTCTAAGTGTAGTCAGTTGCGAGCTAATTGAATTGTGAGAAGCTTGACGGGATCCGACGGATCTTTGCTGCGAGAAAGTCTGATCCTGGATATCTTGAACTGACTTGACGACGTTTTCAGGCAAAAATGGTGGAAGCTGTTTTATTTGGCCACTCAATAAGCCTTGAACAAGGTGCATGGCAATAACGAAGGAAGAAAGGTTCAATTTTCCAAGATTATTGACATCAACCAAGCTCCA
>QELA01000006.1:22500-25000 GCA_003243815.1 Fermentozyma sake | reverse complement strand
AAGAGCAATAATTACAATGCTCTATCCCCAGCACGACGGAGTTTCACAAGATTTCCCAGACCTCTCGGCCAAGGTATAAACTCGCTGGCTCCGTCAGTGTAGCGCGCGTGCGGCCCAGAACGTCTAAGGGCATCACAGACCTGTTATTGCCTCAAACTTCCATCGACTTGAAATCGATAGTCCCTCTAAGAAGTGACTATACCAGCAAAAGCTAGCAGCACTATTTAGTAGGTTAAGGTCTCGTTCGTTATCGCAATTAAGCAGACAAATCACTCCACCAACTAAGAACGGCCATGCACCACCACCCACAAAATCAAGAAAGAGCTCTCAATCTGTCAATCCTTATTGTGTCTGGACCTGGTGAGTTTCCCCGTGTTGAGTCAAATTAAGCCGCAGGCTCCACTCCTGGTGGTGCCCTTCCGTCAATTCCTTTAAGTTTCAGCCTTGCGACCATACTCCCCCCAGAACCCAAAGACTTTGATTTCTCGTAAGGTGCCGAGTGCGTCAATAAAAGAACAACACCCGATCCCTAGTCGGCATAGTTTATGGTTAAGACTACGACGGTATCTGATCATCTTCGATCCCCTAACTTTCGTTCTTGATTAATGAAAACGTGCTTGGTAAATGCTTTCGCAGTAGTTAGTCTTCAGTAAATCCAAGAATTTCACCTCTGACAACTGAATACTGATACCCCCGTCCGTCCCTATTAATCATTACGATGGTCCTAGAAACCAACAAAATAGAACCATAACGTCCTATTCTATTATTCCATGCTAATATATTCGAGCAAAGGCCTGCTTTGAACACTCTAATTTTTTCAAAGTAAAAGTCCTGGTTCGCCTTCCCCGAAAGAAAGGTTACCCAGAAGGAAAGGCTCGGTTAGATCCAGTACTCACCAAAAGGCGGACCGGCTAACCAAGCCCAAGGTTCAACTACGAGCTTTTTAACTGCAACAACTTTAATATACGCTTTTGGAGCTGGAATTACCGCGGCTGCTGGCACCAGACTTGCCCTCCAATTGTTCCTCGTTAAGGTATTTACATTGTACTCATTCCAATTACAAGACCCATAAGGGCCCTGTATCGTTATTTATTGTCACTACCTCCCCGTGTCGGGATTGGGTAATTTGCGCGCCTGCTGCCTTCCTTGGATGTGGTAGCCGTTTCTCAGGCTCCCTCTCCGGAATCGAACCCTTATTCCCCGTTACCCGTTGAAACCATGGTAGGCCACTATCCTACCATCGAAAGTTGATAGGGCAGAAATTTGAATGAACCATCGCCAGCACAAGGCCATGCGATTCGAAAAGTTATTATGAATCATCAAAGAGTCCGAAGACATTGATTTTTTATCTAATAAATACATCCCTTCCAGAGGTCGGGATTTTAAGCATGTATTAGCTCTAGAATTACCACGGATATCCAAGTAGTAAGGTACTATCAAATAAACGATAACTGATTTAATGAGCCATTCGCAGTTTCACTGTATAATTGCTTATACTTAGACATGCATGGCTTAATCTTTGAGACAAGCATATGACTACTGGCAGGATCAACCAGATAACTATACTGAGAACTAAAAGTTCGGTGTTGTTATTGATTGCTAGCGTTAGAGTCCGTAAGGACAAAAACGCTATCCAGATAGCCCTCTTTGTTTCCCCGGTTGATGGCCGCTAAATAAATTTAGCATAACCAACCATGGAGGAGGTTACATTCTAACAGTCACAGTTGCCTGGCTACCGATAGAAGCATACCCCCGAGTAGATTAGTTGAATACTTGCCATCGGCTAGTAATCCACTAAATCCTTCAGTGTTTAGGGGAAATCGTTAGATATTACCCTAAAACTGTTCAGACTTACCGAAGTTCGTCCATGCTATTTGGCGAGAGGTTTAACAGACTTACATCTGTCGCAACGCTCGTCACTAAATAGCGAGGCCATAAAGTTTTATATGAGAACCATACAAACTCATGCTTTCGCATATAGTTCCTGTAGGGTGAAATGGTGGTGGAGTTAATTGTGAGGGAAATATTATAAAATATAATAAATAAAAGCGAATAAAAATGTGCGTATAATCAAAAAAGTACGTTTTTTAATTTGAAAATATGTCAAACGAAAAATCGATGTTTCAAAAGTCTTAGCGAAAAAAAAGTTAAATAATTTTATGATCTACTTAATTTAGTTGGATACAGAAGATATTAAAGATGTGAAAGATGATATAGGTTAATTGATAGTTGTGATGAATGGGTATGTAGCTAGTTTGATGATAGTGTTATTATTAAACAGATTTTTGTAATGAACTCAACGGCGGTTAACTAAAATCAGCTCAAACCTTCACATCCCATTTCTTTCTACCATTCAATCTGTCTCTCCAATTATAAGACCTCTACCTGCTAAAAGTTGTAAATTCGAATTTTCTAAATCCTATATTATCCATGGTGCACGACCAAATTAAAATGCAGGATTGTCCTGCAGATATGACTACTCAATATACACTCCTCAAAC